>OZ018338.1:22674731-23247231 GCA_963969495.1 Ceratothoa steindachneri | reverse complement strand
GCTCATTGGTTCGAACCCTCGACCGGCAATCGGTTGAAGCAGGATCGACTTCAACCCACGTTATTTCTTTTTTTTTCTCCTGAAGTTTCATTATTGTCTTTTCTTCTTACTATGGATTGCATTAATTCTGCTTTGCATCTTCTCTCCTTCATTTTTTTCTCTTTCCAACTTCCCTTTCTAACTCTGGTTTCTAGTGCTCTAACCACCGAGCTACCAAACAGATCACTTAATTTCTCCACAAAGAGTCACCTCATCCAACCATTATCTCCTATTTCTACTCTCATTCGCTCATTTACATCTAATTACTCTATCTGTCTACCTACTCCTTCTTCCCTCACTCGCTCTTTCCCTCACTCTCTCTCTCTCTCTCTCTCTCTCTCTCTCTCTCTCTCTCTCTCTCTCTCTCTCTCTCTCTCTCTCTGTTGCATCATATTGATATACATTATGCAAATATATATATATATATATATATATATATATATATATATATATATATATATATATATATATATATATATATATATATATATATATATATATATATATATATATATATATATATGTATATATATATATATATATATATATATATATATATATATATATATATATGTATATATATATATATATATATATATATATATATATATATATATATATATATATATATTAATTTCTGCATTAACGATGAGATTATTCTTAAACTGTCCATTCAAAATGAAAGGCCGTACTTATCTAGAATTAATAGCACAAAACACCAATTTCAAGTTTGCTGTCCTAAAGCAATAAAAAAATAATAGATGGCGCTTAGGAAAAAAAAATGCTTCCTCCCATTCTCCCCGACCAAGACAACCGTCCCTTATTCACCCTGACCAAATCACCCGTCCCTTATTCACCCCGACCAAATCACCCGTCCCTTATTCATCCCTACCCCTTTGAAGTTCAATTACAACCAGCCAAGTTATGATAAAATGGACAGACAATTAAAATTATCTCCATGTATCGCATTTTTTACTTTTTTTTCTCTCGTTATTTATCCACATCTTTGCTGTGTATCTTACATTCTTCTCTCTCTTTCTCTCTCAGTTTATTGATGAGTTCATGTCATGTTTATATTTTACACCATGGTGGGTCAGTAGTAACGCTTGTGATCTTCGTGGCAGATGTCGCTGGTTCGAATCCAGTTGACTGCGATTTTCGTGGCAAAGGTCATGGGTTCGAATCCGGTTGCGGTTGGGGTTTTTTTTATATGAATAGGATGTATTTTAAGGAGAGTCCATTCGACAAATTAATATACCTTACGCTCTGAAGTCGTCTTGATCGCTATAATGGACTTTTTAAGAGCAAATGGAAGTGTAATGGAACGAGTTTGTCTCAAGAGAATGCTCATCTAATTCATCATTTTACCCTCCTTGAAAAAAAACCATAAATCTACTAAAACGCAGGTGACAGGTGACATTTGAGTTGATGCTATCTTAAGGTCACAGTTGTAGCTATTCGCTCGCTACTGAACATGGTACTCTACATCAATACCTACTCTACATATGTAATTATTAGATAAGAGGAAAAAATTAAGTCTTCAAGATATTCTAGAGAAATACTCGTATTTGTGTTCCCAATTTTTTTTATAACTGTATAAATAAAATAGTACAATTAAACGTTTAAACATGTAATTCAACACTCAATCTTCCCAGCGCCCTCTAGATATATAACTTCACGTTGTAAACCACCTCACTCGAACGTCCATGTACACAAACACACCTTTATCTGCACACCAACGGACGCTTACAGAGCACAATATGGGCGAACCACCATTGTGATCAAATGGCAATTGAGGCGACAAGGCGACGAGCTCTAGCTTTCGCACGGCGGTAGATCAACACTTGAGTTTCTTTGCTCTACTTTGAGTTATGGTTCCATTGCCTCACCGCATCAACCTCAGCTAAAGTCACCAGCGGCTTCGTTGCAGAGGATTCGGGGAAGCTGCGGGGCTCTCGTGGCCAAAAGGGTCTTTATTGGCCCCTAGAACCCGCAAGCAATTAGGTTATCGGCGATTTTTCACTTCCTGGAAGTTTTTGTGATAAATGTACACATGTACACACATATAGATGGAGTGAGCGATATAGAGAGATAAGTACATAAAAAGGAATCCAAGACTATGGATAAAGATCACCCATAAATGTGGTTCCAAGCGCTTTCATTTATATTAAGGCGTCAATCAAGGTAAAAGTTTAGAATCAGTTATTTATTTATTTTGCGAGCAAGAAACAACGTTTCGGGTCTCTCTCTCAGATTCAGATTCCAAAAACCAAAAAATGAATAATTAAAACAATTCATAAATAAAAATACAAAAATATTCTTAGCTAAAATGCTCATTAAAACTAAAATGATATTTAAAAAAAAACAACATAAGTATTTCAAAACAAAATAATAAATATAAACTAAAATAGATACAAATGAGTATTTTAAAAAGGAAAGATAGACGAAAATCAGAAACTAAATATAATGAACTTAAAATGACAAACTTAAAAAAAAAACAATATAGTGCATTATAAAAGACAATAAAAACTATTCTAAATTAAACAATATTGAAATAATATTTTCATTAAAACAAGGAACCAAGAGAAAACCTAAAATATTTATAAAAAAGCTAATGCGGTTTACCAGTGACATTCAGGTACCAACAACAAATGAAAAAATTAAAATAGAAAGAGCCTTGAAATATATATGTGCTGGTTGTTTGGTGCAAGAAATCGTTTCGGTTGGTTATGAAAAATTAAGTGTAAGGAAGCAGCTTTATTATGAAAGTTGAGTAGTTGAGATTTGGTCTTCATTATGACCGGTTCCAAAAGTCTAAGAGAGTATGTTTCATTTTCATGGCAAATTCTTTAAATAATGCTGAGTGAACCTTCATTGTTACATTCTTTAAGGCGGTTCCTACATGCTTTAGACTTTTCTACAGAAAGTTCTTCCCGTACAGTGACTAATTTTTTAGAGAGTAGCCTTATATGAATGTTGAGTAGTAGAGATTTGGTCTTTATTAGGACCGGTTCCAAAGGTCTAAGAAAGTATGTTTCATTTACATGACCTAATCCTTTTAATGATGATGAGTGAACCTTCATTGTCACTTTCTCTAAGGCAGTTTCTACACGTTGTAGACTCCTTTCTACATAGAGTCCTTCCCGTATAGTGCCTCATTTTTTAGGGAGCAGCTTTATTATGAAAGTCGAGTAGTTGAGATTTGGTCTTTATTAGGACCGGTTCCAAAAGTCTAAGAGAGTATGTTTCATTTTCATGGCCAACCATTTTATTGATGATGAGTGAACCTTCATTGTTACATTCTCTAAGGCGGTTCCTACATGTTGTAGACTCCTTTCTACATAAAATCCTTCCCATACAGTGGCTTTTTTTTTAGGGAGCAGCTTTATTATGAAAGTTGAGTAGTAGAGATTTTGTCTTTATTACGACTGGCTCTCAAAGTCTAAGAGATTATGTTTCATTTTCATGGCCAAATTCTTTTAATGATGATGAGTCAACCTTCATTGTCACATTCTCTAAGGCGGTTCCTACACGCTTTAAACTCCTTTCTACATAACGTTATTTCCTTACAGTGACTATTTTTTTATGCGAGTGAAATACGTGTCTTTCAACGAGTGAACCTTGCTACCAGATAAGGTTCACTAGGTTTCCTACAGACCGTAGGGACAAGTAAAATTATAGACAATACTGCTTCTCAACTTAAGAGGAAGTTTTGTCTTTGGACGGAAAGTTACTGCCAATACAGCATATTGAACATAAGACTGAAATATGGATAAATTGAAATAAGTTATATATGCCCCAAACAATTAACAAGAATTAGCAAAATTCGCTAAAACATGGAACATCAGTAACATATAACATAAGAAAATGAAGCTCTGTGAAAATTGCAGTAACCCTAAATTGATACAGAAAGCTCAGTAGCGTGTCGAGAGTCCTTGGCAGCGATGAGAACATTTATTCTTCGAGACCTGTTCTACACAAGAGTGCGCTATCTCAGGAGTGTGATGCTGGTCTACTCCTTGTTGATGATTGCCTTCACTTGCTTATTGGAGGCTGGCTGAAGACGTCTTGCGGCCTCTTTGAGAACTTGCCAGAGGTTTTTCAGTGGATTTATATCCGAAGACCGAAGTGGCAACTCCGTAATCGTTTTCTTTATGTCCCGGAAACACTGTATGGTGGACGCAGACCTGCGATATTGGGCATTGTTCTGCTAGAAAATGACATTCCTAGCATTCCAGGAGAGGTCTCGGGCTAATAGCAGCATGTAATCTATCAGGAAATCTTGCTATTTCTCTGAATTCGTTGTGCTATCACAAACGGTGCAACGATTGACCCCTGAACTTTACACGAACTCCAATACCATTATAGAGTGGCCACCATGCTTTACTGCTGGTACTATTCAGTATCGCTTCCACTACTTACCTTTCCTCCTGCTAACTATAACGTTACCTGGGATCGAGAACAACCGGAATCTGGATTCTTTGGATCATCATACACGTCTCCACTGACGCATGGTCCAGTTGCACTGAGTACGTGTCCAAACCAGTCGACGTCACTTCTGTTGAATGTTAATCAGCGGTTTCTGGCGGCTTTGACATGACTTCACGCCTTTAACAAGCACTCATCAACGGACTGTTATGACATGTGCATTAACCTGACTGCCCTTTGTACATCCATGTTACATCTAGACAGCGGTTTTCTTACGATCCCGAAGATTCATGCAACGAGGTTACCTGTAGTCACGTTGCGTATTGCCCTTGGGTCGTTCAGAAGCCTGTCAGTTTTGGAGATTCCCGCTTATACTTTGATTTTTCTTTCAAGATGCATTATATACATGGATGCAAGCCTACATCAAAATATTCATAGAAATACCCAACGAATAAGAAAAATTGAAGGTGTCCGAATAATTTGGCCACGATTGTAGATATCGGGTCGACAAAGGTATTTTAAAATTAAAATGAGATTTTTTTGATTTAATAACTTGTTGCAGTTTATTGTAAATACTTCATTAAATAGACCAATTTCAGAAAGTATTATATCATATTTCGTATATTTAGGAACCAGATATAAGAAAGTAGAGTATAAAAATTATTTTTAAAAAGCCTTCGATGGGGTAAATAATTCCTAGCCTCCTATTCTGTTTGGTGAAAATACTACTACTACCAATCTCTCTTTAACCCACCTTGCACCGACGAGAACTCTGCCCTAGTGAGTCAGTCTTGTCAGTGATTGTCATTCGTTTACGATTGAAATGGGAGGGGCAGCGAAAGTTTGTAAAATCCGCCCTTATTTTGACCTGAATCACTTTACCCCTAAATCCAGGGGTAAAGGTAGCTTTCAAACTTTTCTTTACACCCCCTCCAGACATTCGAGCTCCTAGATTCTAAATCCATACATTAAATCCCATACATTATAGATTCCTTACATTAGAATCCATATATTAGGGCCCACTCATTGAAGCTTATACATTCGAGGCCATACCTTTGAATCCATTAATTAAATTCCATACATTATAGATTCCTTACATTAGAATCCATATATTAGGGCCCACTCATTGAAGCCCATACATTCGAGTCCATACCTTTGAATCCATTAATTAAATTCCATACATTATAGATTCCTTACATTAGATTCCATATATTAGAGCCAGGTCATTAGGGTCCATACATTCGAATCCATACATTAAACTCAATGCATTATAGATTCTTTACATTAGAATCCATATATTAAAATTGACTCATTGAAGCCATACATTCTAATCCAGTCATTCGTATCCATACATTATATTCAACACATTATAGATTACTTACATTCATTCCATATATTGGAGCCATGTCATTAGATCCTATACATTCGATTTCATACATTTGGATCCATTCATTAGATTCCATACATTATAGATTCCTTACATTAGTGTCCATATATTAGAGATTACTCACTAGAGCTCATACATTCGAGTCCATACATTTGGATCCATTCATTAGATTCCATACATTATAGATTCCTTACATTAGAGTCCATATATTAGAGATTACTCACTAGAGCCCATACATTCAAGTCCATACATTTGGATCTAAACATTTAAGTACATAATATTAGACTAAATAAAGTTTAAATTCCATACATTAGAGTTGAAACTTTTGAACACTTATATTTTATTCCATTTGAATCCATACATTACAACCCATGCATTAGAGCTAAAATACTTGAGTCTATACATTAGAGTCCCTTGGGTCCATACATTGTAAATTCAATACACATGCTCCCAGACATTTAAGTCCACACAAAACAACCTATAAATTTAAACCCATACATTAGAATCTATACAATAGAGACCTTCCACTCGAGTTCATATATTATAAATTCCATACATTAGATTCCATACATTTAATTTCATATATAATAACGTATATATTTAAGCCCATAAAATAGGACCCATACAATAGATACCTTCCACTTGACTCCATACAATCTGAATTCCATACATAAGAACTTACACATTTAACATTGAGACCCTACATATGAGCAGTTTTACTTGAATCCACATATTTATGTCCATACATAGGAACCATAACATTTAAGCCCATACATTGAGACCCATACAAAAGAGAATTTACACTTGAGTCCATACATTATAAGTTCCATGCATTATATCCCATACATTTAATTCCATACATAACAACCTATACATTTAAGATCTTACATTGGGAATCATACAAAAGAACTTTTGAACTTGAGTCCATACATTACATCCATACATTTAAGTTCATACGTAAGAACCTATATATTAAAGCCAAAACATTGGGACCCTACAAAAGAGCCCTTGCACTTGAGTCCATACATCGAAGTCTATACATACGAATCTATACATTTAAGCCCATACATTGGGATCCATACAAAAGAGACCTTACATTTGAGTCGATGCATTTAAGTCCATACATACGAATCCATACATTTAAACCCATACATTTAAACCCATACATTGGGATCCATACAAAAGAGACCTTACATTTGAGTCGATGCATTTAAGTCCATACATACGAATCTATACATTTAAGCCCATACATTGGGATTCATACAAAAGAGACCTTACATTTGAGTCGATGCATTTAAGTCCATACATACGAATCTATACATTTAAGCCCATACATTGGGATTCATACAAAAGAGACCTTACATTTGAGTCGATGCATTTAAGTCCATACATACGAATCTATACATTTAAGCCCATACATTGGGATCCATACAAAAGAGACCTTACATTTGAGTCGATGCATTTTAGTCCATACATACGAATCTATACATTTAAGCCCAGGCATTTTATTTATACCTTTGAATCGCTTTACGAAGCTTCCGTCGAAGGCTTGATCTCATGAGTTGGCTGTTAGTGTAGGTGCCCTTGGCGCCCTCAGCGCTTTCTCAACGTCATTCTTTTCTTCTTTTTTCTACTGATTCTATTTCATTTTTCGTGTTGTTCTTTTTTCCTTCCCTACGCCATAGCACCGTTGTTCCTTCTTTCCCAAGGGTTCCAGTTGAACCCATTTGCAACGCGCCTCAGGGTCTAGATATTCTTTGTGATAGTGTCATTATTTAAGGCTCTTTGTAACAGATAATAAGCACTCCGTGTCCTTTTTTGATTGACTTCGTTTAATCGCTTTATTAAATCTAAAATGAAAAAATTAAGGTCGCCATCTTGTACCTCTCTGATGAAGAGATACAGGGTGCTCGGGTGAATTTTGCCGGTCCCTAGATTTTGGTCGCTCGTTTATTTTCGCGGTCGAGAAGAAGCGAATCTTTTAGGTTCGTATTTCGGAGCTTTCATGCGCATTTCTACGTTTAGTCCTACTTTAATATACCCCTAGTGCTTTCTATCCTTATATATATATATATATATATATATATATATATATATATATATATATATATATATATATATATATATATATATATATATATATACACATATACGGCTACGGCAAAGCAGATTAGAAACACCACTTCCGATTTTAACGAAGTTAAGTTAGGTGTGGGTAGTCGCCGGATAGAGTTTGATTTCGATCGACTTCACGGCGGTTGACATACCCTATAAATACTCGTGTTACGGAATCCACGTTAATCAGTAGGTCTCCACGGAGAAATAAAGGCACTTCTGATGAAAAAAAACGTTAAAAACAGAAAGTCAATAAAACATGAAACAAAACCTAAAAGTGGCACACAGCAAAGGAAATTCTAAAGGATAATCAATGGAATAAAATCACAAAATAGGAAAATGTCACTGAAAGTGTTAAAGAATTCTATCAGAACATTATGGGAGCGATAGTCATCATACACCAGATGGCACCTACTCAATAAATGAGAGTGAAGTCCCAGCAACAAAGGACGAAGTTTTCCACGTACTCAATAGCATGAAAAATGGTAAAGTATCGGGGCAAGATGGGATGATATCGACCTTATAAAGGCTTAGAATTAACGTCTTAGTGACCTAATGTCAAACAGAAAATATGATTTCAAATACATGGTTCTGACGCTTCATTTTCACGTTTTTTATAAAAAAAGTGACAAAGAAGAATTGAAGAACTACAGTCCCTTATTAAAAAGACAAATTCCAAAATTCATAACCAACAGATTAACACAAACACTTGACCTCATTGAGTCACCAAAACTGGCAGGATCCATAAGTAACTACAGTACGTATGATGATATACAAGTTGCTCAACAATCATAGCAGATTACAAATCAATATAAAGTGCCTCTCAACATGATAATCGTAGAATAAGACAAAGCCTTTGACTCAGTAAATATAAATTCATATCTAAGATCACTAAATAAAAAGAGAATTATAAAAACCTACAATGACAAAATCCACTTTATATACTGTCAAGGAACATCGTCATTTAAGTTGAACTCAGTCAATAATGAGAACGAAAACGCAGTTTACGGAGAGTTTGTTTTATAAAACAATATATAATCATAGAATTCTTTACTTAAGAGAAATGTTTCGTAACTAATGGAATATAAATATAAAATGTGAGATAGGGGAATCCCATCTCATCTAAATTGTTTGACAGCAGTGGTTGAGATTTTCATTCCTTTGGAGGCAGGAACTAAAGAGAATTGAAATAAATAGGATATTGTTTAGTCACCTTTTTGCTGATGACATTCCATTATTTGACTAGAATACGAAAGAATTACATGTAATGAAATGTAATCAGCACTAGCCAGGCTCAAATTTGGAATTAAAAATTACTTTTGAAAGACGAAAATAATGAACAATAGTTTTTTGCATAGATAAAACAATTACAACTGATGACCAAATTTTAGAACAGGTACAGGAATACATAGGCATACTTAAGACAGGATATCAGTCCTAATGGAACCAGCGGAAAAGAAATCTGTATGAAACTAGATTAGCCTGGAGAGCAGTACAGAAACTTGGAGAGTGTTAGGAAAGCTTGGTTACATCTTCAGAAGAGATATGGTTAAAATAGAACTTATTTAATAAATGCATTACACCAGATTTAACTAATAGGGGTGAAACTTGGACGCTGCATGCATAAAATATGAAGAAATTTAGAAGATGGAACTATATATTTTAGGAAGAAACCACAAGAACCATTAAAAAATATCATACGAATACAAACATGGGTAAGACACTCATGTTTGTGTTCGTATGTAAAAAAGAAAAAAAGCTTATTAAAGAAAATTACGCCCGATGAAAATGGGACCTGCCAAACTCTCCTCGATTTTCGAGTCCTGTAACCAATTGTCTGCCATTCAATTCCAATTCGAGAATTTAACCCGTTCGATCATTCCATCTTACTTTCATTGGGATTAGCATGCAATGCTTCGATATAAGGCAGGATGTCTACGAGTTTAGAGCGCTTTATAGTCACCACATTATTGTGAAATGATCGCGTGAGGTTACAGTCTTTGACGCTACTTCTCCAACTCCTGTAAATTCCAATGCTGTTATTTTATCTTATTCGGCAAGACTTCTCTGCAGCAAATCCTCCAGCAGACGCAAATTACCCTTCTTGAAACGCAGGTTGAATTAGAAGCAATTTGCAACACTAATGAAATAGGAAAAAAATAATCGACTTTAACAAAATTAATTGAGAACGTGAATGACAAATTAATAGCCTCTATCAGCGCGAGAGTTAATCCTTCTCCCTGTGTACATCAGGGAATGCTTCATGAAGTGGAATAATTGGATTTAGTTGAGTTTAAGTCCTTCTTTCGGTGGATGTAACGTCTGTGAAAATGAATGGGAAGAAGAATTCTCCTACCTGATCTGATGAGATACTCGGTTGTCTGTTCGTCCACCTATCCACCGAGTATTTTTAGCTAGGTAAACTAGGTATACTCAGGCGAATTTAAGTCGTTTTTCGGTGAAGGCGAATGGGAAGAAGACGATTCCTACCTGGTCAGGTATGGTGCCATGTTGTGTGTGTGTGTCTGATTGTGGAAAAGTGAGGAGGCAGCCCTCACATCTACAATCTTGGCGCTGGGCCGTTATCGAGAATTATATTTACTTTTATAAACTCTGGAATGGAACGAGAATGCAAAGGCAACCATAAGACTATTCTCACTGTGTTTCTCGGCTCGGAGTGAACTAAGGAAAGGCGTATTCTTGAATCCTTATAATTCGATAAGCGAAGCATCCTCTGAGATGGGATAGCTTAACCCTAAATTTTACAAACACACACACCCATATATATATATATATATATATATATATAAACACAAATTAACTAATGAAAAGAAATTCCAGGCAGACATAAAAAACATAAAATATGCAGGTTTTACTCTTATTATTTACCAAAGAACGCAAAATATTCTGATGGAATTTTATTCCACCATTCAAGCAAATAGTCCCATAGCATGCGTGTACTTGATGATTACTTTCATCTTATTCCTCTGTCCAGATAATCACATAGGCACAATACACTACCGAGCCATTCGCTCACCCATTCTTTTAAGACGGTCTACTCGAACAAAAACGGAATGAGATGCTTAAAGGTTTTCGAAAATGTAAACTGCCCTTTGCCCTTGGGCTTAAGTTCGGGATCTTCTTAACCTGCCTCATAGTGCACCTAAATAAATGATGAAATTTGATGGGGAAATGGAGTGTGAGGTTCTCTCGACGAAATTACCGGTTATTCGTAGCCCAGTACCATAAACGAGATCTGTGGATGACGCGCTAAGATATAGCTTCTTTCCGTTAGTTTCTGAGGCCCAGAAAAAACAAGGGAGGGTGATTCCAACCAGGAGGTTGAAGCCGTGGGTTTTAGAGCCGCCTATAATTGTCGGTGAGTACGTTCGATAAGCTCATTACTCTTTGGGTGCTACGCGGATGTTTAAATATACCTGGTGCCATCGCCCGAGTGAGTTCTTTCCAAGGTTGAAGTGGCCCAAACTTTGCCAACCATAAGGCTATGAAAACAAAAAAAATAATGGCGGAATGAGCGTTTATGATTGCCATAAGAACGGCTTCCACCCTAGTAGTAAAGCGATCCACTATCGTTAACAAATAGGTGTGGCCCTGCCAGCGAGGAAGTGAGCTCAGAGTTAGACAGGCGTAAACGTTAATTGTTGTACATTTGAGCGTTTGAACGCTAGTACTGTGCGCAGTTACGTATCCAGCACCTACATCTCTATGTTTTCCTTGTCGAACGAGACGCGATGCAAACGCATTTTAAGAAGTTCATTACCTGGATGATAAAAACGATGAAAGGTAGGGAAATCTCCGTATCGAAAGGGTACAGGCATATACGGCAGTGACTTTCCTGTGGAGACATCATAAATGTTTCGGAATTGCCGGAGTGAGAGATTTATAATGTCCAGGTAGGCCTGTGAGGTCTATTTCATCATCTTGCGCACATGCCTCTACATGGTAGATGGCCTTTTGGGAAGTTAACTGGATTTCGGCGATGGCTTGGCGAGATATAACATCATCTATCGCGTTACTCTGCTTCATACCGGACGAATATTGTTTTTCGATTGCGAATTATAATCCAGATGGCGATATTTGCGTGGGGAATGCAATCAGAAGTGGCCTGGATCGCAGATACAAGCGCTCGATGATCTGTGAAGATAATGAAATTGCGCCCATCTAACTGAATACGAAAGCGTTTTATCAGGAGAATAAAGCCAGAAGTTCTCGATCGAAATTGCTGTAGCACTTCTCGGCGGGAATTTTTTTTTAATTTGAGAGGATTCATTGGCCCCCTATTGTCATTGTTACAAACAACAGCCATGTTATCATCCGATGTGTCAACTGTGATGGAAAGTTCAGACGAAGAATCCATAAAATTTGATGATTCCTTCAGTTTTATCGTCAGTGGGGGGAATAAAATTTTTATTAACTCGAAGATGAGACCTTGTAACACCGGATTGGTGAAAGACTGGAAAGTTTGACCTGCGTTTTTAGATTCGCTTGGGTTTGACACTATTAGAACAAACAAAAATCAGTAATTGTGTCAGTTTCCGGAGTTGATCCCGGATCAACGAGTATCTACTAATAATCCTTCACCAGATCTATCTTCGAGAAAATCGTTTTCCCACGTCAATCGGCAGAAAAATCCATGATATTTGGCAAGGGCTATCGGTCGCTTACAGTATGAGCATACAGTCTTCTAAAGCCACCATAGGGTCTTCATTCCTTAGAAGATTTGGGAATTATATGTAAAGTGGCCTCCCAGATGTTCTTGTAAAACCGAATGTTGTCAGCACATCAACTCCATCAAATCATTCTTCGACGCGGCTGACTTGTGGAATGAAAGCCTTCGAGAACGAAAATGGGCAAAACAACTATGGGTGATAATGTGCTGAGTAACCGGAATCTTAGGCTCATCTCCTTAAACTATGTGAGCTAGGTCTGGAAAATCTGAAAACAGCTCTACATAGGGTGCTTTCACTCTAGGAGAGATATATATTGAGATTGAGAGAGATAGGTAAAAGAGGGAAGGAGGGTGAGTGAGAGAGAAACAAAATTTTCGTTCTCTCTGGATAACAAATCGCCTGGAAATTTGCGCCTTGGAAAAAAACTTGAGGCCGTAGGTGTTCGTTTTTTTCACGAAAATCTTTGCGTTTTATCTATGGTCTCCGTGTTTGAATCGACTTTTGTTCCCCTCCCCCTTCCCTCATTCCAGTTACAGAAAGGAAAGTACCAAGTAGAGGTATGTGTGAGAGTGCAAGTCCGGTATGTGAGGGAATGACGTTCCTACAAGTTCGTGGACCTTAGTGTATATGATAGATTATGAGTAATGTAAGTAGCCAGAGTTTTCCAGTTTTAGCAAACCAGTTCTATATCCCCGCAGATTTTTATCACCCTCTACTTTCGAACTTGCCTGCCCACTACAATGGACGGAGAAAAGCTAGTTTGCCTCCGGAAAAATAGGGTCAGTATTTTTCGCGGGAGTATTATGAAGGTAATGGGCCAGAGAACTCGCCACATTAGCTCATTTCAACCGATCTCCACCATCGAGTTGCATCAACCGAATGGAATATAAAGTTCTTGGCAGACGCTTCTTGAAAACCCCATCTAAAAGCTGCAACAGGACTAATTCTTAAGGACGCATTCAACAATGAATCATAATAGTAGGTAGGAAATGCATGCACTAGAGAAGTCAAGGTTTTAAAATTTAGCAGAGAAGTCGAAGACTTCGTAAGGACATCTATTAAAATTAAGGCCCCGAATCTCACCAGGGAAGCATTTAACGGAAGAAAAAGGAGACCTCCTGATGGAAGCAATCAACAGATAATCTGAAAACTTCCTGAGGAAAACAATTAAGAGAGAACCAAAGACATGGAGATAAATTATTAAGCATGAAACCTGAAGAGATTCGGCGTTAAAGCATCTAACCGTTAATGCCAAGACATTTAAAAGTAATCGATCAAAGATGAATGTAAAAACTAGAGTAGGAAAGCATTCCACAGAGAAGCCGAAGGTTTGGTGAGCAAGTCATTCAATATAGAAGAGACGAATTCGTGAGAAAGGCAATCAACATTTAGCCGAAAGATTTTGTGAGGCAAGAATTTGTCAGATATGCCCCCTGAGCAAATCAATCAGCAGAGAAACTGGTGACTTTCGAAAAGGAATCAATCAGAAGTAATCCAAAGATGCCGTGTGTAAAGCATTTATCAAGGAACACAAAGAATTTATGAGCAATGAAATCAACAGATAACTTCAAGCCATATTAATAAAAGCAATCAACATTGAATCTGAAAACTAGGCATTTCACAGAGAAGCAGAAGTATTGGTGACGAAATAAAGCAATGAACAGAGAATACTACAACTTCCTGAGGAAAGAAGTGAAAAGAGAAACTGAAGACTTCGTGAGGAAGCAATCAATACAAAACTCCTGTAGTCGAAAGGAAAGCAATCAAATGCATAAGCCGAATTCTTCGTAAGGAACATAATCAACTAAGAAGTCGAAGAAGTCGTGAGGAAAGCAGTCGACAAATAAACCCAAGACATAGTGGGGATGCTAATAAAATACTAGGGAAGCCAAGGTCGTCGGGAGGCAATCATTCATCAAGGAACCCGTAAACCTAGTGAAAAATAATTTAACAGTTATGTTCAAGACTTCTTGCAGAAAGCAATCAACACTAAGACCTCGTTAGGAAAGTAATCAACAGATAAATCCAAGATTTTTTGAGCGAAGCAATCAATAAAGAAGCATAAGACTTTGGAAGGAACGCATTCAACCAAGAAGTTCATGAACTCCTGAGGAAATCAGTCACAAGAGAAGCCGAAAACTTCATAAGGAAAATAATCAAAGGAGAAGCCAAATTTGCGAGAGGAAATTACTACAGAGGCCGCAGATTTCGAGAGGAAATCAAACAAAAGAGAAGCTGGAGAATTGGTTAGGAAGGTACGCAACATAGGCCAAAGACGTTGTGAAGAAAACATTTAAATTGGAAGTTGAAGACATCGTAAGGGAAGTAATCAACAGATAACTCCTAGACTTTATAAAGGTAGCAATCAACAGGAAACTCAAAAACCTTCAAACAAAATGATTTACCAGAGAGGCTGGTCGTCATGAGAAAAGCGATTACCAGAAAAAAAAAAGCTGAAGACGTCGTGAAGAGAATAATAAACATAGGAGCCGAAAACTTCGTAACGATAGCAACCAACAGAGATCCATGACACCTCGTGATGAAAACAATCAAGAAAGATGTCGAAATCATCATGAAGAACGCAATCAAAAGAGAAGTCGAATACTTTGTGAGGAAGCCGTTGAACAGATATGCTCGTGTCTTATAAGGAAATCAATAAATAGTAAACGTAGAAATTTCGTGAGCAAAGCAGTCAACCCCAGAACCGGGGGCCTTTTTGAGGAAACCAATTAACGGAGAGGCCGAAAGGCTTCGTGATGAAAGTAATTATCATAAAAGCGGAAGACTTCGCGAAAAAAGCAGTGGACAGAGAAGCCGTAGACTTCTTAAGGAATGAAACCTATCTTGTGAATAAAAAATTTGTGCTCTCTCAAAGTTTTTGTTTTTCATTAATTACCAGCCTTTACACTATGCTAGTTCACTAAATCTCAATTATAAGCTTAGTTCTTACGACTTGCTTCGAATCTTAGTTCTTACGGCTCTAACGAAAAAAATCCGGAGCAGTTAAATCCGGAGATCGGGGTGGCCAAGACACGTCACCAAATTGTGAAATCAATCGATGGTGGGTAACTTGTCGCATGAATTAACAAACTTGCATCAATTGAACGGGCCTTTTATCAAGGTAACATTTCTGAGTGATTTTAACTACTAGCCCTAATAAAATTGAAGACGATATAAGGTCGTGTTATCCGATTTTATCGCTGAATTGGTTGTGTAGGGTCGTGTTTTAGTCTTGGCGCCCGTCTCTGCTTTAAATCATTCTTAGTCAACTGTGGAGTTCTCTCAGTTTTTTTACGGTTGTAAAATACATCCGTGGCCTTCTTTGCGCAGCTATGAGTGTATGTTAACAATAAGTTCGTAGTTCAAAATTTATGTAGATGATGTCACTACTTTTGCTTCACCTAACTCTCCTACTTTCTTTACAGATAACTCCTTATTTTTCCTGTGATATGTCCTCGTTGCTATTGCGATTTAGATTTCGAAGAAGAAAAATAATTCTCAAAAAGAACATTCACACCATAAAGATGCTCGAAATTCTCTTTTTATTTATTTTTACTCATCTATTAATCCACTTCCTCATGTCACAAAATACCACAAATACTTAAAATAGTTATCGAACTGAAGCGTGTGCCTCTATATCATCATCATCATCATCATCATCATCATCATCATCATCATCATCACTAACTCTATAATTTAAGAAGGGGATTCTTTTGAGTATTTGAATAATAATTTCATCTTAGTTTGGTTATGACTTATGTTTTTTTATCAAAGTTATTTCTAATAATTCTTTTATAATATCAATAAAACAAAATGGTGGTTCAGAAAATTTATTTTTATATATCTTCTTCTTCTATAACTATATTTTAGCAGCTTAATATTTTGAAAGGGGGGAAATTTAGTTTAGAGTTCTTTCTAAAATTATCATAATTGTCGAAGTTCAAAAAATTTATAAAAATTTAACCATGGCTGCTTTTTTTAAGATTTCAAATATTAATCTTAGTAGCGAAGCGCAAGCTCCCCGCGTAGGAGGGAGTGGCGAGGCGCAAGCTCCCCCGTAGGAAGGAGTGACGAAGCCATTGCCTGGTTATTTTATAATGTCACGTATTTCACTTCTCAAACGAGGGAATTTCCTGACTTCGGTGAGACTTTGGGACTTCCGCCCACCCCATAGGAAAACCCATTGGTAATGAGCCTTCAGTGTTTGGAACATCTACCGTCCTGGCGGAACAGGTTCTGTACCAAGTTTAATACTCCATGGGTAAAGATGACCCACAGGTCTTCATAATGCCTAAATAAATGTTTGTGATGGGTATTTATAATGATGACTTCATAGGAAAAGGGCGGAAAGAAGATTGGTTTAATTTAACCAAAAAAAAGAAGAAAATTGGAGACTTAGGTCAACAGACCTAAGTCGCGTGTTCTCAATTATTCTGACTTATGACCTTGAAAACTTTCAACAAATGGGGAAACCCAACCCATAGTTAGTTTTCTTTTAATAATTAATGAACTAACCTTGGGAGGACTTGAAAAATTCTATCATTCGAAAATAATATAAATCAACATAAGGGTTTCAAATTTCGTTATAATCTGCCGAATAGTTACAATTTTATTGCCAGATAATTCCAGGACTAACCTTGGGAGGACCGTGACAATTATATCATTCGAAAGATAATCTAAAACGACATAAGGGTTTCAAATTTCGTTAGAATCGGCCGATTAGTTACGATGTTATTGCCAAAAAAACTCATTGAAAAGTAAAATGGTTACCATCCGACCGACAGACTTACGGACCGACGTAGTAACTTATCTATGGATACTAAGAAATCCTGTTTAGGATCACTTTCATTTTTCTTCTGTCGTTTTTTCTAGCAATGTGTATGGTCCTTTGTTGCTTCTCTAGTGCTACTCCTTTAACTGAATATGTCACCCGTCTATGTTCTTATCTATGGATACATCCGCTATTTATGCTGTTCTTATGTCTTATTATTTATGCGTTCTTATTCCTGTATACATCGGGTTTTTTATGTCTTGCAGTTTCGTCAAGTTTCTGAGAGTCCGTTATTTGGTGTGCAAATGTCCTCTCGTGAATGCCTTAAACTGGGAGTCGGCAAACATTTTTGTGTTGTGTGACAATTCCATTAAAAAAAAAGAATATCTGGTCTTGCGAACCAATTAAAAAAAAGAATTTATGGTCTTGTGTGCCAATTAAAAAAAATAATTTCTGGCCTTGCGTTCCAATTAAAAATAAGAATTTCTGGTCTAGAGTGCCAATTCCATTAAAAACGAATTTCTGGTCTTGCGTGCCAATTCCACTAAAAGAAAATTCTGGTCTTGCGGGCTTTCCATTAAAAAAAAAGAATTTCTGATCTTGAGTGCCAAGCAACTATATTGCCCAATGTACAGAATCTAACATAGTCAACAGACTTAAGTCGATATACCCAAAAGATACGGTAAATATTGCGTTAAAAGAAATATATTGAATTTTATCATTAGAAAATATGTAATTTTAATATATATACTTTTTAATGTGATCATGGCCTTGCTTAAAGGAGAGGAAGAAATCTTTTCACGTGCCAAGGATAGATACCTCGCGTGCCAGGGTTTGCCGGCGCCTGCCTTCAACACTCCTTGGCCGTTGGCTGTTAGAAAATGGTCTGCCTTGAATTCACATGGCAATTTCTTTCATTACAGATTAATTCCATTCGAATCTTGGCACTCGCTGGTTATACCTTGATGGCAGACATTTTCCCAACATCCAGTAGTTCTCGTACCCTGATGCCCATGTGCTCTGAAGATCGGCTGGGCATATTTTGGAAAAAATTGACTCTGGCGAGGATCTTACAATCTATTCTGCCTTGTTCCTCCTGAAGATAATTAGTATTGCGTTCTTAAAATCCTTGAAGTTCTTTAAGGAATAATTTCATATATCGGAAAATTTGATATGTCAACATCATTTTTCATCACGTTTTCTCATTTACATCATTCATGTTCCTTTTTCTCTTCAATTTTAATGCATTTCACCATAACAAAGGTGGTATATACCTAAAAGGTTGGACTAAATCATCATACAAAGTAAAAAAAATGGAAAGGTTAATTATTAAATTAATTTTTAAATGTATAACTCAAGCAATATAGGAATGTATACAAGCCACGAAGAATAATATATTCATCGATGAAAAGGCCACGAAGAATATCATATTCATTGATGAAGAACTGCATGAAAACCCCACGAAGAATATCATATTCAACGATGAAGAACTACACGAAGAATATTATATTCATCGTTGAAGAACTACACGAAGACCCCATGAAAAATATCATATTCATCGATGAAGACTCGATGAGTCAGAATTCCTTAGCTTAATTTTCAATTAAATTTATGAATACACCGTTGAGATTACGATGAAGGGTCGAGGGGGGGGGGCAACCTAAGATTTACCGACAATATGGACCTTTGATTTAATTGATAAAACCATATAAAAACAGACTTGAGGGAGTTCGATTGAGGGATCTAATCAAGTAATCCGTATCTTCCCGGATTATTACATGCGGCCCAAAATATTGCTATACCGGATTTAAAACCCATCTTGCACTTTTTCAATAGTCCCTCTTTTGTTTATCTTCTCTCTCTTCTCTCATATTTGTTTCCATTTTTCTTTGCATTTATCTATCGTTCCATGCATACCTTCTATCTATCCATGCATCTCACCACACATCCATCCATTCATCTCTCTGCCCCTATATCCATCCATCTATCTATCAATTCATCTCTCGGTTCATCTATTCATCTATCTCCCCATACATCTCTCTTTCCACCTATCATTCCATCTCTCCGTTTATCTATCCATCGATCTGTCCATCTATCTATCCATACCTCCATCTATCTGTTCATTCAACTCTCCGTTCATCTAGCTATCCATCCATCCCTCTATCTATATATCCATCCATCTCTTCTTCTCTATATCTATCCATCTATTGGTTCATTCATCTCTCCGCCCATCTACCTCTCCATCCATCTCTACCTGTATATATCCATCCATCTCTCTCTCTGTCTATAGATCTATCTCTCCGTCCATCTCTCCCTCTATCTATATATCTATCTCCCCATCTATCTATCCATCCTTCTTCCATAGACCCATCAATCTATCTATCTATCTTCTTTGTTCACAATTGAATTTTAATGTTGTCCATTACATGCTCTTGCAGTCCGTGGTACGAAATTTTCTCCCTCTAGTAATTGAATGTCTTTCATTTCTTAATTCCTATAACTTATTTTTTTGTGTCTACATTATTTCTTGATTTCTCATCTAATTACCATTTTTCTTATTGTCAAAACCACTTTCCTTTTTTTATTAAATGTGTATGAAAATATAAATATATTATCCATCTATTTCCATTTTTCCTAACTTCCTAAGAACAATTAAATTTGACAAAAGTGTATTGATAAATGATTGTCTCCATGAATTATGTAAATTTCAAGTATATAAATAATACTTCCTATTAATTAAAAGTCTAGTAGACAAATACACTCTATTCATTAATTAGAACAATGTTACTCTATAATTTTCTTTCGGCAGACTAAAATATTCTTTCTCGAAATATATAATTCTGGGCGGAGTCAAAACAAAATTTAAGTGTTCGATATTTTTCTGTAATTCGTACACTTTGATTATTCTATAATGCCAGCCAAACAATATCTAAAAAACTCATTTAGAAAAGTTAAAAGTCTAATATTAAAGCACGTAAGTTTAGATTTAGTCTAATTTATAATGAAAATCCATACTTAACTTTAAAACATTTTTAAGACCATGTTTATTCTTAAATTTAAATATCTGTTTACATATTTAAAATCAACTATGACCCTGAATTTAAATCTCGATATAAGAGTAAATTTAAACTTTAGTTTCAGGAACGTTTTATTAAATCCAAGTGAGAAGATTCATTGTAAAGGCTCTCATAGCTTAGGATTTAAATCCTAATTCAAAAGAGAAATTTATATCCTATTTCTAGGGTCATGTTTAGCCTCCAATTTAAATCTTAGTTGACAGTTCGATTTTAAGCCTGGAAGAGCACCAATTACGCTCTATTTTAACAATTTATCCCTGATCTATATTATATTTGCTTTATTCTTTCGCCTTCGTTTTCGTTCCGTATTATATTTTACTTTATATTTCGATGAGTGCCCTTTCTTTCATCCTTTTTTTATTCATTTTAGGTATAATGAGTGAATGTGTGGTGCCAGCTACTACCGAAACTTAATCATTTTCATTGAAATGGTAGTTCTTGTTCATACCTAACTTTATTCCTCTTTGTTCCAAAACGAATTGCGCTGTTCTACCATTCATCGGGCGCAAATTGGACTTGTCTCACTCAGGAACGAACGAGCCAACTATAATGTACCGTACATTCGAGACTCGAACCATTATTGTTTTGGATTATTGAATACATCATCCCCTGCTATGATACACTCCAAGAAGCAATTACTCCAAGCGATTACCGAGTTTCGAAACAAGTTAACAGGGATTTTTACATTATCTGGGGAAAAAAGCGGAACGTCATTTGGACCTTACCATTAAAATCGTTTGAAATTCAATTACTATTCTTTATTATACCCACTTCACTTTAAAATGCTAAACACAGTCGAATTTTCCTTTACTACTTAATCAATCATTAAAACTTTGCCCTAGGTTTCAAAATGATTTTAAAACTTCATTAATTACGGGGAGGATAAAAAGAAATCAATATAAATCATCTATAACTTTATTTATTAATGGAAGGATGAAGTAGAATAGTTTTGAAGCCAAGACGCCCATTGTAGCAAGATGAATGTAAGACGTGAGGAATTAAATTGTCAGTATTCTTTGCTTGTAATCATTTTATCATTAATTTATTAACCCTTTCCGAAAATTAAAGATGAGTGGGTGATTTTATTTTGTTTTGCGAGGTTAGGAGGGATAAGGTATTAAGCAAGGTGTAGAATGAGAATCAAAACTGTTGTTAATTAGATGTTAAAGTTAATCTGTTCCTTACATTCCAATTCTAATTTACGAACTATCTTTTTAGCATATTTGGTAAATGGAATGTAAGGAACACATTAAAATCAAAGCTAATATAAATTTTATTCAATAGATGTAAAGTTGTGATTTTTGGGGGGGTACAAATTTTATCACCGAGTTTCACTTGATTTTAGGTGATTATATGGTTTGTTTTTTTTAAGGTTTGATCACTGGATAACTAACAAGGGCATTTCAACACCGAACGGTTTACTTGCGATCGAACAACCGGACACTATAACATATGGTAACCACAGTCTCAAATCGAGTTACCCTTTCAATAACTAACCATATTTAATGTTTGTTTAACTTCGTTTGCTAAGCCGTAGCTTGGGAGAGTTGGGTGGTTACAGTCTTTGGTATGCGGTCAGAGTTGTTCTTGTTGTTATGGTCGCGGGTGGTACTAGTTTTATTGTCTTTGAATTTTTTTTGGTTTATTGGTTTTTAGTTTTTTAGTTTTTATTGTTAATACAATTAATATCGTTTAGGTTATAGTTGCTATTGACGATTTTTTTTAAGTGGTGGTGGTGACCCCGTTCCTGGCCCGTCAGTGGGTCGGGGACTCTCACACCTATTCCAGGCCCTGCCCCAGTTACCCAGGCCATCGCAGGAGCAAACCGGCCGTCTCCCGGGGTCTCTCCCAGAGATCTACGGTGCCCAGGTCGGTGTGTATCTGTGGGCAGTTGAAGAGATGTGTGGTGTCGTGTATCTTTAGGTTTGTAGATACATGAGAGTAGGAAAAGATGCAAAGAAAAAATAAAGAAGGCAAGTTGCCAACAGCTTCCCGCGTCGCTGGACCACTCTTAGCGAGCGGCGAATCCACTTCGCCATCCTGAGTCTCAAATAAAGACTCATTCAAGCGCAACTTTTAAGCCGCTTGCTTGCACTTCTCGTTCGATGGGATTTTTTTTTACTTTTTTTATTAGGTTATAATAGCTATTACCAATGTTCAGGATTTGTTTTGTTTTTACTCTTTTTTTTAGGTTAAAATAGTTATTAACGACAGGTTTGCTTGTTTGTTTTTCTTTGCTGACAAATTTCTTTAAAATGCATTTGTCTCCTGGAGGAAAAAAGAACCCGGAGCATCTCTGAAACCAAGCATCAAGTCACCACTGAACTAACCACATGGAGACAGAAAAATAACAAAATGATTGCAATTAGGTGGACACAGAAAACAGGCTGGGACTCGATTATACATTTGTTTTTGCGCGCTAATCAACGAAGCCATATGTAGTAGAGGTAATCTCTCTGAGTTTGTTTTTTTTTTTACTTCAAAGCAAAAACAATGATGGGTCTCTTGCAGAATGTTTGCTTGGAGAGATTGGTAAAGTGATGTAAAAAGGTGTGGAAGTTTGATATATATATATATATATATATATATATATATATATATATATATATATATATATATATATATATATATATATATATATATATATATATATATATATATATATATATATATATATATATATATTTAAGATAAGAAATTTTTCTTAAGTATAGGAATAATAATTTCATCTTAGTTTGGTTATGACTTGTTTTTTTATCAAAGTTATTTCTAATAATTCTTTTATAATATCAAAAAAGAAAATGGTGAAGTTCAGAAATAAATATAAGTATCGAAATTTAGTGACTTTTTTAAAACCCAAAGAATAACAAATGGTGAAGTTCAAAAAATGTATTTTTATATATCTTCTTCTCTAAATATAATGAATCAAGAAAACTGCAAGAAACAGAAAAAGAGGATAATTTTTCTTCGGAAATGATATTTCCTAATTCGCAAAAATTCCGTACAGGGGTGGGATTCGAAACGTGCACACTGAGGGAGCGAGCAATCGCTTTGATTTCAATTAAACCGTCCCTTAGACCACTCAGCTACGCGGAGGACATGTATCTTCTGAATAAACAAGCATTTAAGGTAGGCTTCGCAAAGAGAGATAAATTAATAGAGAATTCAAAGGACAAAGGAGAGTTGAGGTTTAATTGAGATCAAAGCGGTTGCTCGCTGCCTCAGTGTGCACGGTTCGAATCCTACCCCTGTACGGAATTTTTGCGAATTAGGAAATAACATTTCCGAAAAAAAATGATCTTGTTTTTTTCTGTTTCTTGCTGTTTTCTTGATTCATTTCATCATTCTTTCGCGTTCCTGAAATATATATATATATATATATATATATATATATATATATATATATATATATATATATATATATATATATATATATATATATATATATATATATATATACACGAGGGGCGGTCAATAAGTTTTGCAATTCGGATATAATGAAACGAGATATGAGGAAAAGTGTTTTATGATTTTTCAATATAATTACCCTCGACTTCAATGCACTTGCGCCACTTGTCCCTGAGCTGAGGCTTCGAATTCCCGACAACCAGAAATCTCCCGACTGCTGTTCAATCCACTCCTCAACGGTGAGCTGGACATCTTCATCGTCCCCAAACCGGCGTCCACGCAGTGCACCCTTGAGCTGGCGGTATAAAAAGTAGTCGCTAGGGGCCAGATCTGGACTGTAGGGGGGGAGGGATGGTTGAGCTCCTCGAATCCGCACTCGCGCAGGGCAGCTTGTGCAGCTCTGGCATTGTGGACTTTGACGACGTTGAAGTTGATCATGGGGTGTGAGGTTTCTAGGGACCCAACGGGCAGACACCTTGGTCATGGCCAAATTGTCGTGGATGATGTTAATAACACTTCCATGTGATATTCCAAGTTCTCGCTCAATTTCTTCGACCTTTATCCGTCGATTTTCGAGGATCATCCTCTCCACACGGGCCACATTGTATTCGTTGGTCACGTCTGACGGGCGTCCTGGACCGGGGTCATCTTCAAGGGAGTCACGACCGTGGCGGAACTTCCTATTCCAGCGAGCAATGGTTGCATAGGAAGGGGCGGTGTCGGTGTACACTGCGACCATGCGTTCATGGATCTATTTTGCATTCTTGCCTTCCTTGGTCAAAATTTGTTCCTTGCGCGGTGTTCAACCTTCTCCATTTTTCAAAAACTTGTGACTGACGATCTGCGATCAGCTACTGCTTCTTAAATAGACGAGGCAGGAGCGTGCGGCTGCAGGTCCTGACTTGCCATAACTTGTCCTAACACCCCCACAAACAGCCATTCCCCTTCTTCTGTTTTGTCCTACCGATTCGCAAAACTTATTGACCACCCCTCGTATATATATATATATATATATATATATATATATATATATATATATATATATATATATATATATATATATATATATATATATATATATATATGTGTGTGTGTGTGTGTGTGTGTGTGTGTGTGGAAAACTCACAAAGTATCGCGTGAGTAAGCAATAAATGAATCAAAGCCCAAAGGGAAAATTAATACGAGGATTCCAAGTACTTTCGAACTTTATTTCGATTTTTTTATCAATATATATATATATATATATATATATATATATATATATATATATATATATCAATAACTGGGTGTTGACGACTTATTGGCTGAACTTGAAGATCGAATTGACCACGCTGAAACTTCTTAAACCGATCGTAGGCTGTAAGACGACTTATTGAGTCTTCTCCATATGCATGGTTGAAACGACGTTGCTGATTGGGTAGTGTTTCGGCCGGACTTGTGATCATAAAGTAAAAGAGTTTGTTGCTGTTCACGAGAAAGTCATTTGATGGGAAAATTTTTAAACTTTACATATCATATTGGCTGTGCTGCCAATTACTCTCTAGTGGCCTAGTATCCATCTAATTACTGTCTAGTGGCCTAGGCTTTCCTAGTATCCATATAATTACTGTCTAGTGGCCTAGGCTTTCCTAGGCCTCGCTTGAAAGTGCATAGTGGCGTAGTCTATTTAGGCTCTAAGTCACTGTGCACTTTCAAGCAAGGCCTAGGAGAGACTATGCCATTACACATTAACTAGTCGTACACCTTGTATAAATATATAAATGAATTAACTTTTAAAAAATCTATAAATAAATAAACTTTAAAAATAGTTTAAGAGGGAATTTTGTTTCTAACCTAATATATACAGTAGCGGGAATAATGATTCGGCCACTTAAGTTTCCATTACAAAATTTACAGTAGCTTTAAAACAAATAATGGTATGGAATGTATGATAAATTACACATAGAAAATAAGCATAGCTATAAGTTGTACATGTACAATGTACATATTAGGATGGATGAAACTGCAAGTTACGTACAAACAGTCTCCAATTCCTAAAAATATGGTGGTCAAAATGATCTGGGAAGCGTAATTGTATTACTTTTATCTTTGAGACAACCAACTAATTTTGGGTAGTAACTTCTATGAATCCTAAGCACTTTGTGTCATTACCTTGTCAAGTTCCGAGCAGCAAACATGCTTAAATGGACCCAATACACCTGCCTATATCCAGGAGCTAATTTTAAAGCTACATCAGGTGGATCATCTCTTCAGTAAGCCATATCTTGAAAGGGTTAAACTCCCTAAAAGTGTATTGTCTAATATTATATCACGTACGATAACATAGGATCGTATACCAATAGAATTTCTGCTGGTAGGCCTGCAAAAACCTCAAAGAGAGTTGACCAAGCCATCGCCCGTATATCAAAAACAGGACCGATACAAGACAGCAGTCAAAATTCTCCGAGAAATTAATGAAACTATGGGCCTTAGTGTCTCCAGGAAGATAGTATCACGCCGCCTAACGGAAGGATTCTTAAAATCTTGCACGGCAGCATTCAAGCCATTGATCAGCCCTAAGAACAAGAAAGCTAGATTATCCTTCGTCACATGGGACGTTCTATAGACACAAGACCAATGGTCCAAAGCACACTTCAGCGATGAATCGAAGTACAATTTGTTTAGTTCAGATGGCAAGTGGTTCGTCCGTCAAAGACCTGGAGAAAGATTATCCATGAACTGCGTGAAGAGCAACGCCAAGTTTGGTGAAGGCGGATACTAGCCCACTTGACCGCTTGCAGGGCCTAAGTAAATAACTAAGTGTATAAAAACTTCTACATCCACATGTTTTGGCCCATATGAGAGCCGTCTCTGCCCAACCTGCCATTTTTTTATGCGGAATAATGCACTTTGTCACACGGCAAAGTTGGTGAAGAATTTCCTCGATCGGGAGGAAATACGTGTCATGGACTGGCCTGCTCAGAGCTCCGTTCCCAATCCGATTGAGAATTTGTGGAAGACGCTAAGAGAGAGAAGTGAGGAGAGAAACCAAAGCACCGTCGGAGAATCTTCAGAAATATTACAAGAGGGAATGGAGAAAAATAACACCAGAAGAATATCTTCGGTTAGCGCGCTCTTGTGGCACAAGATGTCAGTGTGTAATCGATAGTAAAGGTCTACATACCAAGTACTAATATTCTTGGTATTGCAAAAGTCATGTTACAATCGTTATGGCTCTGTCAACATAGGACAATATGATAGTTTTAATGCACTTAGACACCTTTTTATTGTTTTAACAAAGAAATATGTATTAAAATTGTAATATTATTCAATATCAGTGGCCTCGGCAGTGAGCACGCTCTCCAGGCTAGACCTGGCCCACACGAGATCGAGGGAGGACTTCAGCTCTTCGACGGTGCTGTAGCGAACCTTGCCGGCCTTGCTATCGACAGGGGTCCATACGATGCACTCAAGGGGATTGAGGTCGAGCGACTGCGGCACCCAATGATCCGTCGACTAGAAGTTCATGTTCAACCCCATCAACTCTTGCACGATCTTGGCTGTGTGGGCTTGGGCACTGTCTTTCTGGAAGATGTACTCTGCCTTCTTGGTGATCTTTCTCATCCCGGGTAGGACTCTTTTGGCGCCAAGATGTCCCTGTAGTCGAATGTGGTGAGCCTGTAATTAGCCACAAACCTCAGCCGTGACATCTTCACGCCATTCAAAGCCACGACGCCGACCATCATTACAGAAGCTAGATGCTTAGTCGTGGACATGTAACGGGCCTCGGAGACGCCCTACCCGAAGCGGTCGTTCTGCTTTTTGATGAACGGATCGAACATAAAGGTTTAGAATCAGATAAAATTAAAATTCGATTGCCATTAGTCGTTAAGAAGGCGACGACAGCCCTCCACGCACCTCGAGTTCTTGCCATCCTCCTCCTTGACGACTCTGGACACTGTGGCCACAAAGATGTTCTTCTTTTTCGCGAGTGTTGTCATTTTGAGCTTCGGAACACTTTCGAGGGCCTTTTTCACAGCCGAAACGGCTGACAACTTGAGGCCTGCCTGAACGACGTCGATCTTTGAGGTCTTCCCCGTTCTTAAATCTCTCCGTGACTCTGTGGACGGTCATCTGACTGATGTTGAGCCGCTTGGCGATGTCGGACTTGTTATGGCTCACGCGCCCGAGTGCAAAGGTCTCGATTCCTTTCACTTTTATCTCAACACATCTTCACACAAAGCAACAGACGCTTAATGAAAGGTGATAAAAAAGTAGAAATTTAAGTTTCTTCGACCGAACTTTTTCTATCACACACGTAAACCTCTCGAAAGATTTAAAAAAAAACGAGTGCAACAGAACTTTTGCAAAACCCGGTATTGTAAGAACCGAATTTTTTTTATTGATGTCTGTGTTACATTACTGGATCATTTTTACCATCACATTTTTGGAATAAAAAGGCTCTTTTGCACGTAACTTGCGGTTCCATCATCCTAACATGTACAAAGTACATATACAATTCATAACCATGCTTATTTTATACCTGTAATTGATCATGTATTACCCTCCATTCTTTTGTTTGAAATTCTCTCTCTCTCTCTCTCTCTCTATATATATATATATATATATATATATATATATATATATATATATATATATATATATATATATAGAAATACTATATATAATGTAGAAATTTTTGAATAATTCCATTTCTGTTCATTCTCTGAAGATGACCTAACACGGTCGAAAGACGTCTAGGAATAAAAGATGTCATTCGCGGATGTTTTTTTTCGCCTCGAAGACCCCGTTAAAAAACTTGTAAGAAATATTAACAAAATACAAGTTAAAATTAATAACGCTGCCACAGCTGTGGACTTCAATAGTGAAGACTCAATACTCGAACTTAATTCGTTCCAAATGGTTGTTCGAAATCAAAAAGTTCGACTACTGATACCTATAAATCAGGTAATTTGTTCTAACCTTAGCAAAACCTTAAGTTTACAAAAATTTCAATGTAAATATTTTTATAATTTTGATTTGTACTTACCGTAAGTGAAGGCTGGTGATGGATAACGTAGAAGAGGAGGGGAGAATGGTGGGGAGGAGGAGGGAGCTCATTCGTCAGAGTACGAGTCACTATCCATGAAAACGTCTGGTAACTCGTCTCCTGATGTGATTCCTGTGAACTCACTAGTGGAGGGCTGTGGCTCACTAACACTTGCACTCTCACTAGATTCCTTTTTCAACAAGAATCTGTCTAATGTGATCTGTCTTTGCCCTTTTTTCAAAATGTGTCTGAAATGCTGCATCAAATTTTCATCAAACGAGTTTATGTTTCTGTGTACGGCAGCAATATCAGGGTGGCACCTCTCCAAAAAGTTTTCCAACTCTGTCCACTGCCGCAAATATTTCTTGACCTCTGCAGTAGAGACTCTTTCCTTGCTGTTTCCCTCCTCCTCCCTAAAATCGCTCTTCAGTTACCTCCTGCAGCTGTTCCTGGTGAGATCTTCCGAGTGTGCTTGCACCAGCTGCTCCACATCATCACTGTCCACCTCAATGCCTATGGCCCTCCCCAGAGACACAATGTCCTCCACCACAGCAGACTCTTGGACTGAGGGCTCGAATCTCTCAAAATCCTTGGCTGTCACACAGGTCGGCCGCAGATTTTTTCCAGGCAGACTGCAAGGACATCACAGAAATTCGACCCCAGGCTTTATCTATAAGCCTTAGGCAGTGGAGGATATTGAAGTGATTCTTCCAAAACTCCCTCAGAGTGAGCTCTGTTTCAGAAGTCACCTCAAAGCACGTCTCAAAAAGTGCTTTTGTGTACAACTTCTTAAAGCTAGCGATGGCATTCTGGTCTATGAGTTGGATCAGTGGCGTGGTGTTGGGGGGCAGGAACATCACTTCGATGAAGTTGTACCCCTTACCCAATTCTTCTTCAACGCCTGGAGGGTGTTCAGGGGCATTGTCCATCAACAGGAGGGCCTTGAGTGGCAGATTCTTCTCTATTAGGTATGTCTTCACTGCTGGTGCAAACACCTCCACAAACCACTCCGTGAATAACTGCCTGGTTGTCCAGGCTTTCTTGTTTGCTGTCAACATCACAGTGAGTTTGCACTTTTGCACACCGTTCTTTTTGAATGGCCTGGGCTTTTCCGAATGGTACACCACCAGCGGTTAATTTTGCAGTCACCGCTAGTTGGCGCACAGAAGCAGGGCTAGCCTGTTTTTCATGGGCTTATGTCCTGGCAAACACTTCTCTTCCTTTGCTATATAGGTCCTGTTTGGTATTTTTTTCCAAAACAAGCCTGTCTCATAAGGAGGCTTAAGCGTTCCTTATACACAAATTTCTTAAATTCAGGCACAAACTTCTCGGCCGCAACTTTGTCAGCACTTGCGGCCTTGCCGTACCTCACAACAGAATGAATTCCAGTTCTCTTCTTGAAATTCCCAAACCACCCCGTACTAGCTTTAAAATCTTCACTGGAGTCAGAGGTAGTACCACAAATAAGATCACCATGGAGCCGCTTAACCTCCGCACAAATTATGCCCTCTGACATAGAATCACCAGCCATCTGCCTTTCGTTTATCCGCACCATCAACATTTTTTCCATTTCTTTCACTGTTGCAGATCGCTTAAGTTGCTTTTTCACACCCATCGCCACATTAGCTCCCTTAATGGCCTCCTTGTTCTTCAGTATGGTGGCTACTGTAGGTTTCGCCATACAATACTCAGCTGCAAGATCGGGATTCTTGCTCTTATCTTGTATTTATCAATAATCTTTTTCCGCTCAATGGTCGTCATTACATTCCACCTTTTAGGCTTATTTCCACCACTAATCGGCCTCTTTGGTGACATTGTAAGTTTCTAAATGAAAAACCACAGACAGAGCGCAGGAGAATGTTGTTGTTGTTGTTGTACAACCACGTGTGCGGACGTTCGAGTACCAAATATTTTTTCGAGTACCAAGTCGAACTTTTGCGTTCGAGTATTGAGTCTTCACTGTATATATATATATATATATATATATATATATATATATATATATATATATATATATATATATATATATATATATATGAAGGCACGAATCGTTCCAATGGATGCTCAAGTGCCTAACTTTGATCAATGGGTTCTGAGATGCGAACTTTTTTTGCATCCCCCCCCTGAGGAAAACCTACTTTGATTGAGGAGGGTAGCAGATTTAGGAGAGTTGCGCGTTCTCCCGCGCTCTATAGCATAAAGTAGGTTCTTTTTTTCCCTCGAGTTATATTCCTTTTATAGGCATGGGGATATGAGTCCTTTATTAAGTAGAGAAGGGGGGTCAAGAGAGTTGTGTTCCCCCCCTACCCCCGACCTGGTCATTAGTGCTTCATGCTATTTATTTGCCAAACTGTAACTTCCACAAATTCTCACAAACCCTAACTTCACCATTTTATTTAAAAACTTGCTCGTAGAAATTGACACATTATAATTACTGTAACATTACCATAATCACTATCATTAACCTTATTCTTATCATTAGCATTATCCTCATCATTATCTTTATCCTTATAGTCATCATTACCATTACTATTTCGATTACCATTATCCGTATTCTCATCCTATCATTACCATCATAATTATAATTATCAATATTATTATCATCATTATCTTTTTATTTTTATTTTCCTTTTCTTTTTGTTTTTATTTCCTTTTTCTTTCCTTTTCTTTTCCTTTTATTTTCCCTTCTCTTTATCATTATCCTTATTATTATCTTTATCCGTATATTTATCATTACCATCATCATTACTATTATCAGTATCATTATCATTATAGTTAATTATTATAACCTAAAAGATTGGCTAAAATTATTTGTTGGAACCTAAAAATATTGTTAAAGTTAATTATTGTAACTTAAAAATATGGTTAAAGTTAATTGTCGTAACTTATTATTATTATTATTATTATTATTATTATTATTATTATTATTATTATTATTATTATTATTATTATTATTATTATTATTATTATTATTTTTATCATTGTTATTATTATTATCCTTATCTTTTCTTTTATTTTCCTTTTCTTTTTGTTTTTCTTTGCTTTTCTTTTCTTTTCTTTTTCTTTTCCTTCTCTTTATCGTCATCGTTATTATTATCTTTATCCGTATATTTATCATTACCATCATCATTACGATTATCAGTATCATTATCATTAAAATTAATTATTATAACTTAAAAGTATGGTTAAAGTTAATCGTTGTAACTTATTTTTATCATTATCATCCTTATCTTTTTCTTTTATTTTCCTTTTCTTTTCTTTCCTTTTCTTTTTCTTTTTCCTTCTCTTTATCATTATCCTTATTTTTATCTTTATCCGTATATTTATCATTACGATCATCATTACGATTATCAGTATCATTATCATTAAAATAAATTATTATAACCTAAAAGTATGGTTAAAATTATTTGTTGCAAACTAAAAATATTGTTAAAGTTAATTGTTGTAACTTAAAAAAGGGTTAAAGTTAATTTCCTTAATTTAAAATTATGGTTAAAATTAATTATTGTAACATAAAAGTATTATTAAAATTAATTGTTGTAAAGTAAAAGGTGGGTAAAGTTAATTATTGTAGGCCGATATCTGGTTAAAATTAATTGTTGTAACTTAAAATTATAATGAAAGTTAATTGAAGTAACCAAAAAGAATGGTTTACGTTAATTATTTTATGCGAAACGTATGATTAAAGTTTATTTTATGTAACCGAAAAGTATCCGGAAAGGTAATTGTTATAAACTACAAATATGGTTAAAATTAATTGTTGTGAGCTAAATATTCTATGTTATTATGACATTTTGTTAATATGATGAGACGCTTGATGTGTTAAACATGAGGGCAGTATTTTTAACTGCGGCAAAGCAGGTCAGGCAAATCTCGTGTTGTAAACATCTTCTGTCTGCAACGAGTCACTGGCTTAATGTAGCCAGCTAAAACCAATGCTACCAAAGGTTATTGAGGTTAGTGAGTTCAAATAGGATATAAGCTAACCACCAGGTGACGCTGGCTCAATGTAACCAGCTAAAACCAATGCTACCAAAAAATATGATATAAGTTGACCACCAAGTGGCGCTGGCTCAATGTAATTAGCTAAAACCAATGCTACCAAAGGTAAGTGAAGACACTCAGTTCATATATGATATGAGTTGACCACCAGGTGGCGCTGGTTCAATGTAACTAGCTAAAACCAATGCTACCAAAGATAAGTGAAGACACTGAGTTCGAATATGATATAAGTTGACCACTAGTAGCGATGGCTCAATATAGCGATGAACCAATGCTACCAAAGGTAATTGAGGTTAGTGAGTTCAAATAGAATATAAGCTGACCACCAGGTGACTCTGGCTCAATGTAACCAGCTAAAACCAATGCTACCAAAAAATATGATATAAGTTGACCACCAAGTGGCGCTGGCTCAATGTAACCAGCCAAAACCAATGCTACCAAAGGTAAGTGAAGACACTGAGTTCATATATGATATAAGTTGACCACCAGGTGGCGCTGGTTCAATGTAACCAGCTAAAACCAATGCTACCAAAGATAAGTGAAGATACTTAGTTCAAATATGATATAAGTTGACCACTAGTAGCGATGGCTCAATGTAGCGATGAACAATGCTACCAAAGGTAATTGAGGTTACTGAGTTCAAATATTATATAAATTCACCACACCAGGTGGCGCCACCTAATGGCTAGGGGTGCTAAATTGGCCATTCTTATAGATATGAATGTCAAACCAATGTCATAAGGAGTAATTAAGGTTTCTTAGTCCAAATCTGATGTCAGCTGACCACCATGTGAAGCCATCTAGTGGCTAGGTATCAAATTAGCCAATTTTTCGCCGCAGGTCGCCTAGATCATGCCCCTCTAGTTTTAAAAGCATCCAACTCACGAATGCCACCAAGAGCATAGGCTATTTTAATAAAAACAACAGCAACTCAAAAAACTTCAATGGCCAAAACCAAAACAAGAAGCAAAAGAAAACAAAGATAACCCCGAACCACAAAGTCATTTGCCGGGATTAGAGTCAGGCTCGCCTCCTTTCGGCACTCGAGCAGGCAGTCAACATCCAATAACGTTATAGAGTGGAGGAGACCTGCTTTTTCCAATAACTCGATAATGCCACAATCAGGTGTGAATGAACCCATCCCGAGTAAAAGGGACAAGGGGTAGCGACCCCGTTCTCCCCGGTACTTGGGCAGGTAGCATGCGCGAAGATCCCCCAAACTGTGACATTCAACAAGGTGCCGAAAAGTCTAAAGAAATGACGCATTGGTCTCAGTAAAGTGAAGGAGAGCGTTCCATCAAAGAAGGTGCGTCCCGCGAAGTTACCTTCCAACAAGGCGTCCTGGGCAGAACCAGAGGCACTACCGGCCGAAGAGCTACGCCGAACTCTCACTGGATTTGCCTACTCCTAAAACCGAAAGGCTTAGTGTATGCTTGGCGTCTCTCGGCGGTAAAGACATCGTCAAGATCGGCCGCGGGTGCAATGAGAGCAGTTTAAGACTGAGAAAGACGTTGGGGCCACGTTTCAATGCACATAATTCATTTTGTACAGCCATAAAAAGTGGCATATCCCTGGCATCGACAGGCAGGCCTTCATTTGGTGACGTAGAGAAGGCATCGATCGCCAAGGGAAGACCGGTGGGATGGATCATATTCATCTTTCACAATTCACTATCGGCTTCGGATGCATAAAACCGGCATGCGGATTCGAGCTTCGAACGAATAAAGCAACGGTAGAAGAGTAGAGCGATAATCCCATCAGGGTGGTCGAAAAAACTGAAAATGTTTTTTTTTTCTCTCCACAGGGCTAATTACACTTCACAAGAAGGAATTACACGTACAATTTCGTCTCTCTATCGCATCATTTAGAGGTCGCCTCACTTTTTACTTTTTCTTCGTGAATGAGACGGAAGATGAATTGCTTCTGATCATCATCCTTCGTCAGCGTCGCATTGTATGCCTCTATCAGGGCCACTCCTCGTTTAGCTGCGTCGTTCACCACTCTCAGGCTTTTGGATCTAGCCAGAAAGTCCTCTTACAGCTTGTAACTCTTCAAAGCCAAAGGATCCATCTGCAGGAAACCCTGCTTCGCTCCCTGGGCTACACCTTTCTTCAGGACGTCGAAAACACGATATGACCTTTTGGTGAAGAAGACATCAAGGCGGATGGCCCGTATGTCTACGATTTTTTGCCCATCGTGGGTGATCTTCAGTTTGATTTTCCGTCTTCATCCGATTCACGCAGTTGGTTTTCCTCTTGTCTGAAACCCGGTTGCCCAACAGGGAAAGGCCGACCAAGACTTCCGCCAAATACCAGAGATGCCGTTGGGGGGCATTGCTCGCGGTTCCAGCGACGTTGATCTGGTTCGTGTACTTTTGGAGTTCAATCAGCAAGATGATAACGATGTATGAGGCGTGGTATGACAGAGGAGCTTCGTGCCAAAAGCGGACGTACACCAGAGCAATGAAGAGCACCATGTCAGTCACATTCAGCTCCTCTCGTTCTGTTGTCATGAACTGGTGTTGGAACAGGAACATCTTGAGGCAGTAAATGCCCTTTGACATCGACCTCGCGTTTTGAATGGCACCATAAGCACGAAACGATGGTTGAGTCGTTATGCCCCCTCCGAGGAATAGGGCTGAGAGCTTCAGGAACTCGAAGTAGTCATCGCGCTGACACTTTGTTGGATCAGCTAAGGCAGATGCCAGGTAATCTTTCATCTAAGAGCGGAGCTGCTCCAGATGCCCTTCGAAGAGGGTATCTTCAGTTACCGTGTACATAGTTGGTTGATGGTCGGCCACTCCACTCCTTCTGGAAACGACTCAAAGAACGTCAGAGAGAACAATCTCCAAAACATGATGGCGGCACGCCAACATCGCCAACTCCCTTCCAAGACCTTCCTTGATCAGGACGCATGCGCCATTGTGGAGGCCAGAGTTGCTTGCAGTTGTATCGAATACCAATCCGACTACTTCGTCGCGAATCTTCCAAGACTCGAGCAATTCCAGACACGCTGAGGCCTTAGCTTCTCCAGTACTTCGGCCAGCAACTTCTCGAATCCTTGACCAGTTGCCAGAATTGCAACCCTCTTCACTGTCTTCCCTCCAATCTCCTGTAGCATTTTCTCTTCCCAATAGTGTAAAATGGGACCAGCTGCTTGAAAGTTCTTCCGCGCTTCCTTGTCTTGGATTTGGCGTGTGTGGCGACCGCCACATCAAACTTCGGGACAACGTTAAATAGGAAATATCGTGGCCCGGGGCCTGTGCAACAGCGTCAGTGACGAACGCCGCACCACAATATGGGAGATTGACTCGATCCAAGGCGCCGAAGACCTCAGGAGATTCGAAGATGTTCTTAGGCCTCTTCGCGTTAGGACCAGATGTAGAGGCTAAAGTTGAAGGTCGGTAGTTGTCTTCAGCCTGTGACTCCTCTGACGATGTAGAGCTGGAACTGAAGGCAGCAGCGGCTCCTTGAACTTTGGCCTCTCGTTCGTCGTATTTCCGTTTGAGAGCAGCTTCATGGTCATTTCTCTTCCCACGACTGGCTTCGACTCCAGATTTATTCGCGTCGATCCTTGCAATGCTGCACTAGAAGATGTCTTCACGCTGCATCTTGGAGAACTCCTTGTCTTCTTCGTTGGTCATGGTCTGGAGGCATCGCTTGTGGCAACATTGAAGAGATCCTGAACGTATTCCAGGAGCATCTTCTTGACACGGTCCGACTCTCGCCCACGAGTCCAGTGTTACTTGAGTGCTTGGTATTCGTCATGGATTCCTCAAAGTTTCCTGACACAGGCATCGACCCACAGTTTCGAGATCCTCGCCCTTTCCTATTCGGTGAGGACCTCGCCACATGCCAAGTTTAAGACTTCCGAGACGGTCTTCTTTTTAACGACGTGATGGAACAGGTACAACGACAGCACAGCCCGCTTACTTGGAAGACGGGCATATGACACGGAATCAACAGGCTTCCCGAGAAGCCAACACTCGGGGCTCGAACGAGTACTGATTGCCATAACCTGAAAATAAGAAGAAAAAAGAAAATAATAAAAATGGGGCGACCTCTAAATATCATTGTATTGTGATGAAATTTCGCATACAAGGAGAGAAATCCAACAGGAAAAAATGCAGTGGTGTGGAGAAAGGATCAATACACTTTAAAATTTTACCCCCGTTTCTTGGACCACCCTAATCAGTACCATAGGTGCTGAACTTTATGGAACGAAGAATGTCCATGGCTCGGGTACAAGAGACCCTAAGGCTGCGAATAAGAAGCGGCCCTTTGAAAACAAGCCCAAGGAAACAGTTCGATCCTACTACTTCTAGGCTAATCCCGTTTAGAAACAAGCCGGGTAGACGTTAAGCCACGGATGGTGATGAAAGTGCTCTATATAAGTCTTGACCAAGGAAAAGCGAAACCTGTGCGTTTCGGTGTAGTGAGAGATTCGTTTCAATGCCTGTTTGATTTGTTGCCCCTAACTATATATCTGGGCCGCACAAATTGAGATAGAAAGGTCGTCTACGTAGACCATAGCAAGAAATATTGTGACACTGAGGATACGTCCCTGTGGGACACCCTCCTCTTGTCCTATTGGATCGGAAAGAGCTCCCATACCCGTATGCAGAATCGACGATCTCGCAGAATCTCCAATAGGTATATTGAGAGGCGTTCCTTCGCCCACATAGTGCGGAGGCTCTCCTTGATAACGTATTGTCATGCTGTATCATAGGCCTTTTCCAGTTCGCAAAACACCGTAATGAAATGTTATCTACGAAGGAAGGCCTTGCAGACAGCATTTTCCAGTTGGAGCAGATCATTCAACTTGGAGTGGAACTTGCGTATGAAGAACCAGGTAGCGAAGAGTGCAACAAGGCCAATTCATTGGCCTCTCCGAACGAAATTTGCTATGCGGTTTGAGCAACCAAGACCTCATTTTCCAAAAGAGAAGAGCTATATTTCTTCGAAGTACTAGGGTGGGTCTCGAAACCCCTCTCTATTTCTTCATCACACGCTCGACTTTAACCGACCCCTGGTCAACCAGCTCTTCTGTGATGTTCTATATTGAGTAGACCACGATTCCTCTGCCATAAAATAATATTTTTTATCAAATTCCTGGTTGAATGCGGTGATATCGTCACAGGCGAGCTATTAAGTGATCAGAAAGCAATTATAATAGCGGCATACGTACAGTCAACCGCATTCGCCAGGAGGGTCACGTCTGTCAAACGGGTGACCTTAGGTTTTCTAGCAAGTATCCTAGCGAGAGTCTGACGCTGATGGAATATGTGTCCTCTGGACAAAAACTTAACCCCTTTCTATCAGTCGAATAAAACCAAGAAATCGCTTCAAGCTGGCAGGCTTGTAGATACCGAGTAACACCTAAATGAGGGTCTCGGGGTTCTCCAAAGCTCCGCTCAGCTTACTTTTCGTCGTGAATTTTTTTAGCTTGGCCTCTACTCTCGAGGACTCCGCGAGGACGGACATGCTATTCTTGGCCTGGCCTCTTGCCAAATCGGCGGGGGACCAAACCGCCCCTGAATCCCCTCTGAAGGAGAGGACGCTCAGTTAGTTTTCACTTTGGATCTCTTATTCATCTTTTGAGGAAGGGGAGTGAACCTTCTTATCTGCCCCCGCAGAAGAGGCATCATGGCCAAAATGCGAAAGGATTCGGCTGTCTTGGTGAGCCCACCCGATAGATGAGGTCCCTCCTCTCTTTTTGAGTCCTCGGGGGTCGAGTCAACTCAGAAGTTTCTTCACGGTGGGTGATTTAGACTTTGGAATATCTCCCTACGAGTCAGTGTTCGCTCCCAGGGAAAACCTTGCCATTTGGGCGGGAAAACATCCGGTTCAAGTCCACACCATGGGGGCATCCATTTGCCCGCTTCCTCTTCAGTGTAGAGGATCTCGACCGGGGACTCGCCCGGCCTAAGGTCTATATGGGCGAATTTCGTAATGGAGCCGGCATACCGACCTCCATGAAAAGTATTGGAGGCAGGCAGGCATGCCCAGTAAAAGGCTGAGGGCTCAATGGATCCTGACAAAGCTTTCCCCTCTAAGAGGGATTGTCCTGTCTAACGCCGCCCTTGGAGGGAATGACTCTAGGCGGCGTTGTCTTCGGGTACTCTAGAAATAGTCTCTCATAAGCGACTTTAACGTAGTGGGTGAAAAAGAAAACCCCCTATCCGCTAGTAGAGTCTTGGAGCGGCCCTTGAGAAAGATTAGTCGGGGCCCTCTTTTAGAAGTTAGGGTACCCCAGAGAACTTCAGAAGACCCCTTTACCAAAAGTTGGAAATGGGTAGATAAAGTATTTAATAAAGTAGAGATAGGCGGGTCCACTCAGAAGTAAGATAGCTGATTACATTTATTATCATACTCCGGCACTGGATTATCTCAGGGGGCCTGCATTCCCTCCGGGTTCTATGTGTAGCAAACTAGACAGGGCACTCCCTCCGGGTCTTTATTCCTAGATAGATGCTTGGGGGGGGGTAAGGTAAAGTGGATAGCCGTAGAAGGGAATAGGTGGAACGCACCTGCTTCCCCAGGCCCCGTCATAGAGTTCAAGGAAACCCAATGACAGGGCCTTCCCTATTTGCATTCAGGCCGGAAGTGCTTCTTCTCCAGTTCCAAGTATAACAAGCTAAACATACAGGACTAGCACAGCTCGCATTTAGGACAGAACGGTGAATATTTTCTTTCAAATTTATTTCTTTGCCTCCTTTACCAATCGTCTTTGGGTACAAGTAAATTGTTTAAATGTTAACCGCATGTCTTATTTTAAGATATTTTAAAGTCTTTTACACACAGATTTACATAAAAGGAAAAGTGCTAATAATATACAAATTTTGGTGAGATTTGAGTTCATACATTTGAGTTTACCGTCTCCAATTTGTACATAATTGTTGATATAACTACTCATATTACGCCTCGATTACGTCTACTATACGTCCTTATACGCCTCTATACATCCACTATGCGCCTCTATACGTCCATTATACGTCGACTATATGCCTCTATACGTCCATTATACGTCCACTATATGCCTCTATACGTCCATTATACGCCTCTATATGTCTCTATATGTCCATTATACGCCTCTATACGTCCATTATACGTCGACTATACGCCTCTATACGTCCATTATACGCTTCTATACGTCTCTATACGTCCATTATACGCCTCTATACGTCCACTATACGCCTCTATACGTCCATTAGACGTCCCCTATACGCCTCTATACGTCCATTATACGCCTCTATACGTCTATATACGTCCATTATACGCCTCTATACGTCCACTATACGTTCACTATACGCCTCTATACGTCCACTATACGTCCACTATATGCCTCTATACGTCCACTATACGTCCACTATACTGCTCTATACGTCCACTATACGTCCACTATACTGCTATATACGTCCACTATTTATAACATTTTAGATCGCAAGTTGACGATGGAATTTTATGTCACTTTTGAGGGTATTCGTTTTACTTCATTCTCCGTTTGTGTATGAATACTTCTCCCCCTTCTTTCTTTTCTGAGCGATTAAAAGCCCCGTTGGTGCCTCAGTTAATGGAAGCCCCTGGTGTATATGCGCTGGAGGGGTCGACATGAATGCCATCTGGGCGTTGATCATGATGGTGGCTCCTGGGCTCCAGAAGAGCGCACGAGCGAGAGAAGTAGGATGGGTCACCCCCGCTGACGATTTGCAACGCAAATAAGTGAACAGAGAAGGAGAGAGACCAAGAGAAAATAGAGAGAAGTGTGTTGGAGAGAGAGAGTGAGAGTGAGAGATACACAGACAGAGACATACACGCATATATACAGTTAGACATAGACATAGAGATACATATACACATAGGCAGATAGAGACAGAGGCAGACAGACAGACAGAGAGAAACAGAGGCAGAGAGAGAGAGAGAGAGAGATAGACAAACATACACATTAACATAGAAAGATAGAGAGACAGACAGTAGGAGAGAGAGAGAGAGAGAGAGAGACACACACACACACACACACACACACACACACACACAGACTGAGATATGTCCATATAGATTCGCGCGCTTCTCGAAGGTGGTTCGTCCGAGCCATTAAGGAACGAAGCGACGGTCAAGATTCGTATAAATGGCGAATGCGGGTCACCCGCCCGTCTATGCAAATACACAGCGATGATTTGCTCCGTTCAATTTAGAATTCAGAGTCCCGAGTCGCAGCAGAAGCGAGGTCTCCAGGAGAGCGCCTCCAGAGTTCGAGGCTCTTGCATGAAGGGTCGGCGTCGGTGACGTCCGTTTTATCTCAAACATCCGACGACCCTTTTTTTCTTTTGGGCGTCCGGAGGGAGGAGGAGGGGCTGGAGGTGGCTCGTTAATTATTGTCCCCACCACCCATTTACCTTTGGCGAGAAAGCCCCCCCCACCCCTGATATATCTATCCCTTTACCCTCTTTTTCACACACACACACACACGCGCGCCCGCGCTTTGCCTCCACTTCTCTCTCTCTCTCTCTCTCTCTCTCTCTCTCTCTCTCTCTCTCTCTCTCTCTCTCTCTCTCTCTCTCTCTCTCTCTCTCTCTCTCTCTCTATATATATATATATATATATATATATATATATATATATATATATATATATATATATATATATATATATATATATATATATTTATATATATTTTTATATATATATATATATATATATATATATATATATATCTAACGCACACATACACATCCCATTCTCTCTAACACTATCTCTCCTCTCTCACACTATATATCCCCCCTCACACTCTCCCCTCTCACACTTTCTCTTTTTTCTTTTTTATATACCCTCTCCCCTTACACTCTTTCTCTTCTCTTACACTCTTTCTCCTCTCCCACTTTCACTTTCTCTCTCTCACACTCTACCTACACTCACTACCCTACGCTCACTACCTCACACTTACTCTCTCACACATACTTTGCACACTCACTCCTCCACTCACTCTTCACAATCTCCCACATTCACTCTCCCAAACTTACTCTCCCACACTTACTTTCCCCACTCATTTTTCCACATTCATTCACGCACTCATTCTCTCTCTCTCTCTCTCTCTCTCTCTCTCTCTCTCTCTCTCTCTCTCTCTCTCTCTCTCTCTTTCTCTCTCTCTCTCTCTCTCCCCCCCCGTGCGCGCAACCAGCCAGAGCGTAAATCTTGATAGCCTTTTTTTTATCTTCTGGATGCAAGTGAGTGAGGTTCCGCTGGGATATCGCTTCGGGCCCTCACCTTTACATCTACGGGGCCATAATGTTTATTAATATATATCAATGGGTATTCCGTTATCCTCCTCTCCATCTTCCATCTATGCATGTTGATGAGTAAGAAGAGGTCATGCAAGAGTCTGTACATCTATAAGGGCCTTGCCCAAAGATTTCCTTCTTCTGCATAAAAGTTGCTTAGGGTGATATACCCTAGAGGTCTCTTTCATAAACCTCTTAAACGAATCCGACGATGCCATGACAGACTTTAACGTTGTTGTTGAACTTGGTCTCAATCCCAGTTTATTTCCACAGCTTGATTTATTACGACAGGAGATTCTAAGTTTAAAATGTTCTGAATATTCAAGTCATATATTTTGACTGGAACGCATCATCGAGATTACAGATTTGAACTGGTCTCAGTGCTATCGCTGAAGGTCTATAGAGACGTCCTTCAAGACACTTTACTCAAATATCCCCTCCCCCCTCCCAAAAAAAGGGGGACATGACATGATTATGCACTTTAGCGATTTGAAAATTAAATTCAGTAAATCAAATGAATAATGAAGTAAACAGATTTGAGAATCTATATCAGCAGAGGCGAAGTAAAATCGACCCGTGTCATTTATCATCCAAAGGCGTCTCTCGAAGACTTACTCCATCTTCCGTCCGAGGTCTCCTAATCTTTAGTACCAAACGTCTCCCAACATCTCTACTTGTTGGCATAAAGAATTTGGTTCTCTTTTCTTTTTTTTTAACTTCCCCGTTCTCGTTAAAAAGAGGAACGATTAGATCAGTGTTCTTGCTGGTCAAGGAGAACCGGACATAGGAATGAGTGAAGTGACAGTCGGACGAGAAGGGCAAGATGTCAAGAGATACGAGTACACTCCTCAGTTAGGGAGTTCGCTTCGAAGACAAAACAGATTTTGTGAACAAGCGTTTTAAACCATCTGGAACAGAAAGGATGTAAATTATACATCAGTAAAAGTATATTCCATAATTAGTGTAAAGGGCGATTTTTCTTGAGATCTGAAAACTAGTTAACTTGAAACTTATTAGCAATATATTTTGCGCTGTTCACAAGTAAGATAATGCAAGGGTTCTTTTTGAGGGCTTGCCAAGAATACTATAGAACTAGATTTCCACCCGGACCTATTTTAGTTGGTCATAAATTATTATTTTTAAGGATTCCATTATATCTTTATTTCTTCTAATTTATTATTTTTTTTTTATTTTAGGGTCGTTTCAGTTATCGATTGCAATGGTTATGAGTCTTTAGTCGTACTATTTCTCAAACAGAAAAATGAAAAAAGCAAAGAACAACAGGTCAGTCTTTCGCCAGCAACATCAAAAATATAACACCACAAACTAACTAAAACCTTTAACTGTAATCAGTCCATAAATCATTATTACAGCTAGGCAATGAGTACGAAATGACTCTTATATTAGTGGGTTTCAACCTAAATGCCGCGAGACCGCGAGAGCCAACTAAGGGTGCCACGGGAGCCACCCAAATATCATTTTTAAAGTGCCCAAATTGCAAAAAATATGTATTTAAAATATTTCTAACGAAAAGATCTAACGACACTTGAAAGTATTTTAAAACTAGCTTCTCTGCAGAGTGTAACATAAAAACAAGAAAAAGAGAAACATTGAAGACAGTGAATGAAGAAAGGAGAGTTGCTTGTCAACTCTACGTCCCAAAATTAAAGAATTATGTTATAATCATCAAGCTTAAATTTCCCATCAAACTTTTAAAGGCAAAATTTATTTATTTTCAAATTTTAATGTCTTATTTCGAATAAATTAAGTTAAATGTCAATCGTAGTTAATTTTGAAGTGCTTTACACATTATTAAGTATTTATATGTAAATTATGTTATAGTGGGGTGCCATGGCTGCTTTTATATAGCAATTTGGGTGCCATAGCTGCTTTTAAATAGCAATTTGGGTGCCACGGCTGCTTCCAGATAACAATTAGGGTGCCACGACTGCTTCTAGATAGCAATTGGGGTGCTACTATCCTAAAAAGATTTAAAACGACTGCTCTATCTATATGCTTAGTACTCAGTCGATTCTCCCTCGATTCAGTCAACAAAAATTAAATACTAAGAGCACAGGAGAAATGAGGAGTGCCCTTTTTTATTGACATACCAACATGTCTACTCTCGAAATGGTAGTATTTAGAAAACACAATCGTTAGAAAAATATGATTAAAAACGGAATCAATCATGGAGACCCCCCCCCCCCCCGGTTTATAACAGAAACGGGTAAAATTTTCAAAATTTTGGACATGAAATAAAAGGGATAGGAATTAAGGCAAAATATTTCTAGGAGTTTCTTATTTTCTAAAAATACTTTTTCCTCAAATCCTGAACAAACACGGTATATAATAACGGGGTTATCAAAACCAAGCCTAACAATCTGACTGAAAATTAACCCAAACACAAAATAATCAATAAATGGTTTCCTTAAGATAAATAAGGTAAAATGATTAAGTTTTAGTGCAGATAACAGGATAACGTACAGTTAAACAGATTATGACTCCTGATTGGAGAATGGGTAAAGGTAAAAATGATTAAGTTTTAGCGCAGATTACAAGATAACGTACACTTAATCTGATTATGACTCCTGATTGGAGAATGAGTAAAGGTAAAAATGATTAAGTTTTAGCGCAGATTACAAGATAACGTACAGTTAAACAGATTATGACTCCTAATTGGAGAATGAGTAAAGGTAAAAATGATTAAGTTTTGGTGCAGATAACAGGATAACGTACAGTTAAACAGATTATGACTCCTGATTGGAGAATGGGTAAAGGTAAAAATGATTAAGTTTTATTCCAGATTACAAGATAACGTACAATTAAACAGATTATGACTCCTAATTGGAGAATGAGTAAAGGTAAAAATGATTAAGTTTTAGTGCAGATAACAGGATAACGTACAGTTAAACAGATTATGACTCCTGATTGGAGAATGGGTAAAGGTAAAAATGATTAAGTTTTAGCGCAGATTACAAGATAACGTACACTTAATCTGATTATGACTCCTGATTGAAAGAATGAGTAAAGGTAAAAATGATTAAGTTTTAGCGCAGATTACAAGATAACGTACAGTTAAACAGATTATGACTCCTAATTGGAGAATGAGTAAAGGTAAAAATGATTAAGTTTTAGTGCAGATAACAGGATAACGTACAGTTAAACAGATTATGACTCCTGATTGGAGAATGGGTAAAGGTAAAAATGATTAAGTTTTATTCCAGATTACAAGATAACGTACAATTAAACAGATTATGACTCCTAATTGTAGAATGAGTAAAGGTAAAAATGATTAAGTTTTAGTGCAGATTACAAGATAACGTACACTTAATCTGATTATGACTCCTAATTGGAGAATGAGTAACGGTAAAAATGATTAAGTTTTAGTGCAGATAACAGGATAACGTACAGTTAAACAGATTATAACTCCTAATTGGAGAATGAGTAAAGGTAAAAATGATTAAGTTTTAGTGCAGATAACAGGATAACGTACAGTTAAACAGATTATGACTCCTGATTGGACAATGGGTAAAGGTAAAAATGATTAAGTTTTATTCCAGATTACAAGATAACGTACAATTAAACAGATTATGACTCCTAATTGGAGAATGAGTAAAGGTAAAAATGATTAAGTTTTAGTGCAGATTACAAGATAACGTACACTTAATCTGATTATGACTCCTAATTGGAGAATGAGTAACGGTAAAAATGATTCAGTTTTTGGGGCAAATTACAGGATAACGTACAATTTAACAGATTATAACTCCTAATTGGAGAATGAGTAAAGGTAAAAATGATTAAGTTTTAGTGCAGATAACAGGATAACGTACAGTTAAACAGATTATGACTCCTAATTGGAGAATGAGTAAAGGTAAAAATGATTAAGTTTTAGTGCAGATAACAGGATAACGTACAGTTAAACAGATTATGACTCCTGATTGGAGAATGGGTAAAGGTAAAAATGATTAAGTTTTATTCCAGATTACAAGATAACGTACAATTAAACAGATTATGACTCCTAATTGGAGAATGAGTAAAGGTAAAAATGATTAGGTTTTAGTGCAGATAACAGGATAACGTACAGTTAAACAGATTATGACTCCTGATTGGAGAATGGGTAAAGGTAAAAATGATTAAGTTTTAGCGCAGATTACAAGATAACGTACACTTAATCTGATTATGACTCCTGATTGGAGAATGAGTAAAGGTAAAAATGATTAAGTTTTAGCGCAGATTACAAGATAAAGTACAGTTAAACAGATTATGACTCCTAATTGGAGAATGAGTAAAGGTAAAAATGATTAAGTTTTAGTGCAGATAACAGGATAACGTACAGTTAAACAGATTATGACTCCTGATTGGAGAATGGGTAAAGGTAAAAATGATTAAGTTTTATTCCAGATTACAAGATAACGTACAATTAAACAGATTATGACTCCTAATTGGAGAATGAGTAAAGGTAAAAATGATTAAGTTTTAGTGCAGATTACAAGATAACGTACACTTAATCTGATTATGACTCCTAATTGGAGAATGAGTAACGGTAAAAATGATTAAGTTTTAGTGCAGATAACAGGATAACGTACAGTTAAACAGATTATAACTCCTAATTGGAGAATGAGTAAAGGTAAAAATGATTAAGTTTTAGTGCAGATAACAGGATAACGTACAGTTAAACAGATTATGACTCCTGATTGGAGAATGGGTAGGGGTAAAAATGATTAAGTTTTATTCCAGATTACAAGATAACGTACAATTAAACAGATTATGACTCCTAATTGGAGAATGAGTAAAGGTAAAAATGATTAAGTTTTAGCGCAGGTTGCAAGATAACGTACAGTAAAACAGATTATGACTCCTGATTGGAGAATGGGTAAAGGTAAAAATGATTAAGTTTTATTCCAGATTACAAGATAACGTACAATTAAACAGATTATGACTCCTAATTGGAGAATGAGTAAAGGTAAAAATGATTAAGTTTTAGTGCAGATAACAGGATAACGTACAGTTAAACAGATTATGACTCCTGATTGGAGAATGGGTAAAGGTAAAAATGATTAAGTTTTAGCGCAGATTACAAGATAACGTACACTTAATCTGATTATGACTCCTGATTGGAGAATGAGTAAAGGTAAAAATGATTAAGTTTTAGCGCAGATTACAAGATAACGTACAGTTAAACAGATTATGACTCCTAATTGGAGAATGAGTAAAGGTAAAAATGATTAAGTTTTAGTGCAGATAACAGGATAACGTACAGTTAAACAGATTATGACTCCTGATTGGAGAATGGGTAAAGGTAAAAATGATTAAGTTTTATTCCAGATTACAAGATAACGTACAATTAAACAGATTATGACTCCTAATTGGAGAATGAGTAAAGGTAAAAATGATTAAGTTTTAGTGCAGATTACAAGATAACGTACACTTAATCTGATTATGACTCCTAATTGGAGAATGAGTAACGGTAAAAATGATTAAGTTTTAGTGCAGATAACAGGATAACGTACAGTTAAACAGATTATAACTCCTAATTGGAGAATGAGTAAAGGTAAAAATGATTAAGTTTTAGTGCAGATAACAGGATAACGTACAGTTAAACAGATTATGACTCCTGATTGGAGAATGGGTAGGGGTAAAAATGATTAGGTTTTATTCCAGATTACAAGATAACGTACAATTAAACAGATTATGACTCCTAATTGGAGAATGAGTAAAGGTAAAAATGATTAAGTTTTAGTGCAGATTACAAGATAACGTACACTTAATCTGATTATGACTCCTAATTGGAGAATGAGTAACGGTAAAAATGATTCAGTTTTTTGGGCAAATTACAGGATAACGTACAATTTAACAGATTATAACTCCTAATTGGAGAATGAGTAAAGGTAAAAATGATTAAGTTTTAGTGCAGATAACAGGATAACGTACAGTTAAACAGATTATGACTCCTGATTGGAGAATGGGTAAAGGTAAAAATGATTAAGTTTTAGCGCAGATTACAAGATAACGTACACTTAATCTGATTATGACTCCTGATTGGAGAATGAGTAAAGGTAAAAATGATTAAGTTTTAGTGCAGATAACAGGATAACGTACAGTTAAACAGATTATGACTCCTAATTGGAGAATGAGTAAAGGTAAAAATAATTAAGTTTTAGTGCAGATAACAGGATAACGTACAGTTAAACAGATTATGACTCCTGATTGGAGAATGGGTAAAGGTAAAAATGATTAAGTTTTATTCCAGATTACAAGATAACGTACAATTAAACAGATTATGACTCCTAATTGGAGAATGAGTAAAGGTAAAAATGATTAAGTTTTAGTGCAGATAACAGGATAACGTACAGTTAAACAGATTATGACTCCTGATTGGAGAATGGGTAAAGGTAAAAATGATTAAGTTTTAGTCCAGATTACAAGATAACGTACAATTAAACAGATTATGACTCCTGATTGGAGAATGGGTAAAGGTAAAAATGATTAAGTTTTAGCGCAGATTACAAGATAACGTACACTTAATCTGATTATGACTCCTGATTGGAGAATGAGTAAAGGTAAAAATGATTAAGTTTTAGTGCGGATTACAAGATAACGTACAATTTAACAGATTATGACTCCTAATTGGAGAATGAGTAAAGGTAAAAATGATTAAGTTTTAGTGCAGATAACAGGATAACGTACAGTTAAACAGATTATGACTCCTGATTGGAGAATGGGTAAAGGTAAAAATGATTAAGTTTTATTCCAGATTACAAGATAACGTACAATTAAACAGATTATGACTCCTAATTGGAGAATGAGTAAAGGTAAAAATGATTAAGTTTTAGTGCAGATAACAGGATAACGTACAGTTAAACAGATTATGACTCCTGATTGGAGAATGGGTAAAGGTAAAAATGATTAAGTTTTAGCGCAGATTACAAGATAACGTACACTTAATCTGATTATGACTCCTGATTGGAGAATGAGTAAAGGTAAAAATGATTAAGTTTTATTCCAGATTACAAGATAACGTACAATTAAACAGATTATGACTCCTAATTGGAGAATGAGTAAAGGTAAAAATGATTAAGTTTTAGTGCAGATAACAGGATAACGTACAGTTAAACAGATTATGACTCCTGATTGGAGAATGGGTAAAGGTAAAAATGATTAAGTTTTAGCGCAGATTACAAGATAACGTACACTTAATCTGATTATGACTCCTGATTGGAGAATGAGTAAAGGTAAAAATGATTAAGTTTTAGCGCAGATTACAAGATAACGTACAGTTAAACAGATTATGACTCCTAATTGGAGAATGAGTAAAGGTAAAAATAATTAAGTTTTAGTGCAGATAACAGGATAACGTACAGTTAAACAGATTATGACTCCCGATTGGAGAATGGGTAAAGGTAAAAATGATTAAGTTTTATTCCAGATTACAAGATAACGTACAATTAAACAGATTATGACTCCTAATTGGAGAATGAGTAAAGGTAAAAATGATTAAGTTTTAGTGCAGATAACAGGATAACGTACAGTTAAACAGATTATGACTCCTGATTGGAGAATGGGTAAAGGTAAAAATGATTAAGTTTTATTCCAGATTACAAGATAACGTACAATTAAACAGATTATGACTCCTGATTGGAGAATGGGTAAAGGTAAAAATGATTAAGTTTTAGCGCAGATTACAAGATAACGTACACTTAATCTGATTATGACTCCTGATTGGAGAATGAGTAAAGGTAAAAATGATTAAGTTTTAGCGCAGATTACAAGATAACGTACAATTAAACAGATTATGACTCCTAATTGGAGAATGAGTAAAGGTAAAAATGATTAAGTTTTATTCCAGATTACAAGATAACGTACAATTAAACAGATTATGACTCCTAATTGGAGAATGAGTAAAGGTAAAAATGATTAAGTTTTAGTGCAGATAACAGGATAACGTACAGTTAAACAGATTATGACTCCTGATTGGAGAATGGGTAAAGGTAAAAATGATTAAGTTTTAGCGCAGATTACAAGATAACGTACAATTAAACAGATTATGACTCCTAATTGGAGAATGGGTAAAGGTAAAAATGATTAAGTTTTAGTGCAGATAACAGGATAACGTATGTACAATTAAACAGATTATGACTCCTAATTGGAGAATGAGTACGGTTTAAAATGATTAAGTTTTAGTGCAGATAACAGGATAACGTACAGTTAAACAGATTATGACTCCTGATTGGAGAATGGGTAAAGGTAAAAATGATTAAGTTTTATTCCAGATTACAAGATAACGTACAATTAAACAGATTATGACTCCTAATTGGAGAATGAGTAAAGGTAAAAATGATTAAGTTTTAGCGCAGATTACAAGATAACGTACACTTAATCTGATTATGACTCCTAATTGGAGAATGAGTAAAGGTAAAAATGATTAAGTTTTAGCGCAGATTACAAGATAACGTACACTTAATCTGATTATGACTCCTAATTGTAGAATGAGTAACGGTAAAAATGATTCAGTTTTTTGGGCAAATTACAGGATAACGTACAATTTAACAGATTATAACTCCTAATTGGAGAATGAGTAAAGGTAAAAATGATTAAGTTTTAGTGCAGATTACAGGATAACGTACAATTAAACAGATTATGACTCCTAATTGGAGAATGAGTAAAGGTAAAAATGATTAAGTTTTAGTCCAGATTACAAGATAACGTACAATTAAACAGATTATGACTCCTGATTGGAGAATGGGTAAAGGTAAAAATGATTAAGTTTTAGTGCAGATTACAAGAGAACGTACAGTTAAACAGATTATGGTTCCTGATTGGAGAATGAGTAAAGTTAAAAATGATTAAGTTTTAGTGCAGATTACAGGATAACGTACAATTAAACAGATTATGACTACTGATTGGAGAATGAGTAAAGGTAAAAATGATTAAGTTTTAGTGCAGATTACAAGATAACGTACAATTAAACAGATTATGACTCCTAATTGGAGAATGAGTAAAGGTAAAAATGATTAAGTTTTATTCCAGATTACAAGATAACGTACAATTAAACAGATTATGACTCCTAATTGGAGAATGAGTAAAGGTAAAAATGATTAAGTTTTAGTGCAGATTACAAGATAACGTACACTTAATCTGATTATGACTCCTGATTAGAGAATGGGTAAAGGTAAAAATGTTTAAGTATTAGTGCAGATTGCAAGATAACGTACACTTAAACTGATTATGACTCCTGATTGGAGAATGGGTAAAAGTAAAAATGATTAAGTTTTAGTGCAGATTACAAGATAACGTACAATTAAACATATTATGACTCCTGATTGGAGAATGAGTAAGGGGAAAAATCATTAAGTTTTAGTGCCGATTACAAAATAACGTGCAGTTAAACAGATTATGAGTCCTGATTGGAGAATGGCTAAGGAATCAGCAAAATATCAAATTTAGGCTGGAGAACGGAAGGAAAGCTAGATATCTCCAGATGTAACGTGCATCAGTGCTTAAAATATTCCAGTACATCTACTACTAATTTTTCCACTATTTATACTACTAATTCTACCACAACTTGTACTACTTCTACTACTACTTCCACTAGTACCTCCACTACTACGTCGACTACTACTTATACTACTTCTATTAGTACTTCTATTACTGATTCCTTTACTACTTCGATTAATGATAGTTCTTCTTCTTCTTCTCCTCTTCTTCTTCTTCTTCTTCTTCTTTTTCGTAGAATAGGGGCAAGTTAACCGATTCTGCGTTTCTCAGCCGAGGTCGACGACGGCTATGTGCGTGGGAGATTTATAATACCAGTAGAGTGCAAATTAAATGAATGTGGGTTGGCCAAATAGTCAACTATCTTGAAGGTTCCGAGACAATAGAAAAACGGGTGCAAAAATAACTTTACTAATATGCAAATTAATGTTTTTTACAAGGTTAAAGGGTGTTTTTAAACAAGCCATACACACATTACACGTACACGAGTCTCTGCGGCCAAAGGGTAGGGGAGACTTGGCGGGGACGGTTGCCGTACAAAAAACGAACAATATTGACCGAGGGTCGCTCGAATGACCTTGAGCGTGTACGAAGCCGAATATGGAGGCTTACACTAGGGGGGGGGGTAGTAGAGAAAGCACTTGCACAGGAAAGATGCGCGTTGCTATTACCTCGGAGATTTGTTCCGAGGGAATAATCCTTGCCTTGGCGCAAAGTTCAAATACTAGTCTCTTGACAATGACTATTAAGGGATGAACTTAGATCTTGCTTTCGAATTAGAACACGAATCGAGACTGCGCGCATTGCGTTCGATGAGCCAGTAGAACGAGCACGGGGTAGACTTACCCGAATTAATCGATAAAACCAGGAGCTTGATGGGTTCTGCGAGAATTGTGCAGAATCCAACGGGACGCGAATAGCGGGTACTGACGGGAGGCGGGCAGAGGATACTGACGAGTGTGCGGGCGATGGATACTGCCTTCTAACTTTGGCGCCGGGGGATTTATAGTGAGGTCGAATGGGGTTTTCCCTCATCCGTCCGAAGCGGAGGGTCCGACGCATTGGCAGGCAAGAGTAGTCTCGGCCTATTAGCACGATTGCGATAAGGTTCTTAAATCGGCGAGGCGAAACTTTGTCCGACTCCTGATGGAACCTTTTGGGCTCTCAAACTAGTCGCGGCTTCCTGCGATGGCGAGCTTTCAGGCCAATACGGCGTCTCGTGATTTCGCACTTTCATTAGCGCAGACAAAAAGGGTCGATCAGGTGTCTGTTGTCTCTCTCTCCATTGAAGGCGCGTCAGCGCGCATCTTTCTCTCAAACCTCCTCTCTCTCTCTCTCTCTCTGATCTCTAGCATTCTTCTTCTTCTTCTTCTTCTTCTTCTTCTTCTTCTTCTTCTTCTTCTTTTTATTCTTCTTTTTCTTCTTCTCCCCCTACTACTACTACTATTACTATACTTCAACTACTGCTGCTACAACTACTTTCAATCCTATTCTACTACTGTTTCTACAACTACTACTCCTACTATTGCTACTACTACTACTTCTACTACTGTTACTACTACTTATACTCCTATTCTTACTACTTATACTACTACTACTACTTTAACATTCTCTTCCTAGTTAAGTGGATGATTTCTTCGCTATTTTTTAAAACTTTACGCCATGTCGAACTTTGACCGTATTACCCGACTTACTATCTACTACTCAACAAGAGAGACTATTCCAACTGCGTGTAAATCAATTTGAGGAATGTTCGCTCTAGTATCCCTTTTAAAGAGTACCTAGTTTAATACTAGTATTATTGAATCCTTTTAAAATTTTATAAACACTTCAATCAGTTGTTTACGGCATCGCCTACTTTCGAATGATAATGGGTCAAAAGATCGAAGTCTCTTCGTACGGTTTATTTCTAAGCTCTGGAATTAGTTTCATTGACCTAAGTTGCACTCGTTCTAACAATGGTACGGGTTTATTCAGTTAAGGAGTCCCTATCTGCGTACTCGAGATAAGAACGGATATTTATATAGAAGCTGGACGAAATCTTTCGAATCCAACGTGAAATTCCTCTATCTATCTCTGCATCTTGTAACCTTTCTTAAGACCATCGATACCTACAGGGGTTGGACAAAATAATGGAAACATTAACTAATGGACCCATTCACACCAAAAAAAATTTTACAACTTGTTTAAAATGCCTCATAATGATGTTGAACACATATTGGTCTCTATAATTCACAGATCTTGCCATAATCAAGTTTTTTTTGTGTAAATTGGAGCAAAAACTAGGGGATATATTCCCTCTAAAAAGCGTCTACGAAGGAGCTAGAGCAAGTTTCACCCGAAACTAGTTAAATTTGTATAGATACAGCACAAAACTGTATGAATCGATTGGTCGGCGTATTGAATCTATTTATACTGGTAAGGAGGAGGGGACTCAATGCCAGTAATTTAATTAATGTTTCCATTATTTTGTACAACCCCTGTAGTTTCTTTACGTTTAGGTTTTTTAAAAGAAACAACCTTTCCTACCGTTCCTTTCTTATTAAATCGACTACAGAAATGTTGAATTTTTATTATTTGATAATCCGTTTTTAACATCTTACGTCCTAAGTGCAGGACCTTATATTTAGGTAGGTCAAAATTAGGCCTCAATTTGTCTACTCATTGTCGCTCTATACAAATCTAAAACAGCCAAGTTGATAATTTCGAAAATATATACTTAGTAGATGATTCCAAAGTTCTACAACTTTTGAGTAGATTATTTAAAGTATTTACAAGTTTTAATTAGATCAATAAATCAATTTACTTACGAGCGTTTTTTCCAAAACTTTTTGAGAGGTGATGCACACGTGGGTTTCCGTTTTAAATATATATATATATATATATATATATATATATAAGCCACTGTTCTCTTCCTTAACAGGAAGAGCTTGGTTACACAGGCATCCCTGCGGGTTGTGACCTACGGCCTTATTTGCTAATCTTAACCGCCTTTTTTAATCCCCTTTATAGACTCTTTATTTTAACACCCTGAACACCCTTTTCTTCTTCTTCTTCTTCTTCTTTATCTTCATCTTCTTCTTCTTTTTTTCCTGTTTTTTTTTGGGGGGGGGGCGGTTCTTAGGTGACAACCGAACTAAAAGAAAAAATCTTATTCAAACACCTTCATAAATCTTGTTCTTAAAATATAGGGTTATGGATATATATATATATATATATATATATATATATATATATATATATATATATATATATATATATATATATATATATATATATATATATATATAAATCGTTAACACCAAACCTTGATCTACCCAAACATTTTCCGACATAAACCAAACTATCATGTAATCAAATTTTGATATATGAAGTTTCATTTACTACTTAACATATTGCACATGGTTGTTTCTAATGGTTTGTAGTTTATTTTATTCTCTTCTTTAGTTATTTTCCCGCCAATTTCTTTGTCGTAATAAAAAAACAAAAAACAAAATCAATATATTTTAGATCTACACTAAAACTTTCCCTTGTGGAACACCATCACATTACTGAATAAGATAAATAAGAATTACAGTAATATTTTGTAAAATATTCGAGTGAAACAGGAAAGACGACGTTCATAAAAACAATAATAGAAACACAAGTACAAACTTATTGATTTTTCTCTATCACAATTTTATACATCCCACTTTCATCTTCCCTCCACACTAAACCTATTTTCCCCTTCCCCCTTCTTCAAATAAATTCCCGGTACGAGGGTTAGAAAGAGAGGGGGGAGTCTTTTCTCTTTCTTTTCCATGGCCATTGTGCGCTAGACGGCCTTATTTGGCGGGGAGACGAAACGCCATTTTGTGCTGTGACATCCTCAAATTGTCACTCGTTGGCGCCATTTCTACTGCGTCCGAAGACGACGATAAGCAGTAAAATTGGAGAATGGTTGGGAGATAGAATTTATACAAGATAATTCAATATATTTCTTTCTTAATCCTTACCCTTGTTTACACATTTCATCTATCCATATTATTTCTTAACTCGTTTTTTTTATATATATTTATATATATCGCTATATTTATCCTTCTCCCAATCTTATAATGACGTTTAATTCTTCATTTCGGCATATGTATACATTGTCTCTTCTTCTCTCTCCCCTCTGTATTCCTCTCTTCTTTTTTTACATTTATTTAGTGTATTGAAAGATTCTGTTACAGGCCCGTTATGATGTAGGAATATATATATTCCCGTAGATTAGACAGCAAGAGATGGGAGATGCTTCATGAAATAGGCGGTTTCGTACGGAGCGTAGCTTTGTGGAAGAACGGTGACAATTGGAGAAAGACAGAAGGAGACACGGGGGAGTCAGGAGGAGACAGGGGGGAGACGGGAGGAGACAGGGGGGAGACGGGAGGAGACAAACGAAGGGGGGAAGGAAAGTATGGAGGGCTAAAAAACGATGAGAATGATTCGTGAATGTATGTATTTACATCACGTTATTTTTACGTCTGTTTAGCATGATTGTATGCATTTAGGAGTAATAAGGTGTTTGTGTGAAGGTGTATGTTTATTTTTGTATACGAGCAACTAATTGTAACTATTTGTATTTATATATTCGTGCAGCATTATTTAACAGTGGCTCCCTATCTGTAACACCTTGAAATGTTTGAATGCACAACTTAGGTCTCGAAAATTCCCCGAAATAAAAAAAAAAACTGATTCGGACTAAAATGTAATGATATAACGTAATGTTAAAGCGAAAGCCATAACCGGCGGAAAGAATGTAATGGTGGTTGTATCCAGGATAACTTTCTATAGGTGATAGTCCTTAACTAGTGAATAGATTATGCCCATAGGAAAAAGCTAGACGTGTCTCAACGATTTTAATCTTTGGACTAAAGTGAAGTTCATAAGTGTTTGGAAGATGTTTCGTTTTTCCTGTGGTTTAATTCGGTATCTTTTGTTCCTTCACGCGCTTTGTGAGTCATCATTAAATGAAAATTCATTTATCTTTTAAGAATTATTTCAAGTCTTTTTGAAAAAAAGATCAATTTAAGATAAAGCGCCTAGAATCGTCCAATTCGAGAATAGTTACCTTCCGCAAATAAAAGGCGGCTATGCCCTGTATACGTCTCATATGGTGAGGGAAAAGAAAAAAAGATGTTGAAAAGATGAGAAATCTAAAAAAAAATTTCAACCTTCATATAACCTAACTTAACCTAATCTAGAATATGCTAAGTTAGTTTATGTTAGATTAAGTTATGTTAGGTTTTATTAGGGTCGGAAACCCCTTGGAAATACCTCATCTTTACAAGATTGAAGAAATATCTTCAAATATGCAAAGGAAAATTTTTTGGAATCAAATTTGAAACAAATGGAACAAATTAAAAGGATACACATATAAATTCAAAAGAAATGCAAAAGATTTGAATAACATTTCAATATCATATAATTCAGATAACTGATTTCATAAGCTCTGAAATGGGTTTGACGAAACTTGCACTTCCACATGAATTGGAACAAATTTGTATGTAAAAGTTAACGTTTGCAACATATCATAATTTTAATTCATTTTGTTGGTTCCAAAAAGATTCTATGTTTTGTGTACCAACACCAGTATTTCTATCAACAAAATTGAATGAATGGTTTACTGTCTCGTGTGTGAAGACCTCATTATTCAATTCAATTATAGGCACTGACGAACTTTAATTTAAGAATAGGCTCCTGACGCAACTTCAATTTAAGAATAGGCACCTGACGCAACTTCAATTTAAGAATAGGCTCCTGACGCAACTTCAATTTAAGAATAGGCACCTGACGCAACTTCAATTTAAGAATAGGCACCTGACGCGACTTCAATTTAAGAATAGGCACCTGACGCAACTTCAATTTAAGAATAGGCACCTGATGCAACTATAATTTAAGAATAGGCACCTGACGCAACTTCAATTTAAGAATAGGCACCTGACGCAACTTCAATTTAAGAATAGGCACCTGACGCAACTTCAATTTAAGAATAGGCACCTGACGCAACTTCAATTTAAGAATAGGCACCTGATGCAACTTCAATTTAAGAATAGGCACCTGACGCAACTTCAATTTAAGAATAGGCACCTGACCTAACTTCAATTTAAGAATAGGCACCTGACGCAACTTCAATTTAAGAAAAGGCACCTGACGCAACTTCAATTTCAAGAATAGGCACCTGACGCAACTTCAATTTAAGAATAGGCCCCTGACGCAACTTCAATTTAAGAATTGGCACCTGACGCAACTTCAATTTAAGAATAGGTCCCTGACGCAACTTCAATTTAAGAATAGGCACCTGACGCAACTTCAATTTAAGAATAGGCACCTGACGCAACTTCAATTTAAGAATAGGCACCTGACGCAACTTCAATTTAAGAATAGGCACCGAACGCAACTTCAATTTAAGAATAGGCACCTGACGCAACTTCAATTTAAGAATAAGCACCTGACGTAACTTCAATTTAAAATAGGCACCTGACACAACCTCATTTTAAGAATAAGTCCCCCATTTATGTGCAATTCATGATGAGCCATCTCAGCTGTCTTATCTTGCATTGATCATGGATAAATTTTGATTTAATTAATCGATGGAAATGAGTGTATAAAAGACAATAAGAGCACCAAACAAGGGATTATCCATAGAGTCCCTTTTAGAGGCACGATCTACTTAGTCAAGACCTCAAACAAGGCGTCAACCTGAAAACACCAATTAGATGTCACATATTTCCGAGGTTTAGACATGTAAGAACATCAAATAAGGAATTAAACATGGAGTTCCTTCTGTAAGAACATCAAATAAGGAATTAAACATGTTGTCCCTTATGTAACAACATCAAATAAGGAATTAAACATGGAGTCCCTTATGTAAACATCGAGTCCCTTATGTAAGAACATCAAATAAGGAATTAAACATGGAGTCCCTTATGTAACAACATCAAATAAGGAATTAAACATGGAGTCCCTTATATAACAACATCAAATAAGGAATTAAACACGGAGTCCCTTATGTAAGAACATCAAATAAGGAATTAAACATGGAGTCCCTTATGTAACAACATCAAATAAGGAATTAAACATGGATTCCCTTATGTAACAACATCAAATAAGGAATTAAACATGGAGTCCTTTATGTAACAACATCAAATAAGGAATTAAACATGGAGTCCCTTATGTAACAATATCAAATAAGGAATTAAACATGGAGTCCCATATGTAAGAACATCAAATAAGGAATTAAACATGGAGTCCCTTATGTAACAACATCAAATAAGGCATTAAACATGTAGTCCCTTATGTATTTAAATTACTCTATAGTAGGAATATGGAAACTAATCAGACTCCACCTGCTGAAGATCTTCCATTCAAGCCTCATTGAACGGATGCTAGGAAAATATGTTCTGGTTATGTAAAGTGAAGATCCTAGTGTTTGAAAATGATAGGAATGGTTGTATTTTTTTTTTCTCTATTGTTCTTCCTGATTATAATCGTTCTGGAAGACCAAAATCAATCAAATATATTCATCATTCAGAAGTGGAAGCAAATTAAAGCAGTATTGATTCGGTAACAGCAAATATTTTGCTAACATAACATAATGAATTTGCTAACATAACAGATTTTAAGTCATGCTACGCAATCAGTTTACAATGTAGGTATACAGCAATGGTACAGTAACCGATATTAAAATGTAAAAAAGAAAAACACTTAAAAGTGTTTCCCTTGCCAAATTCCCATTTACTTTACACCCAGATTTCTACACCCTCATAAAAATGAATCTTAAAAATAGAACTTATGTGGATTAAAATTACGATTTATGGCAGCATTTAATTACATTTTTCTAACCACAAGCAAAATGTCCGTTCGAGATTCCTTTCATATGATACTTTCCGCTTCGAACCTCCTATATATTATTAAACTTTTATTCCTTATTTACTTATCGGCTTTCAACACAATCACACTAAAATAATTTGTCTTTTACTTTATCTCTCTTTTACATACCAGGAATAATTTTGCAAATTTACATACAAAAGGCAAAGGATGCAGCTACCAAATTTCAAACATCAGCCAGCGCCTTTTAAAAGGTTAGAGATTAAATGTGAGTGGTATGTCCTTATATATAAGTCTCTATGTACATGTGCGTATGGCGACAATATACGTAAATCACGTATACATGCGTGCATGTCATATGTGCGTAAATTCATGCATCCATGGTATATGTACGTATGTCATTGTGTATATCTGTGGATGATATGTGTATATGTATGTATGTGCATGTGGACCATATGTAAGTATGTCCGCGTGCGTGTATGACCCTGTGTATATGTGGGTTCATCCTTATATATATATATATATATATATATATATATATATATATATATATATATATATATATATATATATATATATATATGTGTGCGTATGTCCCTGTGTATAAGTATAAATGTATGTGTACACATGTATGTAAATTCACTATGCATATTTCTAGATGCAGAAATTCATTTGTAGAATGTCCGTATCGAGGGTAGGTATGTTTCAATGGGGTGTATGTATATTTTTATGGGGTGTACGTATGTTTCAATGGGATGTAGGCATGTTTCAATGGGGTGTAGGTATGTTTCGATACGGTGTAGGTATGTTTCAATGGGATGTAGGTATGTTTCAATGGGGTGTAGGTATGTTTCAATGGGGTGTAGGTATGTTTTAATGGAGTATATGTATGTTCTAATGGGTGTAGGTATGTTTCAATAGGATGAAGGTATGTTTAAATAGGGTGTAGGTATGTTTCAATTGGGTGTAGGTATGTTTCAATAGGATGAAGGTATGTTTAAATAGGGTGTAGGTATGTTTCAATTGGGTGTAGGTATGTTTCAATGGGATGTAAGTATGTTTCAATAGGGTGTACGTATGTTTCAATTGGGTGTAGGTATGTTTCAATGGGGTGTATGTATGTTTAAATGGAGTGTAGGTATGTTTCAATGGGGTAAAGATATGTTTCAATGGGGTGTAGGTATGTTTCAATGGGGTAGAGGTATGTTTCAATGGGGAGTAAGTATGTTTCAATGGGGGTTAGTATGTTTCAATGGGATGTAGGTATGTTTCGATAGGGGGTAGTTATGTTTCAATTGGGTGTAGGTATGTTTCAATGGGGTGTAGGTATATTTCAATGGGGTGTAGGTATGTTTCAATGGGTGTAGGTATGTTTCAATGGGATGAAGGTATGTTTCAATGGGGTGTAGGTATGTTTCAGTGGGTTGTAGGGGTGTTTCAATGGGGTGTAAGTGTGTTTCAATGGGATATAGGTATGTTCCAATGTAATGTAGTATATCTATGTGATACGTCAGATATTCATACGAGCGATCACATAGATACACTTATGCATCATCATCATCATCAACATGGACGTTAAACGACAATAATGATTATGATGATGATGCATATGTGTATCTATGTGATAGTCTTATGAATATCTGACGTATCCCCGATATATATGTGCGTTTGTTTTATATGTATATGCTGAGGAATATGTGTGGATGTCCTTGAAACTATGTTTAGATCCCTATGTATATGTGTTGGATAGACATATGCATATGTACGTGTATTTTATCGGTGTGTGCGTATGTACCTATGCACTTGAACATTAGTATACATATATGTTTCTGTATAACAATGTGGTTGTTTCTATGAATATGTAAGTAGGTCCTAGGTATATAAGTATGAGTATGTCTTGGGTGTATGACCAAATGCATACATTTATACGTGCCAAAGTATGCAAAAATCTCCCACACGGAAGATGAGAAGCGAAAGTGCTTGAAATTCGCTTTTCATCTTTCCTGTGAGACAATTCTGCAATTATTGATCACCTCCGCTACCTATGTATAGGTATGCTCAAAGGAATATGTATGATAACTACGCATATGTGCGTATACCTCTATGTATATGGGTATGTAGGATGTCCCTACATGTAATACACGTTATACGTGACAAGTGATCCAACTGGTTCTTATATCTCTTCCCCCATATTATATATATATATATATATATATATATATATATATATATATATATATATATATATATATATATATATATATATATATATATATATATATATATATATATATATATATATATATATATATATATATATATATATATATATATATATATATATATATATATATATATATATATATATATATATATATATATATATATATATATATATATGAGAGAGAGACAGAGAGAAGTAGCGCGTGAGTAGAGCAATAAATGCAAAAAAAAATAACAGGAAAATGAAAGGCGGATTCCAAGTACTTTCGAACTTGTTCAGTTCATTCTCAAGGAATAACGAAAGATTTTACAAATGTAGTATATATATGAGATACAGCAGATTAATGCCCCGCCCATGTCCAACGGAAGGACACAAAATAGAGACATATTATCAAAGACGGATATGAAGTATAAAACCAAATAGATAATAAGGTCTACTTCCGGAAATTCCAACTGTGAGCACAGAATGTAGACAATTAGGCAACTAAGATAAATACATACACACCTAATTGTGAATACATAAAAATAAACTAGAGAAACATAACAAAATTAATAAATAAAAGGGCTAAACTTTATAATGGACAATTTCGTTATAAATAAGCCTTTTAATAACATGGTCCAGTTTAAAGAGACCGGGGGATATATTAAAATTAGGCGAGGAATTAATGAATGAACATTCAACAATATTTCTTTGAACAAAGTCATTAGATTTTGTAAATAAATTTATCCGAATTTCAATTGATAAGTGACTGTTTTCAGATAAATGGACAAAGAAAGCATTACTGCTTTCGCCCCCTCCTAATATTGTATTTATGTTGCGTCAATCATACACTTAATGATTTACCGGTTTGCCCAAAGTATTGCTTAGGGCAAACTGAACAATGGACAGAATACCCCTTCCCCTCCCCATACTATTGTTATTATTATGAATCATCATTTTGTACATGGTAGACTGATACTTGAATATGACTGAAATATTTAACTTATTCAAGAGGCGAGGAAGCAAGGAAAAGGACTCAGAAAACGGTAAGACAAAAGAGTTCTTAAAATTGTATTCGAGAGGGATTTCAGTTATGTAGAAGGATTTCTTTTGCCAAATCTCGGCATCCAGCAAGAAATCTTTGAGGGTAGCAAAGATTGTTACCTATTTCAAAGATCTAAGAAATCTCAAGATCCAAGAATTCCTGGCTGGCGACCCCCAACCCCCGGAGAAACATTGAAATAAATACAGACCGTTTGACTTTATCATTATGACCTGAGTAAAAATGAATATAAAACCGGCGTTGGTAGGCTTACGATAGACGGAAAATTTAAATCCAGATGGAGTCCTATGAATAAGTAGATCTAAGAACGGGAGGACACCATTTTGTTCGGGTTCAAGGGTAAATTTAATAGAGGGAACCAAGAATAAGTTCAGTAAGAAAACCATTAACATCCTTAAAAGAAGGCCACAAACAAATATCTTCTATATATCGGAACCAAACAAAGGGAAAATCGATAATGGTGGGGAGTAAGGTAGTTTCAGAAAATTTTATATATATATTGGAAAGAACAGGGGATAAGCAATTTCCCATAGCCAAACCAAACTTTTGAAGCTACTATTTACCATTAAAAGAAAACTTACATATCAATATCAAAGCTACGCAATTTATCACTAATGAAGGGGAAAAGCTCGTTTACAGGCATTTAGTAAAAAGAGAACAAACATCGAAACTAACAAGGGAGAAGTTATTAGAGTAAAGGATGGAGTTGAGTTTTTCAATAAGGTCGTAACTATTTTTAATATGAGAATTAGAAATGGTACCAACAAGTGGAGTGAGGTATGAAGTGAGCCATTTAGATAAGGAATATAAAACTGAGCCAACAGAACTAATTAATAGGGCGCATTGGGTTATTAGGCTTATGAGTATTTACAAGACCATATAAATATGGCAGAAAGGCATTACTAGATTTAAATTTAGCAATTAAATCTCTAAAATGTTTAAGATGGGAACGCACTTTTTTTTGTGGAAATCACTATTAACCTCATTCGTAGGATCTTTATCTAGGGAGACATAGGTAGAATAGTCATTTAATAATAGATCTATTTTCGCAATATAAGACACTTTATCCATAATAACGACTGCACCAGATTTATCTGCTTTGGTAATGTGGCTAAACAATGGTAAAGGTTGCGTTTACCATTGTTTAGCCACTCTGACCCATTATAATTACCCCTTGCCTTTCAGTCGTGCTTTAGCTGCCTTTCAAAATAATGCTTCATTACACATTACCAAAGCAGATAAATCTGGTGCAGTCGTTTTATACTTTATATCCGTCTTTGATAATATTTTTCTGGGCGGGGCATTACTCTGTTGTTTCTCATATATATATATATATATATATATATATATATATATATATATATATATATATATATATATATATATATATATATATATATATATATATAATTGAAAATTAAATGACTTGTGATATATAATAGATGTATTTAAAGGCTCAAAGAAATGAAAACTGTTAACACAACTCGGAAAAAAAGCTAAGGAAAATATTAGGTGAACCAATGAAAGCTTAAGAAAGAAAATGAGAGATATAGAAACGAATGAAAATAGGACAAACTATTTTAACCGTTATATGAAAATGAATAAATGAGTTGGATTCGAACCTGTGTCATCAAACGCTTATCGCTATTATGACCACAGCGCTCATCACCAGAGCTACCTCTCTCTCTCTCTCTCTCTCTCTCTCTCTACCATCTTCAACCGTATTTTGCTCCGTTTCTATATCTCCTATTTTCTTTCTTGAGCTTTCATTGACTTACGATATATTTTCCTGCGCATTTTTTCCGGGTTGTGTTACCAGTTTTCATTTCTTTTGGCCTTCATATATATATATATATATATATATATATATATATATATATATATATATATATATATATATATATATATATATATATTATTATGATCATATATATGTATATTTTCTTAAAAATACAAATATTTAAGTCTCAACTGGGATTCGATTTTTGGACCTCTCATATGTGAAACCAGGTGTCCAATAGATACTAGTAATCATTGAACCGATAAATGAAAAAGGAATTAATGGAGCAGCAACTACAAATGTACGGTTGACCAAATTAATCATGTCATATTTTTCAAAAAATTCCGGACAGAGATAAATAATTATCTAAGGTATAATTATTTGTATATGTTATAAATCCTTGAATAATTTTAGATGGCTGTCACTAGACTTTGATGTGATGTGCTTCTAAGTAATAATAGTTTGCAAAATTATATCTGATGAAGGCGACCCTTTTTTTAGCCTCTGAAGATAAATGACTCTCTTCCGATCACCTCTGAAGAAGGACGACCTCAAATTTTCTCCCTTGAAGACAAGCGACTACCCCATCCGTAATCGCCTTTGAAGAAAAGCAATCCTTACTTTTCTCATCCGAAAAAGGGTAACACCAAATTTTCTCCCTTGAAGAACAGTGACTCCCCACATCCCAACCACCTTTGAAGACCAGCGACCCCAACTTTTCTCCCCTGAAGATAAGTGACTACCTCTAAATCAGCTCTAAGGAAGGGTAATCCTAACTTTTCTTACCTTAAAATGAGCGAACACCCTCTAATCATCTCTGAAGAAGGGTGACATCAACTTTTCTCCCTTGAAGACAAGCGACTACCCCATCCGTAATCGCCTTTAAAGAAAAGCAATCCTTACTTTTCTCATCCGAAAAAGGGTAACACCAAATTTTCTCCCTTGAAGAACAGCGACTCCCCACATCCCAACCACCTCTGAAGACCAGCGACCCCAACTTTTCTCCCCTGAAGATAAGTGACTACCTCTAAATCAGCTCTGAAGAAGGGTAATCCTAACTTTTCTTACCTTAAAATTTTCGAACACCCTCTAATCATCTCTGAAGAAGGGTGACATCAACTTTTCTCCCTTGAAGACAAGTGACTACCCCATCCGCTATCGCCTTTGAAGAAAAGCAATCCTTACTTTTCTCATCCGAAAAAGGGTAACCCCAAATTTTCTCCTTTGAAGAACAGCGACTCCCCACATCCCAATCACCTCTGAAGACCAGCGACCCCAACTTTTCTCCCCTGAAAATAAGTGACTACCTCTAAATCAGCTCTGAAGAAGGGTGATCCTAACTTTTCTTACATGAAAATAAGCGAACACCCTCTAATCATCTTTGAAGAAGGGCGACATCAACTTTTCTCCCCTAAAGAATAAGCCACTCCTTCATCACCGCTGAAGATAGGAGTAGCATAAATTTTCTCACCTGAAGATAATCGAGTACCCCCATTCGCTTCTGATGAAGGGGTAACGGTAACTTTTCTCACCCAGAGGACAAGAGATTACCCACAAATCGCATCTGACCAATAGAGAGTACCCAACAAAGCTCCTGACGAATGGCAAACGCAACTTTCACCCTTGAATACAAGAAAGTCACCGCCAAAACACTTCTGAAGAAAATAGACCCCAACTTGTGTCCCCTGAAGACAAATGACTACCCACAAATACCTCTAAAGAATGGCGACCACAACTTTTCTCCCTAAAAGAAAAACGACTCCCCGAATCACCTCTATAGAAGAACGAACACAACAATTATTATCTGAAGATAATTCACCCTGTCAATCTATCGCTTACTCATGAAGAAAAGTGACTCTAACTTATCTCTTCTAAAGATAAGAAAGCCTCCTAATCTCCTCTGAATAATAAAAAGCCTCCCAATCTTCTCTGAAGATAAGCGAGCCTCCCAATCGTCTCTGAAGATAAGCGAGCCTCCCAATCTCCCGTGATGATAAGTGAGGCGCCCAATCTCCCTTGAAGATTTAGCGAGTCTCCCAATCTCCTCTGAAAATGATCGAACCTCCCAATCTCCTATGAGAATAAGCGAGCCTCCCAATATCCTCTGAAGATAAGCGAGCCTGCCAATCTCCTCCGAAGAAAAGCGAGCCTTCCAATCTCCTCTGAAGATAAACGAGCCTCCCAATCTCCTCTGAAGATAAGCGAGCCTCCCAATCTTCCGTGATGATAAGTGAGCCTCCCAATCTCCCCTGAAGATTTAGCGAGTATCCCAATCTCTTCTGACGATAAGCGAGCCTCCCAATCTCCTCTGAATAAAATCGAACCTCCGAATCTCCTATGAGGATGAGCGAGCCTCCCAATCTCCTATGAGGATAAGCGAGTCTCCCAATCTCCTCTGAATATAATTGAACCTCCCAATTTTCTATGATGATAAGAGAGCCTCCCAATCTCTTCTGACGATAAGCGAGTCTCCCATTCTCCTCTGATTATAATCGAACCTTCCAATCTCCTATGAGGATAAGCGAGCTTCCCAATCTCCTATAAAGATAAGTGAGCCTCCCAATCTCCTCTGACGATAAGCGAGCCTCCCAATCTCCTCTTACTATAAGTGAGCCTCCCAATCTCCTCTGAATATACTCCAACCTCCCAATCTCCTATGAGGATAAGCGAGCCTCCCAATCTCCTATGAGGATAAGCGAGCCTTTCGATCTCCCCTGAAGATTTATTAAGCCTCCCAATCTCCTCTGAATATACTCGAACCTCCCAATCTCCTATGAGGATAAGCGAGCCTCCCAATCTCCTATGAGGATAAGCGAGCCTTTCGATCTCCCCTGAAGATTTATTAAGCATCCCAATCTCCTCTGAATATAATCGAACCTCCCAATCTCCTATGAGGATAAGCGAGCCTCCCAATCTCCTCTGACGATAAGCGAGCCTCCCAATCTCCTATGAGGATAAGCGAGCCTCTCAATCTCTTCTGACGATAAGCGAGCCTCCCAATTTCCTATGAGGATAAGCGAGCCTCCCAATCTCCCCTGAAGATTTAGCGAGCCTCATAATCTCCTCTGAATAAAATCGAACCTCCGAATCTCCTATGAGGATGAGCGAGCCTCCCAATCTCCTATGAGGATAAGCGAGTCTCCCAATCTCCTCTGAATATAATTGAACCTCCCAATTTTCTATGATGATAAGAAAGCCTCCCAATCTCTTCTGACGATAAGCGAGTCTCCCAATCTCCTCTGATTATAATCGAACCTCCCAATCTCCTATGAGGATAAGCGAGCTTCCCAATCTCCTATGAAGATAAGTGAGCCTCCCAATCTCCTCTGACGATAAGCGAGCATCCCAATCTCCTCTTACTATAAGTGAGCCTCCCAATCTCCTCTGAATATACTCGAACCTCCCAATCTCCTATGAGGATAAGCGAGCCTCCCAATCTCCTATGAGGATAAGCGAGCCTTTCGATCTCCCCTGAAGATTTATTAAGCCTCCCAATCTCCTCTGAATATAATCGAACCTCCCAATCTCCTATGAGGATAAGCGAGCCTCCCAATCTCCTCTGACGATAAGCGAGCCTCCCAATCTCCTATGAGGATAAGCGAGCCTCTCAATCTCTTCTGACGATAAGCGAGCCTCCCAATCTCCTATGAGGATAAGCGAGCCTCCCAATCTCCCCTGAAGATTTAGCGAGTCTCCCAATCTCCTCTGAATATAATCAAACCTCCAAATAGCCTATGAGGATAAGCGAGCCTCCCAATCTCCTATGAGGATAAGCCAGCCTCCCAATCTCTACTGAAGATTTAGCGAGCCTCCTTATCTACTCTGAATATAATCGAACCTCCCAATCTTTTATGAGGATAAGCGAGCCTCCCAATCTCCCCTGAAGATTTAGCGAGCCTCATAATCTCCTCTGAATATAATCGAACCTCCCAATCTCCTATGAGGATAAGCGAGCCTCCCAATCTCTCCTGAAGATTTAGCGAGTCTCCCAATCTCTCCTGAAGATTTAGCGAGTCTCCCAATCTTTTCTGTTTATAATCGAACCTCCCAATCTTCTATGAGGATAAGCGAGCCTTCCAATCTCCCCTGACGATAAGCGAGCCTCATAATCTCTTCTGACGATAAGCGAGCCTCCCAATCTCCTATGAGGATAAGCGAGCCTCTCAATCTCTTTTGACGATAAGCGAGCCTCCAAATCTCCTAAAAGGATAAGCGAGCCTCCCAATCTTCCCTGAAGATTTAGCGAGTCTCCCAAACTCCTCTGAATATAATCAAACCTCCAAATCTCCTATGAGGATAAGCGAGCCTCCCAATCTCCTCTGACGATAAGCGAGCCTCCCAATCTCCTATGAGGATAAGCGAGCCCCTTTCAATCTCTTCTGATGATAAGCGAGCCTCCCAATCTCCTATGAGGATAAGCGAGCCTCCCAATCTCCCCTGAAGATTTAGCGAGTCTCCCAATCTCCTCTGAATATAATCAAACCTCCAAATCTCCTATGAGGATAAGCGAGCCTCCCAGTCTCCTATGAGGATAAGCCAGCCTTCCAATCTCCACTCAAGATTTAGCGAGCCTCCCAATCTCCTCTGAATATAATCGAACCTCCCAATCTCCTATGAGGATAAGCGAGCCTCCCAATCTCCCCTGAAGATTTAGCGAGTCTCCCAATCTTTTCTGTTTATAATCGAACCTCCCAATCTCCTCTGAAGATAAGCGAGCCTCCCAATCTTCCGTGATGATAAGTGAGCCTCGCAATCTCCCCTGAAGATTTAGCGAGTATCCCAATCTCTTCTGACGATAAGCGAGCCTCCCAATCTCCTCTGAATAAAATCGAACCTCCGAATCTCCTATGAGGATGAGCGAGCCTCCCAATCTCCTATGAGGATAAGCGAGTCTCCCAATCTCCTCTGAATATAATTGAACCTCCCAATTTTCTATGATGATAAGAGAGCCTCCCAATCTCTTCTGACGATAAGCGAGTCTCCCATTCTCCTCTGATTATAATCGAACCTTCCAATCTCCTATGAGGATAAGCGAGCTTCCCAATCTCCTATGAAGATAAGTGAGCCTCCCAATCTCCTCTGACGATAAGCGAGCCTACCAATCTCCTCTCACTATAAGTGAGCCTCCCAATCTCCTCTGAATATACTCGAACCTCCCAATCTCCTATGAGGATAAGCGAGCCTCCCAATCTCCTATGAGGATAAGCGAGCCTTTCGATCTCCCCTGAAGATTTATTAAGCCTCCCAATCTCCTCTGGATATACTCGAACCTCCCAATCTCCTATGAGGATAAGCGAGCCTCCCAATCTCCTATGAGGATAAGCGAGCCTTTCGATCTCCCCTGAAGATTTATTAAGCCTCCCAATCTCCTCTGAATATAATCGAACCTCCCAATCTTTTATGAGGATAAGCGAGCCTCCCAATCTCCCCTGAAGATTTAGCGAGCCTCATAATCTCCTCTGAATATAATCGAACCTCCCAATCTCCTATGAGGATAAGCGAGCCTCCCAATCTTTCCTGAAGATTTAGCGAGTCTCCCAATCTTTTCTGTTTATAATCGAACCTCCCAATCTTCTATGAGGATAAGCGAGCCTTCCAATCTCCCCTGACGATAAGCGAGCCTAACAATCTCCTCTGACGATAAGCGAGCCTCCCAATCTCCTCTGAAGATAGGCGAGCCTCCTAATCTCCTCTGAAGACAGGCGACCCAACTTTTCACCCATGAAGACAATCGACTACCCCTCAATCACCTCAACGGCCACCTCCTCGATCCAGGCAACACCAACTCCTACAGGCATTTACTTTTGCACTCCATGAAGATAAACAGCGGTATACCGTGACCTTCGTTAGTGACTACCCTAAACATCACGATATGGACCGGGAACCTGGTCTTCACGACTCTCAGTACATCTTTGAGGGACACAGCAAACCAGCTGGTTTTTTGACAGTTCCTCACCTGGTTGTGGCAGAAATTCTTCTTCCCTGAGAACCAAATCCTACCAGGCTCGAGGAGATGGTTCAGTTTGTTTACAACCTTCTCAGCACGATCCATCCGATTGTCTTTCATCCTCTACAAGAGAAGCTGGAACTTCTCATACTGTACGAGTAGTATCGGATATCCTTATGCACCAAGGCCCAGGTCATACAGAGCCGAACTGCTTCCGATTCGAACCCGAATCACACTCGGGATCTCGCCATTCCGACTTGATTCCGATAGTTTCATGTTTCATGAAATGTTCGGCCAACTTTCCAATCATTCTGATAGTTTCATGTTTCATGAAATGTTCGGCCAATTTTCCGATCATTCTGATAGTTTCATGTTTCATGAAATGTTCGGCCAACTTTCCAATCATTCTGATAGTTTCATGTTTCATGAAATATTCGGCCAACTTTCCGATCATTCTGATAGTTTCATGTTTCATGAAATGTTCGGCTAACTTTCTGATCATTCTGATAGTTTCATGTTTCATGAAATGTTTGGCCAACTTTCCGATCATTCTGATAGTTTCATGTTTCATGAAATGTTCGGCCAACTTTCCAATCATTCTGATAGTTTCATGTTTCATGAAATGTTCAGGCCAACTGTCCGATCATTCTGACAGTTTCATGTTTCATGAAATGTTCAGCCAACTTTCCGATCATTCTGATAATTTTATGTTTCATGAAATGTTCGGCCAACTTTCCGATCATTCTGATAGTTTCATGTTTCATTAAATGTTTGGCCAACTTTCCGATCATTCTGATAGTTTCATGTTTCATGAAATGTTCGGCCAACTTTCCGATCATTCTGATAGTTTCATGTTTCATGAAATGTTCGGCCAACTTTCCGATCATTCTGATAGTTTCATGTTTCATGAAATGTTCGGCCAACTTTCCGATCATTCTGATAGTTTCATGTTTCATGAAATGTTCGGCCAACTTTCCGATCATTCTGATAGTTTCATGTTTCATGAAATGTTCGGCCAATTTTCCGATCATTCTGATAGTTTCATGTTTCATGAAATATTCGGCCAACTTTCCGATCATTCTGATAGTTTCATGTTTCATGAAATGTTCGGCCAACTTTCCGATCATTCTGATAGTTTCATGTTTCATGAAATGTTCGGCCAATTTTCCGATCATTCTGATAGTTTCATGTTTCATGAAATATTCGGCCAATTTTCCGATCATTCTGATAGTTTCATGTTTCATGAAATGTTCGGCCAACTTTCCGATCATTCTAAAAGTTTCATGTTTCATGAAATGTTCGGCCAACTTTCCGATCATTCTGATAGTTTCATGTTTCATGAAATGTTCGGCCAACTTTCCGAATCATTTCCGAAAGTGATAAAATATTGTCTCCGATTCAAAATCGAATGCAAACCGAACGACATTCGGTTTGCATTCGGACTCAAATTCGGTTATGTGTGACTGAGACTTAACTGCCCAATCACAGCTTGACTCATCTAACTCTTTTCTGATCGTCTTCAACGTCCTAGGATTGACACCCAAGCACTTGGCGATCTTGCATTGGATCTCCCGGTGTGAATCCTCTAAAGCACAGGTTAATTTTTCCAATTTTTTCGGATTGAATTCAGATATGATATTGCTTCCTTTACAGAAGATGCACAACTGAGTTTACTATGATAGTAAAACTGACGACAGACAAGATGCGTAAGCGAAATTCAAAATTTCCTAAGGCGGCAAATTACTCATCATTCCCTATGACCTCCAAAATTACTTTTGAAGAAGAGCGACCCCAACTTTTCTCCCCTTAAGACGCGAAACTCCCAAATCACCTCTGCAGAAGGGCATCTTCCACTTTTCTCCTTGAAGATAAGCACCTCCCCTCAATCACATGTGAAGAAGAGCAATCACAGGTTTTCTCCTCTGAATATGAGCAACCCTCCCAAACACTTGGGAAAAAGGCGGACCATAACATTTTTCCACTGATGATAAACAACCCTCCCAATCACATCTGAAGAAAGGTGACCCTACCTATTCTCCTCTGAGTATAAGAGACTCTCCCAATCTTCTTTGATGAAGAAGGACAACACCAACTTTTCATCTTTGAAAATAAGCAACACCTCCCAAAAAGTTTAAGAAAGGCGACCTTACATTTTCTCCCCTGAAGATTAGCAACCTTCCCATCACCTCTGAAAATGGGCGACCCCAACTTTTATCCGTTGAAGATAAGCAACCCTCTCAATCACACCCTGAAGAAAGGCTACCCAAAATTTTCTCCCCTGAACTTAAGCAACCTTTTCAATCACCACTGAAGAAAGGCGACCCCAACTTTTATCCTTTGAAGATAAGCAACCCTCTTAATCACATCGGAAGAAAGGCGACCTCAACTTTTATCCCCTGAAGATAAGCATTCCTCTCAATCACCTCTGACGAAAGGCGACCCCAACTTTTATCCCCTGAAGATAAGCAACCCTCTCGAACACTTCTGAAGAAAGGCGACTCAACCTTTCTCCCCTGAAGATAAGTAACGCTCTCAATCAACCCTGAAGAAAGGCGACCCCAACTTTTATCCCTTGAAGATAAGCAACCGTCCCAATCACCTCTGAAGAAAGGCGACGCTAACTTTTATCCCCTGAAGATAAGCAACCCATTCAATCACCTCTGAAGAAAGGTTACCCTAACATTTATCCCCTGAAAATAAGCAACCCTCTCAATCACCCCTAAAGAAAGGTTACCCCAACTTTTCTCCTCCGAAGATAAGCAACCTTCCCATCACCCCCGAAGATGGGTGATCCCAACTTTTATCCCTTAAAGATAAGCAACCCTCTCAATCACCCCTTAAGATAAGCAACTCTCCCAATCACCTCTGAAGAAGAGCTACCCCAACTTATCTCTTGAATTCATTCCGCACAAGGGGGTCAGGTGTTCATGGGTAGCTATGCCGCATTGACTTCAATAAGATTACGTACCCTCCCGGCCCCAACCTTCTCACGGGTATCTGCTGATATTTGGACAAATGCGTGCCTTACAGGCATCAAAATTTGCCGGTGAATTTGACTGAATCTTTGAGGTAGAGAAGGTTCGGGCCAGTTGCGGCAACTCCTCGCCACGTGCCCTCCTAGCCCCATATGGATATGCGGAGATATATCTTCCCCACATTTTCACTTTCCCCAAATTTACTGCTTCATTTTCTGAGTTCTCTTGGCATACATTCTGCGGGCTAAGCCCTCGTTGGTTTTTATTTTAAATAAAAGAAAATCACCCCTAAGATAAGCCTTCCCCCCACTATTTGGTTGGGACTTTTTTCGACCATGTAAATTATTCGTTAGATGTCTCCCCTTACGTCTTACACCCGCCCACAACCTGAAGGATCCTCAAAAAGGTCGGTAGGCAATTTCATTTTCTTGCCTCTTGATTCCTCCTCATTTCATTTTAATTTTTATGCACAAAGATCCCGGTTGAAGAGGGTTGCGCGGTCGCTAGTGCATTAATACTTTAAGTAGTCTCCTCTTTCAGGTAATCGAGTCATGTCTTCACAATTTCTGTAATTTTGATATTTTTTAAATCCATTTTTTTGTGGGGGGGGGGGGCGGGGGAGAAATTCCCTCATTTTTTGTCCCTTTAAAAATAAAATCTTCCCAAATTTTGTGGACGATAAAAATGAGAGAAAAGGCTAGAGGGCGACCGTAACCATGGTAACCTTGAAGAACAGGAGGTTGTAGTAAACCATTTAATGGCAAGATTGCAATAGCTCATTCCTCTCCATAAATCTTTCACAATAGACCAACTAGTTCGAACAGGTGGTTGTTGGTTTCGCGCAAAAAGAAACAAAAACAAACTGGCATGACACAAACATGGGAGAACAGGTGTGCTGGCGTGACGGCGTTACCTCGTCACCATGGCGCCCTGGCGTCGATAATTTATGGCTTGGTGCTATACAGGAGGCAAATAAAACTGTTTTCCTTCTCTCATCCACCCACACGCCCCCCCCCCCCCCCTCCCTAAAGAAAACGTGGATGTAATCGGCAAAGCCATGAATCGCATCGAAATAAATCAGCATGTATTCAATTCCACTCATTCGGCTATAAATCATAGAATATATCTACATACACTGCGAGGGAGATCATCTATAACAGGAAAGGCCCCAGGCGAAGAATTTGGAGGGAAGGGGGTACTATTAGAGATCATCGAAAACCGATACTGATGTCCACTTCGGATGGCGAACCGAATCACTCCTGGCTTACCAACCAGGTGAGTTCTATGGTACCATTACTTCAATTATACAATTATTACATCACATAACACGGCTGCCATTCCTCAGAGGCGAAGCAGCCTCTGCTCTTGCAGCAGGGAGATACGTTCGGGACCACGGGGAACTAAGATCACTCAGGTTAACGGAATTGGGTGCCGACGGTTGACCACTCTGGTGACGTACACTATTCGCACTCTCGAATGACACTAAACTTTAAGAACTAGAACTTAATAGTGACGTAAAAAGGCAAGGAGAAGGAGCTACATAATTGTAAAACCGACAAATAATCTCCTATAAAGGTATAGACGACATATCCAGTAGCGTCCAAAATTATCAGAACTCCTGTATTTCTATCACATCTTTCCCAAATTTGAGCAGCGAAAATCTAAAGTTTGCTAAATTGCTGTACGATAATCTACAAGTATAAACTATATATGGTTGAAGGTGATGCAAATTTGGATGGGTAAAACGAAAGTTATCAACGGATAAGCAATTTACTAGAAAAGTTAAAAGACCTTAAATGATTCGAACATAGGAAACAAATTTCTATTGAAATATAACGATTAAATTGTCAGTGAAAAACATTTGTCCACTATGTAATTAGTATTTAGTGTGGAAGCCTTTTATCGATGTTACTTTGACTTCTCCTGCTCCATGCAGGAATGAACCAACTGTTGACACATTTACAGCAATCCTGCTCCATTCATCTTTAAAATTTTCATCTTGAACTGTTTTCGGATTCTTCGCTTTAGATCTTTCTCGAGTATCTTTCAAACATTTTCAATGGGATTCAGGTCCAGACTTTGTGCAGGCCAGATCATAACAGTGATGCGTTGGTCGTGCATGAAAGACTTTACCGAGTTGGCTACGTGGCAGAGGGCGTTAACCTGCATAAAAATTTGAGGTTAGGCATTCAGAGGCTCACAAATGAGACAAAGCAGCTGGCGCTGTAATTGTTTGTATACTTGTGCATTTACTGCACCCCGCATGCCACAAGTGGCCTTTTACCGAAATCACACCCCAGCTAACAAGACATCATCCACCAAACATCACACTCATTTTGGTGCAATTGACAGGCAATCTTTCGCCTGCTCTGTAACGAACGAACATCCTGTCATCGGATCCGAACAAATTGAACTTAGATTCGTCACGAAGTGGACTTGGATCCATTGGGTATCCGTCCATGTAACCGGCTTATAACAAATGCAAGACGAGAATTCCTGTTCTTCAGACTGATGATTAGATTGACCGCGGGTGTGTGAGTGTGAAGATTGTTCCCTCCAGCCTCCATGCTACAGATATTGTTGGCCAAAATCTCAGTCTCGAGAAATTGCTGTAGCTGTCTGGAAAACGGTCCTTCTTCACAATTTGGTATAACATTTCTTTCTGCCTTCAAAAGCTTTTTGAAAGGCAGAATATAAATATGACCAAAGCCAGGTGGTGTTTTTTCTCGTACCGCAGACCCCGTATTTTCTCTTTTTTTTTACTATGTAATATGGATAGTGAGCCTTTAAATTGAAAGCGAGTTAAATAATAGGTTGCAAACAAAGTTCTGGCACAACTTTATTGACAAAGATTTACAACGAAACAATGCAGCAAAAGAAACATCAATGAACAATGTAATACCGTTATTTTTGAGCACCTGCTTCCAGCGACGGGATAGATCATGGACGCCTTTGTTGTAAAGTTTAACTGGTTTGCTATCAAAGCAGTCTCCAACTGCAGCTTTTAGTTCGTCATCAGTTGCCATCGTTTTGCCATTCAAAAAGTTCTGCAGTGCCAGGATTAGAAGGTAGTCTGTTGGCAGCAGGTCTGGCGAGTACGGTGGGTGAGAGAGAACTTCCCACCTCAGCTCTAGGAGCTTTTTACGAGGATGATTTGCAACGTGTGGTCGGGCGTTATCATAAAACAACCGCATCAGTCAATTCTGGTCGTTTCTGCGTAATTACATCTACCACCTGTTGTAGTTGTTGATTGTATATTTGATCGTCGATAGACTGATTAGGGTCCAACATTTCTCAGTAAATCACTCCCTTCACAACCCACCAGACACAAACCATGAACTTGTTTTGATGTTGGTCTGCCTTTGTCTGAAGTTGTGCAGTTGCACTTTTATATGTGCAGCTCATTTTGCGTGTCATGTTCTAGTGTACATAGACACCATTTTTTATCATCTTCAGTAACCACTTTGTTTAGTCAATCAAAACGACGTTTCTTGCTCAGTAGTACCATGCAGGCATCTATGCGGCGCTGATGGTTGAAGTCGGTCAGTTTACGTCCATGCGTCCAGTTTGCTGACTTTACCCATTTCCTCTAAATGATGCATAATAGCTGCAGGGGCTTACGCTAAACTTTTCAGCCTGCTCGAGTGATGTTGGATGTGGATCAGCTTTGACACAGGCACCCAAACGGTCATTGTCAATAAGTGAGGGTCGACTACTTCTTGGCTGATCTTGGGGATCGAATTGGCCACTCTGAAACTTCTTAAACCAATCTTAAGCTGTGCATTTACTTATTATATGTTTTCCAAATGCTTAGCTGATACGACGTTGCGTTTAGACAGCGTGTAGGCAGGCAACATTCTTATTCATGTAATTAGTTGCCCCTACAACTCCGAAAGTCAAGGTTAGGTGTTATAATGTTTTGCTTGTGATTCAGATCTTCTTCATTTTCACTTAAATTGTAGTAAGTGTAGTTATTTGTATTTCATTTTATATGTGTACTCATTTTAGTGTTTTTTTTACTATGCTAGTTAACTATTTCCCGTTTACAAGTCCTTAGTTTCAGTCAAGCAATGTTCTATTCCCACTTATTATGTATATTTGTCTAGTTTTATTATCTAATCATTGTAAATTTAAATTTGTTTGAGTCCTTTGGTTTGAGCTCTATTCTTATTGTTGCACTTTTAGTCATAGTATTTTTTTATTGTTTCACTTTTAGTCATAATATTTTACTTTGAGTTATTCGCTATTTCTCTTTGAGCTCTTTTTCCGGCTGATAGGTTGATAAATGTTGTTCCTTAAAATTGAACAAGGTCAACAGACCTAAGTCGCGTGCTCTCAATTATTCTGACTTATGACCGTATGACCATATGACCTTATGACCATATGACCTTATGACCTTATGACCATATGACCTTATGACCATATCACCTTACGACCTTCGAAACTTTCAAAAACTCATTGAAAAGTAAAACGGTTACCATCTGACCGTCGACCTACGGACTGACATAGTAACTTATAAGAGTCGCGTTCACGCGACCAAAGAAAAAAAGACTGTGACTGTCTGTCTATCGATCTTTCTACTGAGGAATACTTGGTAAAGTGAAGTCAATCGACTTAAAGTCAGGTTAAGTCGTTCCTCGGTGGTTAGATGATATGCGAACGCGAATGGGTAAAAGACTCGTCCTCTTTGACGTGACGCGATGCCTTGTTGTCTGTCTCGAGGGGAGAAATTGCGTACAGTCGTGGCCAAAAGTTTTGAGACTACTATATTTTTTTCGTATAAATAAATTAATCAAACTTTGCACTTTTGTTTCAGTATGTATTATAATTTGAAGGTAAACTGTATAAAATATAAGAGCTTAAACCTATTTTATGAATAAATACAGTCGATGCGCGACAGTCAATATTTATATATTTTCCTTGTTCTTCAGGACTGTTTGCTTTCGTTTTGGCTTGATGGAGACCAAATTTGAGAATAATATTAACTGCTATTGCTCCATTTTTGTTCACTAATTACCTGTAGTTGCTTACAATTGGATGCATTCTGTTTATTAACCGCCAGTTTGATTAATTATCGCCCATAAATCGGATTCAAAACCTGCGAATTCCCGGCCAAGCTCCTAAAGGTTTGCTGTTATTTTCAGCCAAGAACTTTGTTACTGCTTTTCCTTTGAAACAAGGTGCGGCATCATGCTGAAAAATAGTTATTGTCCCCAAATTGGTTCTGAACTGTTCGGAAAATGTACTGATGAAGCACGTTTAGGTACCATTTTGATGTCATGACTGTTCTCGGGCAAAATTGTTACTGCTCCAGTTACCTTACATGAGAAGCTACCTCAGACAGAAAGTGTCCGGATGCTTCACCGTTGGTATGACACAGGACTCGTGAAAACGCTCCCCTTTTTTCCTCCTAACAAAATAATTCAAAGGCTCCAAACAAGTCGAAGGGATCTTCATTAGAGAATATCACTTTACCCCAATCTTCAACGGTTCATTCGATATAATTCCTATAATTCCTACACAAGTGAGATGAAGCTTCTTCGCAGCCTTTCTCGACTTGAGACCTTTGCCGAAAAGTCTCCGGTTCACTGTGCGTAGAGAAGCGTTCGCACCTGCTTCTTTGCAATCGTGAGCAAAATTGACAATGTGAGGCAACCCGATCCTCGTGCTGGAACTTTACAAGGAGATGATCTTGACGTTAATTGGAAGTTTTTGTGCATCCCAAAAGACTTCTTTACGGGAGTGCAAAGACTCTTTTTAAAGTCACAAAATAATCCTAAAGATGGCGCTCCTTATTGCATTACCCTTGAAAACTATCTGCTTACATTTCAGGCTATTTTGATGTAGAGCAACAATAGTTGCACTCTTTTAATTGGAAAGAATCATTTTTGGTATTGAAAAAGATTCAAACCTTTCTTTTTACCCCCCAAAATTATTATAAAATAGATTATAATTACACAACATAATTCATTTAACCCAAGTTTGTCATCATCTTACCCTTTTGATCAAATAACGAAGCTCAATGGACTGAAACTCACTTCCTACAGGAAGACGACCAGAGCGCGATTTTGGATTCAGTGAAGGAATGCATTTATTCATATTATTTTTGAAATGCTGACCCTTTAATAAACCTGCAATAATTTAAATATTAAAATAATTATTCATATCACGTAAAGTTTAAAAACGAATGAAAAAATAAAAATAGATATTAGTCTCAAAACTTTTGGCATGACTGTATATATGTGTAAATCAGATGGGCGAATACTGTGATATTCGCCATAGCGGAGAGCCTATGCAATCTCTTATATGTGTGGGCTCGTGATAAAGCAGTATGTGTATCTCCTGAGGATTGGGGGGGTTTTAAGGGAAGATGGGGAAGAGTCGGGAAACAGACCCCATATCCACAAACTGAACGTTGTGCTTTCATCAAAAATCATAATAATTTTGTTAAGCTTTGGAGTGCGTATAGTGGGCAGTCCAATGTTTCTCAGCTCGGCGTGAACTAGAGAAAGCACATTATCGAGACCTCATGATTTGCTACGTGAATCATCCCTCGAGATGGAGAGGGGTAAAGGTTGGTTGGGTGTCAACCTTAAATTCTACAGCGAGTGTCTGATGAAGGCGTAGGAGAATTTCCTTAAGAAGAGTGCACTCTACTAATTGTCACTGGCATTCTTTGTTCCGATCTCACACACAGCGAGCTTCCGATGTGAGACATATCCGACAAATTCTTCGGATTAGATACATTACCTTTGGAAGCCCATTTATCCGTAGGGACAGGAAGATCATAATAAAGGAAAAGGCGTTTTTAACTGGGGCGAAGCAAGCAGATCTATGGGTCATGCAAATCTCGTGTTGTGTTCATCTTCTGGCCGCAAAGAGTCGCTGGCTCAATGTAACCAACTAAAACCGATGCTACCAAAGGTAAATGAGGTCATAGAGTTCAAATAGGATATAAGATGATAACCAGGTGGCGCCACCTAGTGGCTAGATGTGCTAAATCAGACATTTTTTTAGATATATGAAAGTTAAACCAATGTCACAAGGGGTAATTGAGGTTTCTTAGTCCAAATCTTATGTCAGCTGACCACCAGGTGTAGCCACCTAGTGGTATCTAAATTTGCCATTTTCGCCGCAGATCCACTATATCATGTCCCTCTAGTTTTCCTTTTAAAAGCTGAAGATCTATCTCTATAAGATTTCACAGGCTTAAATTTCCGGAAACCTTATTTTACACAAACAAATATGCCCTCCATTTGGGGAAGGAATACAAAAAAGAGCACTCCACGAATCACGTTTCTTATGTCATTGAGCCGCCAGAAATCCAAACTTCTAGCATAGTTCAGTCACGAACTTTAAAGTACTGAGAAAATGACCAAACTTCTAGCATAGTTCAGTCACAAACTTTAAAGTACTGAGAAAATGACGCTCCTTTTTTTAGAATAGTTTTCTTTTATTAAAACAACGAGAATAGTTTAGGAATATTCTGCTTGCACCATTAAAGCTGTAATAGAAGCTGGATAATTCCGAAACTAGACTCATTTTAATAAACTTTCTTCTTTAATTGGATCAACTAAGATTAATTCTGACGGACTCCACTTACGGGTTTGATTCTCACTTGAAGTGTAAATGAGTCCAGATTAGCTTTATATTTATTATTTGTCATACGTTTCTAGGTTGTTGCTGTTGTCTTTCAGTCGCCATTTTCCAAGGCATTGGGTTTTCTCATTTAAAGATTATTTTAACCTTACTAAATGTCCTGTGTTAAAACTTATTCTAGAACCTACCACTGACGAACCAGCTCCCAAAATAATATAGTTTAGACGTGTTAAGTGTCTTTTTGTCGCAATAAATAATTTGTTGAGAGAGAAGATTCAAGAATTGCTATCTAAATGCTGTAGAAATTTTTCGATTGCGTAACGAAAGTAAAACCCAGGTTTTTATTCTCCTCTACAAAGTGGTGACACCTCGGTACAAATTTTAACCTTATTCTCCACAAATGGTGACCCTAGAGTGACATGAATACCTAAACGCATGATTTTTTTTGTTTTGCAACCACTTGCAACTAAGCGCAATTGTACTGCGACGTGATGGAAAATGACAACTCAACAACCATGGTAAGCACTACTAAGTGAATAATCTCACTCAATGAATTTCAAATTCCATCGCCAAATGCATGATTCGCACAGATAGAATTGCTTTGTTCCCTCGAAAGAATAAATAGTGATGCTCAAAAACTAAAACTATTGGTAGGAACTTTCCCATATATGCGATTGATTGGATTTTATCTCTTCTACAAAACCCACCAATATAACGTACCCCACACTTCAATCCACTACCTTGGAGAGATTCACTCTCATAGCGATACAAAACCTGAAGCTTATAGATCGTTCGGATGACCTATCACCTCCCCCCGAGCGAAAATCTTTTAAGAAAGTTAAAATATACACTCGGAGATAATGTTAGCTCCAACTTTCTCGGGGAAAGATTTAGTTTGACGTCTTCATCCCACATTCAGGAATCGCTTGAAATTCTAGCCTAAGAAACCCCATTGAGTAACTTACTAACGCGGCCGCAAGAGTCCTCAATTGAACATCACTAACGAGGGTAACCTCTGTTACGAAATAACCCTTCCAAAAACTTCGTGAACAAATGAAGGCGACACTGGATCCCATTAAAGAAAAGCTTGCAGCTCTCTCACGATGGAAAAGGAAGTCTTAAGAAATCAAGAACACACTCCAAGGAACCATTTACAGCTGAGTAGGGCACCTCTCCAGCTGGAGCACGCAACTAACCAGCCCTCAAATATGTCTGCTGGTACTAACGGCAATTTGATGATCAGACACATTTTTCTTGCCCGACTGTCAGGAAAAAGGGAACTCGGAAAACTTCAGAAGGGGACAATAATGAAAGACGCTATGTTTTCACCAAATCTCTACTTACAAGTCATCGATCTCATCACTAGGAAACAGTTTCTGGTGGATACAAGCTCTGTTATTAGCAACATCCATGTATCTTACCAGGATCTGGAGCAAGAGGAGTGCCATATTTCATCTCAAATGGCAACAGGATCTCCGATGCGAAAATTGATGAGTTGACATTAATTCTCTGGTTAGGATTGAGAGAAAAACTTTCGTGGATTTTTTTAATTTATGATATTAAGTGTGCGATTATAGATGTCGATTTCCTACCCTACTATAATCTTTTGTTGAATTTAAAAATAAATTGAGGTTACTAGATGGCACCACTAATCTCTCAATAAGGGATATCAGTGAAACTTCATTTCCACTTCACTCCTTTACTATATCGAGTAATTCACTACTGTTTCAACTTTTAAATAAATATAGCCGGTAGTATAAACCTCAACTCAGTGCAGTATCAATAAAGGAACACTTAATTTGTCTCCTTCTTGCTCTCATCATGTGATTACCACAGGCCCTCCCATTGTCAGCAGACCTAGATGTTTATTACGTAAATTAATAAATGCCGTTAGAGAGAATATTCAAACTGTACTGCCGGAGTATAAAATAAGCCCAATCAAATCCCCTTATGCGTTTCCCATTCACCAGGATAAAAATCGGGCAATAGCTATAGTAATACGTGCGATTTTTGACGTCTAAATTCAATCACAATTAAGAGCAAATATCCGATCACGTATATAATCGATTTCACTCCGAACTGGCATGGTTGCAAGATATTTTCAAAGATCGATTTACGTGACGCCATTTTTTTCAAAATCTTATCGATGCATCATCAATTGAGAAGGCAGCCATAATCACTTCGCAATAAATATATGAATAGATGTTTTGGCCTTATGGTATTTACAAGAGTTCACAAACATTGCAACAATACATTAATTATATCTTGGGTGACATGAACTTCGTTATTGCTTATGCCAATGACTTCAATGCAAGCGAAAATGAAGCCTTAAAAAAATCAACACCTGGAGCTACTCTTTGTTTGAAAGGTAAAAATTGCACAGTTTGCAAACCAACTTTGCCAAGTGTATTTTGTGGGTAGACTCCATTACTTTCTTAGGATATGAATCGATTCTCAATGCATATTTTCAGAGGATGATAAAATGCTTCCATCAATGATTGCTTCAGAACTAAAACTTTGCGAGAGCTACAAAGATTCTTCAAGTTAGTGAATTTTACGAGGAGATTCTTAAAAAAAGTGCCGTCAAAACTCTCCTTCCTCTCACAAAACTATTGAAAATGCGAACAAATATCGCGATGGGACGATCAAGTAAAAACTGCTTTCGTTGCAATCAAAAGAGATGTAGCCAAAGCCACTGTTATTTACATCCAAAAAGAGTGGGTGCAGTCTTGCAACAATATTTCAATGAGGAATGGGAGACATGTATTTTAGTCAATCTTTAAAAGCTCTGAATTCAAGTATTCAACATTCAGCAAAGAAACTCTTTGCATAGCTCTTGCAACCAAACACTTTAGGTACATGCTCGAATGCACAGATTTCTAGCATTTTACCTGTTTTCAAACCATTTTGGGGAGCTACTTGTTCACAATCAACAATGCCATTCACATGAAAGCTCGCGCCTGAGAGTTTATAACCAGTACATGAGTGGTATTCACCATATCCCCAGAATGGCTAACTCTAATGAGGCTCCCTCCCTAGCACCAATAGGAAGACTCTATACCTCACTCCATATATCCTCTTCATCCCAAAATGGCAACCTAGTCCATTCATGTCAGTCATTTGAATCTACGATTCCTTCATTTTCTTTCATAAATTATGAAACTTTAATTAAATCCCAACTACCCCATCTTAAATTAATTTCTTTGCAAAAGGATTTTTCCAATCTTACTTCAGTTTCGTAAGTTCGTTTTTCTCTCCGCAAATCATTCGATTATATGTGATGTGTCTAAAGGTTTTGTCCGTCCTTATCTTCACTTGAATTTTTGCAAGCTTGTCTTCGACTATTATCATAATCTCGGTTATTCGGGGAGTCACCCCACCCTCAAATTTAACAGATTTTTGTGTAAGAACATGAAGAAGAAAGTACGTTAGTGAGTAAAAAATGGACTAAATTGCCAAAAATACAAGATAAAGCGACGTACAAACAATTTGCTGCTCCTGGCAAGAGATTTCATAGCGTCTCTCTAGATAACTTGAGTAGTTTTCTAATCATGAGAGAAAGATACAAGTACATTTTGACATCATTTGCCGTTACATTAAATGGTTAAAAGCATACCCACTTAAGGACATTACAATTGAGCCTGTATTTCAAAACTTCTCTAACTACGTCTCACGCTTTGGCGCAACGGTCCAAAAAAATTCATGATAATTGCCGGCAATTCCAATCAGGATTATTTCAGGAGTTGTTGAAATTCACAACCACAGAACATATTTTCTCTACTTCTGGTAACATAACCGAGAATGACGTCTTGGAGAGAACTCACAGGGATATAAAGTCATCCCTTTTGGTGAAACGACCTGGGATGTCGTTAAAGAATTTTACAGATACCTTGCTCGTACTACGCAATTTGCTGAAGAATGAATCAGTGTTCTCCCATTCCCAAATGGTTTATGTCACTACATTATGCACCCCCAGGTTATCGATTTGTCACCAGGAACAGTGCCTCCTTGTAACAGAAGTCGATACATCATCACTAGTAGGTAATGAACTTTCTTGCATGCCTTACTTCTACACCATTGTCTTCACAGGAAAGTTTTAATGTAAAAAACCTGGAGAATTGCACCTGTTTTCTGAAAAGACATGCAAGTACGTCCCGATTTTTCTGCTCCGTACTAATAATAATAATAATAATAATAATAATAAGTCTTTTGTAATGCGCTCTTCAAGGCCTGAGGCCTTGCCAGAGCACACGTTGTGCTGAGATGAGAATGGAAATTCAATGGAAATTCAAGAGGGGGAGAAGGCAATACTGAAAAGATGCGTTTTAAGGAGACGCTTAAATGTGGTAAGAGATGGAGAAGACCTGATTTCAGCAGGAAGAGCATTCCACAACTTAGGGGCGCAGATTGAGAAGGAGCAGTCCCCCATTGAGCAGAGGGATGAACGAGGAATATTCAAAAGAGGTGCATGTGATGACCGAAGAGCCCGAGGGACATGGCGAGGCGAGAGGGCAGAAGAGAGGTAAGACGGGGCCTTGCTGTTTAGGGCCTTAAATGTGAAGAGAAGTATCTTGAAATGAGTACGGGATCTGACGGGAAGCCAGTGCAGTTCATGCAGCAAGGGTTTCGAAGGAGAGAAGCGAGAGCGATGGAGGAGAAGCCGGGCGGCATAGTTCTGTACAAGTTGAAGGGGGCGGAGAGAGGATGATGGCAGATTCACAAGCAGAGAGTTACAGTAGTCAAGGCGTGAGGTGATGAAGGCATGAACAGCAGTCTCAAGACTTTTGCGATCAAAATCAGAGCGAATGCGAGAGAAGTTACGAAGGAAACATAGAGAGGATTTGCTGACATTGCGGATATGAGGCTTACAAAGAAGTAAACTTTCCTTTACACTTCAATGAAACCGACATAAATGGAAATGAAAGAACACTCATACAAACAATAAGCACATCGAATCTAACACACAAATCCTCATTTGCAACCTAGAAAGATGCTCCGATTGAATTTTCAAGAGAATAAATAGTTTATTTATCTTACCATTGTAACAATGATTCATAAGTAGATTTGGTTAATACTACAGATGCTTCGGTCATGAATTAGAAATGTTCACATTTGATCTATCTTCCTCTTTACTCTAACCCTCTCATCAACTCGGAAAACAGCATGTTCTTTAGCGACCCTCCAGTGCCATCTAGTACTTGGTACGGCATTCTTTGTTCCGGTCTCGCAAAAAAACAACCGCGGTTCAAAGAGTTCTAAAATTAATTCAGATTAGATACAATACTCCTGGAAGCCCATTTATCTGCTGGGACAAAAAAAAGCGCAATAAAGGAAAATCGTTTATTTTCTTATAAAATGTGAACCTTATCTTTCTAAGATTTCACAGGCTTAAATTTCCGGAAACCTTGTTTCACTCCCCAAAATATGCACTCTACCTCTGAGAGGACTACAAAAGAAAGCTCTCCATCAATCGTTTGCTTCCTATACCATTGCCCCACCTACAATCCCAACACTCTTCTCCTACGAGAACTGAAATTAATTATGACTGACTCCGCCCACAGATTCGATTCACTCTTGAAATAGAAACGAGTTCAGATTAGCTTTCTATTCATTGTCATTCAATCGAACGTTTCTAATCCGTTGTATTGTCTTTCAGTTGCCACTTTTAAAGCAATTGGGTCTAGTACGTCGAATTATGACTGACTCCGCCCACAGATTCGATTCACTCTTGAAATAGAAACGAGTTCAGATTCGCTTTCTATTTATTATCATTCAATCGAACGTTTCTAATCCGTTGTATTGTCTTTCAGTCGCCACTTTCAAAGCAATTGGGGCTGGTACGTCGAATTATGACTGACTCCGCCCACAGATTCGATTCACTCTTGAAATAGAAAAAAGTTCAGATTAGCTTTCTATTCATTCTCATTCAATCGAACGTTTCTAATCCGTTGTATTGTCTTTCAGTCGCCACTTTCGAAGCAATTGGGTCTGGTACGTCGAATGGAATTTTTAACCTAAGTAAATCATTATGCTGAACCTCATTCTAGAAGCTACTGCTGATGGACCAGCTCCCAAATAACTATTGTTAATACAGTTGAGACTTGTTAAGTGTCAATATGACGAAAATTAAAAAATCTTAACACATCTGTGCTCTCGGACTAGGGAGAGGGTTGCAGGGGGCATTAACCATGCTAAAACTGAAAGATGGACGACAGGTACACCATCTCGACCTCAGTGCCTCAAGAGAACCTAGTGTTTACTCTTCCTCTTTGGATATTCTTTTCCTCTTTTAAATATCCCACAATCATTTCTGCCCTTTATAGATCGAAACAATAGTGAGAGAAAGCGTTAAACCTGATAAAAAAAATCTGTACAAATTAATACAAATTAAAAAATACCCTGTATAAATCTCAGCAAACCCCGTAGATGCCAACAAATCATTATAAATCATCACCGAGGTGAAATAACCAAGCCAGCTCCCTACAAAATCCCTCAACTCCTCACAAATTCCCAGAGATCATAGGGAAATGTGTCAAATCGATACAATAGACCGTTTCGCAAATCCAAAGTGATTCCCACTGTCCTCGACACTGTCTTGCTGGGTCAGGGCTCCGTTTGGTTGTCAACTCTCACTTGTTTCGAGGACGCTGGATTCACCCCCACTCCCCTATCCCTCGGGCAACGCTCCGTCACCCATCCCCCCTCCCCTGATTGGCACTTCATTTAACCAAAAGACTCGTCCATCGTCGACTGAAGCATTCCGAGGAATCGTGCTGTGATAATGGCTCTAAAAAGAGTTTTAATCCTCTATGACTCGCCTTAATCGGGTTTTTTCCCCTCTTCCATATATATATATATATATATATATATATATATATATATATATATATATATATATATATATATATATATATATATATATATATATATATATATATATATATATATAATTAGGTAAAAGGCCATGTTGTATGCAGGTTCGATTGAAGTCCACAGCTGTGGCAGCGTTATTAATTTTAACTTGTATTTTCTTAATATTTCTTACAAGTTAGAATTAATAACGCTGCTACAGCTGTGGACTTCAATAGAACCTGCATTATATATATATATATATATATATATATATATATATATATATATATATATATATATATATATATATATATATATATATATATATATATATATTAACCGAGGAAAAAATGAAGAAACTATAAATCCAAATTCGCCTTTGTTTTCATTTTACAAATCCTCTTTCACATGGAGGAATTGAGGGTGGAAATGCAGTTACGTAAACACGCAAATACAGGTAAATAATAAAATCATTTTCAATTCCCTGCTTGTTTTTCAATTACAGCCTACAATTGATTCATTTAAATGACTTCAGGTATGCTGAAGATGTTCCACAAGTCGAATGAAAAAAGCCTGCCAATATATTTTCACCTAACTTTCTGATCTTAGATCATTAATAGTTTCAGTGAATACAAAAACAGGGTGAGAATTAAATAGGCTTCGTTTCTGAATTATTTATCGAATTATGAAATGAAGCCTATTAGAAGTTAGGAGCCCATTCTGGGGAGTCACCCTGTACTCCTGATATTAATAGTAACAAAAAAAAAATAAGATTCTTGTTATGATCGTGGATATGCACTTACATATACACGAATGCATATGCCGTGTGTACAACGAATCGTCGTCCACGTTTTGCATTATGAGAACGAAGATGATGGCCAGAAAGGCACAGCAAAGATGTAAGAATAGGCCCAAAATGGGAAGATAAACGGGAGAAGAAGGGAGAAAAGAACAATCGAACAGGGGGAGGGTAAAGGAGGGTGGGGGAGGGAGTAAGGGAGCAGGGGAAGACGGCTTCGAGATGGAATCTGTCATGAAGGTCCCATCAATCCATTAGCATCCATCATGTCTTTTGAGAAGCCTTTTAATGGGAATGGTCTTCCACACGACGCAACGCGCATTTAAATGGCTGAAAACGCTTAATTGACTTCTTTTTTTTTCTTAACGAGTTATCCATTTTCTTGTTTGTGTCCAACATGAATGTCCTTCGGAGATGAGGAGTCGTCTACATGTGTGGATTACATAGAGGGACTACACGGGCAGCGTAATGAGCCGTATACATACAGGGTATCCACCAGAAGCCTACGTATAACAGGTCACCGAAGGAAATAATATTCTTAGGTGATTGGTAAATAGATTTTCGCAAACATACAGGTGGCCTACATAAGAAACATACATTGGTGACAAATGAATCCAGACAAGTCATACATAGGTGGCCTACATAAGAAACATACATGGGTGACAAATTAATCCAGGCAAGTCCTACAGAGGTAGCATACATAAGAGACATACATGGGTGACAAATGAATCCAGACAAGTCCTACAGAGGTGGCCTACATAAGCAACATACATGGGTGACAAATTAATCCAGGCAAGTCCTACAGAGGTGGCCTACATAAGCAACATACATGGGTGACAAATGAATCCAGACAAGTCCTATAGAGGTGGCCTACATAAGCAACATACATGGGTGACAAATGAATCCAGACAAGTCCTATAGAGGGGGCCTATGTGCCGGCCTACCATATGCGGAATTCAAACGTATAGGTTGTGAGTGTGTGTGGATGAGTATGTGTACATGAGTATGTGTAGATGTATAAATTTGTGTGAAAGGAAGTTCTTTCTCAACCGATTCAGACAATGCCACCTATGTCCTGCCACATGGGGCTTACCACCATTCCAGAATAGTGGCAATTTCTGGAGAGTTGTGTACCCTTCTAGTCCATAGTGCTCCAAGTAATTTTTCCTTTTGGACCCTATGGACAAGTCCCTTCCACTCCTCTTCCCATGACTTTACCACTGATTTAACCTATTTGCCACAATGTTTGGTTAGGAGGAATCGACGCCGCTTTTTTCAGAATATTGGAGGACATGTCGTGGTTCTTCTTGCCTTAGGCTGTTTTGCCTTTAGGCTTTATTGTGGTAGTCTTGCCTTTAGTTTTTTTGCCTTTGGGCTGTTTTGTGGCAGTCTTGCTTTTAGGCTGTTTGAGGGCAGTCTTGCCTTTAGGCTGTTTTGTGACAGTCTTGCATTTAGGCTGTTTTGGGGTAGTCTTGCATTTAGGCCGTTTTGTAACAGTCTTGCATTTAGGCTGTTTTGGGGTAGTCTTGCATTTAGGCTGTTTTGTGACAGTCTTGCCTTTAGGCTGTTTTGGGTCAATCTTGCCTTTAGGCTGTTGGGGGGGTGCCTTTAGGCTGTTGGGGGTGTTCTTTCCTTTAGTCTCTTTTGGGGGACATCTTGTCTTTAGGCTGTTTTGGGGGCCGTCTTACCTTTAGGTTGTCTTTAGTCTCTCTCTGGGCTGTCTTGCCTCTGAGCTGTCTTCAGACTGTCGTGCCTTTATGTTGTCTTTAGGCTGTTATGGGGCTATCTTGCCCTTAGGCTTTTTTGTGTGGCCGTCTTGCATTTAGGCTGTTTTCGGGCCGTCTTGCCTTCAGGCTGTCATGCCTTTAGATTGCCTTAGGCTTGCTTGTTGATATCTTTCTTTTAGGCTGTCTTACATTTAGGCTGCTTTGAGTCTGTCTTGCCTTTAGGCTGTTTTGGAGTTATCTTGCCTTTAGGCTGTTGGGGGGCCGTCTTGCTTTTAGGTTGTATTTAGTCTCTCTGAGCTGTCTTCAGACTATCGTGCCTTTATGCTGTCTTTAGGCTGTTATGGGGCTATCTTCCCCTTAGTTTTTTGTGCATTTAGGCTGTTTTAGGGCCGTCTTACCTTTAGACTGTCTTGCCTTCAGGCTGTCATGCCTTTAGATTGTCTTTAGGTTTGCTCGTTGATGTCTTCCATTTAGGCTGTCTTACATTTAGGCTGCCTTGAGTCTCTCTTGCTTTTAGGATGCCTTGCCTTTAGGCTGTTTGGGAGTTATCTTGCCTTTAGGGCTGTTTGGGGGCCGTCTTGCCTTTAGGCTTTATCTAGGATTTATTGCTTTTAGGCTGTTTTTTCCCTTTGTATTTCTCCCTGATTTGTTGGTGTCCTTATGTCTCAGTTTTCGCTCTACACTCACACACACATACATACACATTCGTCTGACATTCACCAGCTTCGCCTATCTACTCATCCATCTACCCTCCATATACCTCTCCAGTTCCACTCTACACTCTGTCGTACTCTCACACATTTGGCCACATCCAGCTTTCCCTATCTACCCTTCCATCTACGCTCATGCGATAAAGCGCTCCCCGGCACCTATTGCGACGACTGCGTTCTCCCCCCGACTGTTCGGCACATTCTCGTTGGTCGTCCCGGTCGTGGAGATCTTCTCACACTTTACCTGTTCCGATACCGGGACGGGCGGGATCGCTACCGCTTGACCCTTGTACTTGGGGCGGATTCGTGCACATTGACTTGTGGACTATGTTACGTTTTGGAGGCGGCTGACTCTGACCCTGGATCATGACTTCTGCTTATTCTTTTTTTTCGTTTTTTTTATTGTCTGTTTTATATGTGTTTTAACGTCGCCTAAAATAGTCTAATTTAATTGCGACTTTTGCTATTTGTGGTAGTCGACATTGGTCGTCCATCTACCCTCCATCTACATCTGCCCACTCCGACCTCCAGCCACGTACCAGCAGATCGTTCCTTCGTTGGGAGAGAGGGGGGGGGGGCACGCTGCTCTTTATAATTTTTTGCTTATGGAGTTTTATAACGTGCCCTCCTTCCTGCCTCAGTATTTAGAGTCACCCTGGATCTGTATTGTAACCTGTAGCACCCTTTCCCCCCCTGTTATTTTATTATATATACAGTGGCGGCAACAAAAAAAGTGACATGTGACAATTCGGGGAAAATAAAACAGAAAAATGTAACTTACATATTTTATTATGAATATTTCATGAAAGTTATTACTTGGTCATGTTGCCCTTGCACTTGATGACCATCCTGAGTCGATTGGGCATTGATTCAGTGAGGTTTGCGAAGTAGGTGGGGTCGATCGTAACCCAGATCTGCTTCAGTGATTCTATCAGGTCCTTGATGCTGCTGGGTGCTGTCTCTTGAACTTTGGATTTCATCAGATTCCAAGCATTCTCAATAGGATTTAGGTCCAGGAAATTACCAGGCCACTCCAAAACACTAATATTATTATCATTGAAGAACCTTTTTACTAACTGGGACCTGTGAGCAGGGGCACCATCATACATGAAAAATTCACACTGATGAATTTCCCAAAATGGCAGCATGTGCTGCCTCAAAACTTCAAGATAGTTAGTCCCCCTCATGGCTACATTCTTGGCAAGGAAGTACAGACCTCCTCTGCCCTTTTTTCCACTAAAGGCACCCCACACCATCACACTATCAGGGTGCTTCACAGTTTTCACGGTATATTTCGGGTCATCCCGAGACACAGTGCTGGGACGACGCACGATCTTTGACTCTCCTCTGACCAGCCTAAAGGTGCTCTCATCACTGAACATGACCTTCTTCCAATGGGCAGCTGTCCAATGTTTATAGGTCTTGCAAAAATTGAGCCTTTCCATCTTCATAGCCTTGGTAAGAAGTGGCTTCTTGGCAGCGCGGCGAGACGGTAGGCCTAAGTCCTTCTGTAAGCGATGACTGATGGTCCTGAGGGCAACGTTCTGGAGGAGGTCTGGGTGTTTTTTCTTGATTGAAGCGGAGGTTACAGAAGGGTCTGACATCACTTTACGCCTTAGGATATTATCAGTCCTTGGAGATGTCTTCCTAGCTGCACCAATGCCCTCCTTCCTCTTTGGTATGGTACCTGGTGGCAATAACTCAGCTGCACGTTTTAGGCGATGAATCGTATTTTTGAGGTTACTAAATCTTCTGCTACATCAATAAAAGACTTTTCCTGCTCTAATAGGGTCAAGGCACGGCTTTTCTCTGTCATAGAAAGCTTTTTCCACCCCATTGTATCCACTTGCACAGAAGTTATAGCACGTCAAATGTAGGCACGAATGCAGATAATCAGCACGCTGGAGTGCCATATACTAAAACCTCGTTGTACGAGCTCAAACGAGACACTGAGTTCCAATAGAGCGCAGTTCTGTTGTCTTAGCCCAGGAGAGTCGTCCACTTGCGGCATAAGCTCCGCACATTTTCATTGAATTGTTGGCAAGTAAAATAGTGAAAGCGATTTTGTGTATCGATTTCTGTTGCCAATATTCAATGTCACTTTTTTTGTTGCCGCCACTGTATATATATATATATATATATATATATGCAACAAAGACTACAGGGAAAAATAATACGAGGATTCCAAGTACTTTCGAACTTTATTTCGAAATAAAGTTTGAAATTACTTGGAATCTTCGTATTATTTTTCCCTGTGGGCTTTGTTGCATTTATTGCTTACTCACGCGATACTTTGTGAGTTTTCCACATATATATATATATATATATATATATATATATATATATATATATATATATATATATATATATATATATATATATAAATATATATATATATATATATATATATATATATATATATATATATATATATATATATATATATATATATATATATATATATATATATATATGTATATATATACGGTACGGTTAATGTAGTGGCATTATTAGACAACTGCTCTGCTTCAGGTCCAGCGTGACATCCTTTCGTCCTCGAACTGGAAGACTACATTTTTATGATAGCTAATCTACCAGTACCACCAAAACTGGTGTCAAAGTTACCCAGTTTTTTGGTCTGGTGGATTAGCTATCATACAAATGTAGTCTTCCAGTTCGAAGACGAAAGGATGTCACGCTGGACCTGAAGCAGACCAGTTGTCTAATAATGCCACTACATTAACCGCACCAATTTGTCTTGGATCTTTTTCCATATATATATATATATATATATATATATATATATATATATATATATATATATATATATATATATATATATATATGACAAATAACCCCGACAAGAAAAATGGAAAAACGATTCCGAGCGCTTTCGTCTTTATTCTAAAAGACCTCTTCATGGATTAGCATAGGTCAGTACAGATAATGTCTTAAATAGTCAGGAGTGGGGGGTTAAAACGGCTACCTGCATCAAACCCCTAACTAGAGGGTACAAATTCTTTAAACACTTTAATTTGTGATTTAATAGAATTAGATATGATAGGATCTAGGCTAAACATATCTAATTATATTAAATCACAAATTAAAGGGTTTTTAAAGAATTTGTCCCCCTTAGTTAGGGTTTTGATGCAGGTAGCCGTTTTGACCCCCCACTCCTTACTATTTAAGATATTGTCTGTCCTGACCTATGCTATTCCATGAAGAGGTCTTTTAGAATAAAGACGAAAGCGCTCGGAATCTTTTTCCATTTTTCTTGTCGGTGTTATTTATCATAATTTTGACTCACGTGCAAGTTGTGAGTTTCTTTTCATATATATATATATATATATATATATATATATATATATATATATATATATATATATATATATATATATATATATATATATATATATATATATATTTTTATTTTTTTATTTTTTTTTCATATCTTTTTTTTTAAACTGAAAAAATTTCACCCGTCGGTTACGTCATTATTTTCTTAATTAAGAAAATTGTATTCTTATTATGGATCATAAAGTACGTAAAGGGGGGAGGGGGCAATAAAAAAAAAACAAATAAACAAGTACTGAATTTTAGATATAACCATTTTGCCGAAATGTAGTTAACCATGCGATTTTAACCCTCAGGAAATAGAAAAAGCGACAGATTCTAAGTACTTTCGAAATTAAGTTAAGTTCGAGAATGCTCGCAATCCGTTGCTGTTTTTTCATTTTCCTGTGGGTAAAAATGTAGTTAACCATGTAATTCAAACCCTCAGGAAAGAAAAAAAAACCTGAATAATTCCGAGTACTTTGGAAATTAACTTAAATTAAAAAAACTCGCAATTCGTTTTTTTTTTTTTTCATTTTCATGTGGGTTAAAATGTAGTTAATCATGTATAGTCCAGTCAAAATATGACCTAAACCCCCTCTCACCCAAAACAAATTGCAATAAATTGTTTTATTGCATTATTTTGTTGTTTCAAGTGTAAATACCGATACAACCAAAGGTTACCAAAATTGGGTTACCGAAAATTAGTCAAAATGGCGTCATACAAAGATGGCTACCTACCTCTGCCACTAGAAACACTTAATTTTCCAGTTAAGAAAGCGGTTAGCTCTTCCGTACTTTGATAAGTGTTCATTTCAGTGAACAAGTGACTTTAGAAATGTCTAAAAAACAAAGACCAAATTATTCTGGGCTCTCAAAAAGATTATAGACGCAGTCATAATGTCGTGACGTCATCTTGCAATGACGTCAATTTGGTTGGTACATGCACTGTGTTAAATTATTGTTTTCATTCAGCCATTCAAGATTTTCGTTTTTTCTAACACTAATTTCTTTTGAATTTCAGAGCAAGAGAAGATGGAAAGTCGAGGAAATTGTCCTTTATGTGGCAGTGAGATAGATGGTGAAAGGGTGGTGATTGGTGAAAAGGGGGCTGAAGGAATCAACAAGGACAGCATCGACACAAGCGACAGTATCGTGGTAGCTACTGGCACTGAGGTGCATAAAAGACGCAGAGTGAGCTATATTAACAACAAGCAAATATACTTGCTCAAGATAGCCAAGCTATAACCACCCCAACCTGCCAAAAGGAGTGCGCGTGTTTCTGTCGCGTCTTTCAACAGTATATCGCAGTTTGTTCTGTAGCAATGAGATAATAAAATCACTCGGTAGTGCCGATTTTGATGAATTCAGCTGTCAAAACAGATTCATTCGTGGAGACAACCCTCTCACATTGTAAGGATCTTAATGGTGACTGGGCATTCACTGTTCGCGGTAGAATAGAGTATTTCACAAAGGTACTCCACGTTGCTGATTGTGTGTACCATCGTCCATGTGACATCAATTTTCGTACAAAACGGGACATTCCTTTGCAGTACAGAGATGGTCCAACTGAAAAGAAGCCAGGAAAGGTTCGGAAGACCGAATGACTCTGACCAAGAGCAAGCCTTCATCTGAATGTGCTCGTTCCTAGAAGAAAATGATAAGGAACAATTGACCGTGGATGATCTTGCAAAGAAAATGGCAGAATATCTGGTTCAGCCAGATTCCGTGGCCTATGGGGCAACCAGTACCTCAAATCCAAACTAGTTAACATTATGGGGAATCTATATTCATTGCCGAGCAAGAGGAGTTACATGATATCGTACCATTTTGTGAGAAAACTAGTAGTATTCTGAGAGACTATTTTAGTTAGCCAGAAAATGATGAAGACGCTCAGAAAAGAGCCTTGATACAGACTGCGGCTAAACTGATCAAGAGCGACATTAAGTGAATGATCACATCTTCAATCGACCAATAGCCTGATATTTCGTCGCTAGAACTACAATCTGCCCTAGAATACATTCCATCGAGCTTGCGATGCTTGCTCCAACATCTATTTGTTGGCAAAGACACTTGCAGAAAAGTGGCAAGTATTGGGCAATCTATTGTACAAGCCGTGCGCCCCAGAGCTCCGATAGTACCACTGCAGATTGGATTAGCAGTACATGTACACCATCACGTCAGGTAGCGATTCCTAGTCGACAGCTTCTCAGCCATGGGTTTCTGCTCTACATACTCAGAGATCCATTGATTTGAGGAAAACGCTGCCACCTAAACTGCTCTGGATTTACTGGACGATGGCGACAGAGAAGGACCAGATTTGGCACTGATGTTTGCAGCTGATAATGTTGACCACATCATGACATTAGATGGGAAGGGTACATTTTACAGAATGGGGATGCTTGCAGCTATAACTTCAGGGAAGCAAGTATACTGGACAATCCTATTTTTCGTACGCTGTAGCATTGCCTTACTACCTTTCGAAGAGCGTTTAAACTCACGCGTGCTTAAAGAAAGAGAGACTTTTGAGCCTTCGCCACCTAAGAACGCGACTGTCCTGGGTATCTTTAGGAGACTAGTTTGATCTGCAAAGATTTTCTCTGAATCTTTTCGCTGCGAATAGAAGAAAAATGATGGACTAAAAACCCTCATTGCTCCCGTCCATCGACCTGCGTGGGAACCTGCTCGGATGACTGCCCTTCATTAATTTCGTCTTAACTATGTCGGCCACTTGGTCTGGCATAATTAAGGGCTTGCGTGGAAACTGGTTTGAGGCCTATCCCACAGCAGAAGCACAAGTCAGAAATTTTCTCGAATTTGGGGCAAAACTGCGAGTCCCGGACGGAGGAGAAATCCTCATCGCCCGGGGGACCCGGCCAGAATCATAGAGGGAGTTACACCCATCTCTATGTGGTTGGATGCAGTTTTGGCGTACGTACCCGTGAGGGGGTGGCACAAACTTAGCGGTCGTTGATTCGGCCGCTATGCATTAAGTCCACCAAGCTCAACCCTCTGAGGTTCCCACTCGAGAACCATCCCCCATCCATCATCACCCATCATCCCGGCACCATCCGAGCGGGGAAACAACAGGAAACTGGACGGGAGCACTCTTCTCACGTCAGAGTCCAAATCAACCCTTGACTTTACCTCCTTTACCACTTGTCACTTTTTTTTCACATACAACATTTAACATATATTTTTACACAAAGTAAGAAGAAACTCAAGAAAGAAGAGAGAAGACGTCGGCGACGATGGAGGCCCTCCCTAAGAGGGTCCCCCTACGGACCTTACCCGGAAAAAAGACCCCAGAAAAAAAGACCGTGTGCGAATCCTTATTTGCAAATTTAAGGATCGCCCTGATCAAATTAATTGACATACCAAATGGTTTCATTGCCATGTGCGGTGAAACCAAGGATATAGACCGGCTCCTATCTGACGAAGGGGCCGATGTACTTAAACAATTGGACCTGGAAGCCAAAACCCCGCCAGCGATCTCCGCGAACAGGAGCATCATCTGCCGAAAGGTGGAGAGCTGGGTTGGCGAGAACTCCACCGCAGACCTGAAATCAGAGTTAGAAAGAAACCACACATGGGCGAAGATAAGGGAGGTGATCAAGTTCAGAGATCACACCCACGTCTTCAAGGTCACATTTCAGACTACCGAAATGGCCCACAAGGCGGCAACCGAGGGACTCCTCATTTTTAATATGAGGATCCCAGGATCAAACATCGAGCACGAGAAATATCACAATATCCAAATGTGCTTCGTATGTTATGCCCTCGAAAATCACACAACCGCTAACTGTCCCAAAAAAGGCACAACTTGATGCAGTGAATGTGCCACACAGGGTCATCGCTATGACGCCTGTAAAAGCCAGGAGAAAAAATGCATGAACTGCAAGGGGCCCCATCGAACGATGGCCCTGAACTGCCCAAAAAGAAAAGATATAATTCGAAAAAAGGAAGAGGAAGAAAAGAAGAAGAAAAGCTGCACCAACGCGAGCACTTTAAAGAAAAGTGAAGGGATGGCCTCAACAATGGCAACTCCCTCACAGATGGTCTTTACGAACGACCTAAGTGCGAAGATCCTAATTTGCATTACTCATGCAAACGTGGCAAACGCGGTCAAACCCGGATGCTACAACCGGGTATTGAACGCGCTGCTAAAGGCCAACAACCTACCTTCCATCATCGTTCCTGATGACCCAGAATGCTCTAAGGCATTTAAAGATAGTGTGATTAGGAACAACAGCATCGAAGCAAAAGCCACAGGACTTAAACAAGTCATAGAATCTCCCCCATCGGAAGAATCCGAAGAAGAGGATGAAGTAAATGACGACAAAGAAGAACAAGAATCCACATCTTCGGATAGTGACGAGGGCCCATGCACTCGCACTAGAGCGACGAAGAGTCGATCAAAAACTCCCAGTCCTCCCCCGAAGAAGGAAAAGCCTGGGCACCCCAGACCCGCCCCACAGGCCCCCAAGAGTAAGAAAACAAAGAAGAAACACAGGTAACTCATCTCACCATGGAGCGGAACTCACTAAGAATCATGGAAATAAACACCAATGGCTGGACAACCAAAAGAACTCTCTACAGAAACGTGTTCAGGGAAATAGATGCAGATGTCATCTTGATTTCTGAACATGGGATTGACACTCGTAGTTCCAAAATGAAGATCTGGAACTACGATGTGCTAGTCACTAATTACTCTCAAGAGCGGTACGACGGTGCCACCATCGCCATCAAAAGAGGAATCAAGTACAAACCCATAAGAAACTTGGAAGAATCCTATCTTGCAATAGAGGTCGAACTCGATATAGGAAAGCTGGTCATCGCCACCGGGTACCAGCCGCCGAGACGAGAATATTTACCTATTCATTCTCTTTCTGGCCTATTTGGCAGAAGGAACCCCACCATATTAATGGGGGACCTTAATGCCAGATGTCGGGAGTCTGGGTACAGGACCTTCAACGGAATCGGAAGGTGCCTGGAGACTATGATGAACCGAAACATGGTCCATAGAATAGGCCCGGACTTCCCAACCTATACTCGAGGAAGAAGTGCCACAAAACCAGACATTTATCTGGCTAATCGTCAGCTGCCATTCAATCACTACATGGAACCGGTCCAGGTACCATGTAGTGATCATATAGGGATCCTACTTACCATCAATAGGAACCCTATACAAGTCCCAGCTCCAGTCAGAAAAGACTACAGGAGAGCCGACTGGGCACGGTATGCTGATCTCCTCGAGGCCTATCGCCCACCAGATCTGGACGAGGCAATTTTCGAGGAGATAGACGAGGCACTCGAAGACCTCAACGAACATCTAATTATTGCAGATAGGGCTTGCATCCCCAAAACCCAGTATAAAACCATCTCCTCATACAGGTGGACTGGGTATATGAAAGAACTTTACAGAGAATTGAGAGTTATGTACGAGTTAAATATAACAAATGCAACATTTGACTCGCTACAACGAAGTAGAGAGATCAAGGAAGAGCTCAACTAGTTGATCCTCGAACAACAACAGAGACAATGGGACGATGCGATCGAGAGCCTCGATCAAGATGCATCCCCCAAGGACTTTTGGAAGAAAGTCAAAAGTCTCAGAGGATCATCTGGAAAAAAGAAGAAAATGGAAATCCAAAAAGAAGATGGATCCATTGAAACTGCAGAAAATATCATCGAAGTGATATTCCGGCATTATTGGGAAAAAAATCTTCAGCATATCGGAAGATGAAAACGAAGATTTTGATATAGAGTTCGAAAACAACATCGTAGACGAGCTTAACACGGAAATACATCAAACGCATCCTCATCACCAGGTGGATAGACTGCGTGACGGAGACGCCGAGATCACCGAAGAAGAGATCCTTGGCGCACTCCGCTCATTCCGACAGAAAGCCCCAGGCCAATCGGGGCTTACGAAGCTTAACTTCGAAAAGGCACCAGCCAACGTCATCGAAGGAATGAGACGAATTTTTAACGTATGTCTGAATACAGGGTACTTTCCAGATGCTTACAAGACGGCAAAAATGATCTTCTTGCCCAAGCACGGAAAGGACCCTACGTTGAGAGAGAGCTACCACCCAATTTCACTCCTGGAATTTGGCGGGAAACTCTTTGAGAAGATCCTCAACGGAAGACTGGTGTCTCACCTGGAAGAAAACTCCCTCTACAACCCATGCCAATTTGGGTTTAAAAAGAAGCGAAGTACGGAAATGGCAATTAATGTCATAACGGAAAAGCTTTCCCAAGCCAAACGGGACAGGAGTTATGTGGATATCGTTTGTCGGGATGTGTCAAAGGCGTTTGATAAGGTGTGGCAGCGGGGCATGCAGTATAAGATCTTACGGCTGGGTCTAAGTGAAAACTTAGAAAGAACTCTCTGTGACTATGTCATGGAGAGAGCGGCGTATGTCAGTCTAGGGTGCACGGACGGACCAAAGTTTCCGCTCACTGCGGGCCTCCCGCAGGGGGGGGGGGGTCTGTCCCCCACCCTTTACTCGATATACACCGTGGACGTCCCAGCCCCTGTGTCCCCCAATTCCCTCAATATTCAATACGCCGATGATTTCAGCCAGATAATCGTATCCCCATGGAGGAATGCGCCGTGACAAGCTCGCATGACAGCGATGGAAATCGCGAACCTTAACAACTACGAGGCTCAGTGGAAGATAAGAACAAACCAAGAGAAATTCAAGGTGGTCCCCATCGGACGCATCTTAAGGGCAGATGTGCGTGTGGGGGATACGCGATACCCCTACACCAACGAATGCAATGTACTCGGTATGAAAATCACCTCTACCGGGTACAAAAAGCACGTCGAAGAAAGAATTTCTCGAGCCTCGTCCGCTGTCAGAACTCTATATAGTTTCAGAAATCTACGTGAAAGCAACAAGAAGAAGATCTACAATGCCCTTGTAAGATCTACGTTGCTTTACCCCGCCTCCACCCTCTCATGTGTCTCAAAAACACAAAAGAGGCGTCTTCAAGTAGTGCAAAATAAATGCATGTACCTAATAGCGGGTACACGCAGGCATGAAAGAAGACGGCAAGAAGACCTGCACAGAGAGGCGGGGATAATTCCCATTAACAAAGTCATTGAAGAACGGACCCGGAAAATGCAGGATCTGGTTAATCGTGAACTGAGTGATGAAATCACCCAGATGATTAACCAGAACAGAAGAGCTGATTGTCGCCCCAGATTCCCCAGCTCCGCCAACCGAGTGGTTGGCGGAGACGAAGTGCCGTTCTATGCGTAAAATGAGAAAATACCTGTGAAAACAAGATCAAAAATAAGTATAAAGAAAAAAAACTCGAAAAATTACCATGACAAATTATCGAAATTGACTATCCTATCAAGAAGAAGAAACCCCCCTCCCCCCCGATTGCGACGAGAACTTCAATAGAAGAAGACATCCAAAGAAGAAAGAAAAAACAATAATACTATTAAAACACACGCACAATAAAACAAAACAATAAGCACGCACTTAAATGTATTTAAAACATATACAAAGTAAACAATGCACAACATAAACCATAAAAAACTAAAGTTGCTAAGACAAAGGGCTTGAACGCCATAATAATTATAATTTTATAATTATTAAAAAAATCGAATACAACAACAATGAATTCACGCATCCAAGAAAATAAATAAAAGTGATAAGTCTGATCACCAGACCCTAGGCATCTCTTTGCACCTCTACCACACTTCTTTCTCTCTTCTCCACTTGTCTATTTTCTCTATCTCTCCACACACCCTATCGTCCTCCCCTCACATGCACCCCCACTTAAACAAAGTCAAGTCATGCTTAGAAGCCGGGATGAAGATCTGAAGATTGTTGAACTGACTGAAGTTGATCTAAAGGAATACCCGTTCACGAAATATGCCCATGGCAGCATCAAGTTTGATCCTCTGCCATTCCTTGAAATTGCTGATTAAAAAATTGACCTACTGTGGGAGATGTCCCTACGCTTCAAACCTGAGCCAAACTGGAATGGCATGATGCATCTGTCGCATAAGGACTGCAGTCATCCAGGGCAGTCCTCTGTGGTATTCCTTCCAATCATTGACATGTATTCTGAGAACAAGTCATGCATCTTCTCCACCCTTCAATACATTTGCAGATGATCACAAGTCCCCGGCAGTTGTGACATTTGACCAGCCACTGTACTGGAAAGCCTCCCAAATCAAACATGAGGTGCCTGCAGACAGTCCGGTTTGAGATGTGGTGTTGCTTCTGGGATGCTTTCACACTCTAATGAATCTTCTGGGTGCGATAGGAACGTTGATGGATGGAAGTGGAATAAACGAAATCCTGGAAACCATCTATGGCGAGAATGCAGTACACCACATCTTGTCAGGAAAGGCAGTTCAGCGTGCTCTCCGTGGTCATCTGCTCCTTGATCAGTGTCTCACACAACAGGTTGTAGACAGGATCATTTGTGACATCCCTGATTTTGCAAAACTTGTGAATTAAATTGAAGAGCTGTGTATGCAAACACTGAGAGAGGACACACCACTGAATTCGCTCATCTCATCTGTCTGTCTCACTACTATTGACCAAGTCTTGTCTACCAAGAGAAATGAATTCTCAACTCATTCTAAAACAAGCAAACTCTGGCTCAGTTGCCAACGGATTCTAAGCGTTATCAGTGAGCTTATTAAGGCCGATCGCACAGGATCCTGGGTTATGCACCTCCACGCCATGGCTGACTGTTTGCCCATACTCGCCGCAGCTGGACGTGCAAACTACCTCAAAATCGGCCTATCTTTACTTCCAGTCCATGCAAAAACTAGCACAGGACCACCCATCCGTCTTCCATAGGTTCATGAATGGCTTGCATGTCATCAGGCGTACTGAGAAGTAATGGGCTGGCCTTGGATGTGACCTGGTTATCGAGCAAGCTCTTATGAGATCCCTCAAAACTACAGGTGGACTCACCCGAGGAAGTGGAATGTCCGACCATCCAAGCGCCCTGTGAACCATGTCTGTGCCAGTGTCTTCAACGTACAGTGAGGCAATGCAGAATTTCACAGGCCAGAGCTTCGTCACTAGTGAGCAACATAAGGAAGAGATAATGAAGACCTGGAGAAAATTGTAGACAAACTTCAAGCATTTTCTCCTTTTGCTGCTGAAGCATCTTTGCGCAATATTATAACAGGTGTAAACGCAAATAAGGATGTGAACGTCCATGACCTGTTTACTATCGGCAAGGAAACACTAACAGAGCAATCGACAGAGCAATAGACTCAGCTTTGTTGTTCCAAAGGTTTTTCGTAGCGTCTCAAACTGCAGAACTTTCACTCGATGAGATCATAAACTACTAACTCTCGCCTTATCCTCAAGCACGCTTTGAAGTAAATCAGGTCTTACGGAAGGCAGACAAAACACAACTGATGCATGCTATTAAAGCCCATGTCAAAACTATTTCGGATAAAGCGGTCCTGCAGACTGCTCCTGAAGCGGAACACAATGTCTTAAATGGAGGTTCCCTTCTTCGTCGGTTGAAGTGGTCTGATGGAAGGACCTACACCTCCATTGCTAACGACTATGCAGCATTCACTGTGAAATACTGGCAAGGCTACGGTAGTCTTCGATGGTTACAGTGGTGGTCTAAGTACGAAGGACAATAAACATTAGCGACGGGGACAATATTGTGACGGTCATAAGGTGAATATCACTGAAACAACGAAATTCACTGGAAAGATGGAGGATTTCATTTCCAATAAAGAGAACAAAGAGAAAATGATCTATATGATTGTCGATCGTATAAAAATTAGAGGATGTCATGTGACACATGCAATGGGAGATGCTCACTTGGACATTGTGAGGACAGCAGTATCAATGTCAGCTGAAAAAACTACCACGCTCATAGGCGAGGACACGGATTTGTTAGTGCTACTGCTTCATTACGCATCTTCGAGCGATGGTACAAAGCTCTACTTCCGCTCAGATAAAGGGAGCCCTAATGTAGTGTATGACATAAAGGTCATAAAGCAGGTTCCAGGTAGTGAGATCTGTCAAAGTCTGCTGTTTCTGAAGGCGTTCACAGGATGCGACACCATTTCCAGAATATTTGGAATTGGAAAGCAGTCTGCTCTGCAAAAGTTGATAAAAGGTGATCCTGTCCTGCAAAGTTGCGCAAAGATCTTTAGTACACCTGGACAAGACATGGATGTTATTGTAGACTCTGGGTATGCACTCATGGTGTCTCTGTTCAATGGAAAACTTGGGGACAACCTAGCTGCTGTCAGATACGCCCGTCTTTGCAAAAAGGTGAGTGCGGCCAAAAGCTTTGTGACACCCGAACGACTGCCTCTAACATCTTCGGGTACAGAGTATCATTCTCTGAGAAGCTATCTCCAGGTAATGCAATGGATGAGCAAGGGTGAGGATATTGACGTCACTAAATGGGGTGGAGCCTACAAACGAACAAACTAGTTCCAGTGATGACGGACACTGCACCCACACCAGAAACACTCCTGAAAATGATTCGCTGCAGCTGTTCCGGTGTTTGCAACACACACCGCTGTACTACCGAAAACAGGGACTAGATTGTTCTCAAGCATGTGGACAATGCCAAAATGGCCATTGTTACAACACCTGTCAAGATCCAGTATCAGATGATGAAGGGGAAATTTGAAGTATGGAATATGAAGCATTGGTCGTCATCTTTGTATGACACCATTTTGACCCATTTCCGGTAACCCAATTTTGGTAAACTTTTGCTGTATTGTTGTTCACACATTAAATAACAAATAAACAACCTAAAGAATTTCTTGCAATTATTTTAGGGTTGTTAGCTATTTTGACTAGGCTAGTAATTCAAACCCTCAGGAAAGAGAAAAACCCGAAAAATTCCGAGTACTTTCGAAATGAAGTTAAATTTGAGAATACTCGCAATCCGTCGTATTTTTTCATTTTCCTGTGGGTTAAAACCCTATTTGTGGCTCCTTTTCCGCCCAGGATTTTTGATGGGAGGAGGAGCCTCCACTTGATGTAGTTACCCAAATGTGACAAAGCTTCAATCCATCAATCATTTTTAATGAATTCATCTGAAAAACAAGACAAACAAACCTTTGCAAATTTGGCATCTTAACACCATCAGCAAATTTACCAGGTTCAAATTTAGGGTAATTTGGGGTAATTTTAGGGTAATTTTATGGCAATTTTGAGAAAACTTTATGGTAATTTTATTTTTAATTTGAAGCAAGAACCAACGAGGGCATCACACAGAACAAATCTGCAAGGATTTATAAAAAGAAAGTGGCGAAGATTGAAAAAGCGAAATTGTATGGAAGAATTATATCCACCGATTTACCTGTGAGCGGTGAGGCCGGGGTAATATGTGTATGGGTGCGAGAGAAACAGATAATAGGGAAGGGGGTGTTATGGAGGGAGTCAGGAGTAGGGAATGCAGTAAGGAGGAGTCGTGACCCGAGCCAGGAGTTCTCTCGTGACCGAGGTCCGCCAGCACACCTGAATATTACACCCCTTCTCCAGCTCATCATTTTCATTTATTACTCCAATAGGAAAAGTCGTAAAGTGTTTGACTGAACGGGATCTGATTGGGGTTTCATATCGAAGTGTTTGACTGAAGTGTTTGACTGAAATGTTTGACTAAAGTGTTTGACTGAAATGTTTGACTAACGTGTTTGACTAAAATGTTTGACTGAAATGTTTGACTGAAGTGTTTGACTGAAATGTGACTCAAATGTTTGACTGAAATATTTTACTAAAGTGTTTGACTATAATGTTTGACTGAAATGTTTGACTAAAGTGTTTGACTAAAATGTTTGACTGAAATGTTTGACTGAAATGTTTGACTGAAATGTTTGACTAAACGGGATCTGATTGGGGTTAAATACCGAGAGGACTATAATTTACTGAAATAAAACTTATCTCTTCATTTTTTTAAATAAAAAAAACATTAAGATTAAAAGCGCCCAAAATGTCTTATCGGGGCGAGGGGAAGGGACAATTTTGCCCCCTACACGAGCCCCCAGTATTGACTAATCTTTGCATTTAATAAAATGAATGATATTAAAAGAAAGATTTTAATGATTTTTTTTCCAAAATATTGTTGAATGATGGTTTATTAGAGGGTGGGGGTAAGGGGGACCGCCTATCGAAACCTATTTTCTCTTTTGTAGGGGGGGAGGGCTTCGTGGTATACCTTTCATTGTGGAGTGTAAGGCAAAGGTTGGTAAAACATGACGGACACTGTCAAAGTCAAACTGAATCAAAGCTCCATCCAGTGAGTAACCTCACCTGATGTGACTTAACTTTGATCTCCTGGGAAGCAGTGTTCCCCTTCGGCTAGTCCCTGACCTGGATTAAAAAATACCATGCTTGTTTCAGATATAAATACTTTGAACTTTAAAATTGGGATTATTTTCTAATATGTTAGAGGTAAATCTTGAGGAAACATCTTCTACAAAGTTTCACTTAGCACAATTTCACCATTTCCTTGAGGGAACGTCGATTTAAACTCTCACTGACGGAGATGAACCGATTTGTGCTAATAAATTGAAATTCAATTAAAAATTTTGAATCTATCCTATTTACCAACTTGAAATCTTGTGTTTCTGCAAATTTTTCGAGACCTGAAGAATGAAGATGTGTCCATTGCATATAATCCCAATAGAAAGTTCAATTATACGTAAAAAAATTATAGAAAGAAAGAAACAATTTTTAATAAAAGAAAGAAACAAAGAAAAAGAAATTAGTATTCCGAGTACTTTTGAATTGTAGATCAAGTTCTTTTTCCGTGTGGGTTTTGCGGCCGTCATCGGTTCAGCACGTGCTGTTCTGTGGGTCTTTTCACATCCTTTATTATTATAAAAAAATAATAGGATTGATTAATTTTTTATCAAAATTTATCTTTTACAGAGCGAGGATTAGTCCGATAACATTCATAGGCTATCGAAAGCCACGAATAATCCCGGGCTTTCGTCAGTCTAAGAACATTCATGGGCTCTCCTCCGTCCAAGAACATTCACTGGCGCTCGTCAGTCCAAGAACATTCATGGGCTTTCGTCATTACAAGATCATTCCCAGGCTTTCGTCAGTCTAAGAACATTCATGGGCTCTCCTCCGTCCAAGAACATTCACTGGCTCTCGTCAGTCCAAGAACATTCATGGGCTTTCGGCATTACAAGATCATTCCCGGGCTTTCCTCAGTCTAAGAACATTCATGACTTCGCCTCTGTCCAAGAACATTCACTGGCTTTCGTCAGTACAAGGAACATTCATGGGCTTTCGTCATTACAAGATCATTCCCAGGCTTTCGTCAGTCTAAGAACATTCATGCGCTCTCCTCCGTCCAAGAACATTCATGGGCTTTCGTCATTACAAGATCTTTCGCGGGCTTTCGTCAGTCTAAAAACATTCATGGGCTCTCCTCCGTCCAAAAACATTCACTGGCTCTCGTCAGTCCAAGAGCATTCATGGGCTTTCGGCATTACAGGATCATTCCCGGGCTTTCGTCAGTCTAAGAACATTCATGGGCTCTCCTCCGTCCAAGAACATTCACTGGCTCTCGTCAGTCCAAGAACATTCATGGGCTTCCGTCACTACAAGATCATTCCCAGGCTTTCGTCAGTCTAAGAACATTCATGGGCTCTCCTACGTCCAAGAAAATTCACTGGCTCTCGTCAGTCCAAGAACATTCATGGGCTTTTGTCATTACAAGATCATTCCCGGGCTTTCGTCAGTCTAAGAACATTCATGGGCTATCCTCCGTCCAAGAACATTCACTAGCTCTCGTCAGTCCAAGAACATTCATGGGCTTTCGGCATTACAAGATCATTTCCGGGCTTTCGTCAGGTCTAAGAACATTCATGGGCCCTCGTCAGTCCAAGAACATACACTGGCTCTCGTTAGTCCAAGAACATTCATGGGCTCTCCTCCGTCCAAGAACATTCACTGGCTCTCGTCAGTCTAAGAACATTCATGGGTTAGCGGCATAACAAGATCATTCCCGGGCTTTCGTCAGTCTAAGAACATTCAAGGGCCCTCGTCCGTCCAAGAACATACACTGGCTCTCGTTAGTCATCCAAGAACATTCATGGGCTTTCGTCATTTCAAGATCAGTCCCGAGCCTTATCAGCCCAAGAACAATCATGACCTCTTGTCCGTCCAAGAACATTCACTGGCTCTCGTCAGTCTAAGAACATTCATGGGCTTTCGTCATTACAAGATTATTCCCAGGCTTTCGTCAGTCTAAGAACATTCATGGGCTCTCTTCCGTCCAAGAACATTCACTGGCTCTCGTCAGTCCAAGAATATTCATGGGCTTTCGGCATTAAAAAATCATTCCCGGGCTTTCGTCAGTCTAAGAACATTCATGGCCTCGCCTCTCTCCAAGAACATTCACTGGCTCTCGTCAGTACAAGGAACATTCATGGGCTTTCGTCATTACAAGATCATTCCCGGGCTTTCGTCAGTCTAAGAACATTCATGCGCTCTCCTCCGTCCAAGAACATTCAGTGGCTCTCGTCAGTACAAGAACATTCATGGGCTTTCGTCATTACAAGATCATTCTCGGGCTTTCGTCAGTCTAAGAACATTCATGGGCTATCCTCCGCCCAAGAACATTCACTGGCTCTCGTCAGTCCAAGAACATTCATGGGCTTTCGGCATTACAAGATCATTTCCGGGCTTTCGTCTGTCTAAGAACATTCATGGGCTCTCCTCCGTCCAAGAACATTCACTGGCTCTTGTCAGTCTAAGAACATTCATGGGCTTTCGTCATTACAAGATCATTCCCGGGCTTTCGTCAGTCTAAGAATATTCATGGGCTCTCCTACGTCCAAGAACATTCACTGGCTCTCGTCAGTCCAAAAACATTCATGGGCTTTCGGCATTACAAGATCATTTCCGGGCTTTCGTCAGTCTAAGAACATTCATGGGCCCTCGTCAGTCCAAGAACATACACTGGCTCTCGTTAGTCCAAGAACATTCATGGGCTCTCGTCATTACAAGAAAATTCCTGAGCTTCGTCAGCCCAAGAATAATCGTGGCCTCTCGTCCGTCCAAGAACATTCACTGGCTCTCGTCAGTCCAAGAACATTCATGGGCTTTCGGCATTACAAGATCATTCCCGGGCTTTCGTCAGTCTAACAACATTCATGGGCTTTCCTCCGTCCAAGAACATTCACTGGCTCTCGTCAGTCCAAGAACATTCATGGGCTTTCGTCATTACAAGATCATTCCCGGGCTTTTGTCAGTCTAAGAACATTCATGGGCCCTCGTCCGTCCAAGAACATACACTGGCTCTCGTTAGCTCAAGAACATTCATGGGCTCTCCTCCGTCCAAGAACATTCACTGGCTTTCTTCAGTCCAAGAACAGTCATGGGCTTTCGTCATTACAAGATCATTTCCGGGCTTTTGTCACTCTAAGAACATTCATGGGCTCTCCTCCGTCTAAGAACATTCACTGGCTCTCGTCAGTCCAAGAACATTCATGGGCTTTCGGCATTACAAGATCATTCCCGGGTTTTCGTCAGTCTAAGAACATTCATGGGCTCTCCTCCGTCCAAGAACATGCAGTGGCTCTCGTCAGTCCAAGAACATTCATGGGCTTTCGGCATTACAAGATCATTTCTGGGCTTTCGTTAGTCTAAGAACATTCATGCGCTCTCCTCGGTCCAAGAACATTTACTGGCTCTCGTCAGTCCAAGAACATTCATGGGCTTTCGTCATTACAAGATCATTCCCGGGCTTTCGTCAGTCTAAGAACATTCATGGGCCCTCGTCCGTCCAAGAACATACACTGGCTCTCGTTAGTCCAAGAACATTCATGGGCTCTCGTCATTACAAGAAAATTCCTGAGCTTCGTCAGCCCAAGAATAATCATGGCCTCTCGTCCGTCCAAGAACATTCACTGTCTCTCGTCAGTCCAAGAACATTCATGAGCTTTCGTCATTACAAGATCATTCCCGGGCTTTCGTCAGTCTAAGAACATTCATGGGCCCTCTTCCGTCCAAGAATATACACTGGCTCTCGTCAGTCGTCCAAGAACATTCATGGGCTCTCGTCATTACAAGATCATTCCCGAGCCTTATCAGCTCAAGAACAATCATGGCCTCTCGTCCGTCCAAGAACATACACTGACTCTCGTTAGTCCAAGAACATTCATGGGCTCTAGTCATTACAAGATTATTCCTTGGTCTCGTCAGTCCAAGAATACTCATGGCCTCTCGTCCGTCCAAGAACATTCACTGGCTCTCATCACTCCAAGAACATTCATGGGCTCTCTTTATTATAAGGTAAATCCTGGGCTTTCATCAGTCTAAGAACACTCATGGGATCTCGTCCGCCCAAGAACCTTCACTGGCTCTCGTCAGTCCAGGAACATTCAATGGCTCTTTTCATTATAAGGTCAATCCAGGTCTTTTGTCAGTCTAAGAACATTTACTGTACATATCTCGTCAGTCTAAGAACATTCATGAGCTCTCGTCATTGCAAGATCATCCCCGGGCTTCCATCAGTCTAATCACTCATGAGCCCTCGTCCGTCCAGGAACATTCACTGGCTCTCGTCAGTTCAGGAACATTCATGGACTCTCGTCACTACAAGATCATTCCCGGGCCTCATCAGCCCAAGAACACTCATGGGCCATCGTCCGTCCAACAACATACACTGGCTCTCGTCAGTCCAAGAACATTTATGGGCTCTCGTCATTACAAGATCATTCCTGAGCCTTATCAGCCCAAGAAAAATCATGGCCTCTCGTCCGTCCAAGAACATACACTGACTCTCGTTAGTCCAAGAACATTCATGGGCTCTCGTCATTACAAGATTATTCCTTGGTCTCGTCAATCTAAGAACACTCATGGGATCTCGTCCGCCCAAGAACCTTCACTGGCTCTCGTCAGTCCAGGAACATTCAATGGCTCTTTTTATTATAAGGTCAATCCAGGTCTTTTGTTAGTCTAAGAACATTTACTGTATCTCGTCAGTCCAAGAACATTCATGAGCTCTCGTCATTGCAAGATCATCCCCGGGCTTCCATCAGTCTAATCACTCATGAGCCCTCGTCCGTCCAGGAACATTTACTGGCTCTCGTCAGTTCAGGAACATTCATGGACTCTCGTCACTACAAGATCATTCCCGGGCCTCATCAGCCCAAGAACACTCACGGGCCATCGTCCGTCCAACAACATACACTGGCTCTCGTCAGTCCAAGAACATTCATGGGCTCTCGTCATTACAAGATCATTCCTGAGCCTTATCAGCCCAAGAACAATCATGGCCTCTCGTCCGTCCAAGAACATACACTGACTCTCGTTAGTCCAAGAACATTCATGGGCTCTCGTCATTACAAGATTATTCCTTGGTCTCGTCAATCTAAGAACAATCATGGGATCTCGTCCGCCCAAGAACCTTCACTGGCTCTCGTCAGTCCAGGAACATGCAATTGCTCTCTTCATTATAAGGTCTCTCCAGAGCTTTCGTCAGTCCAAGAACATTCATGAGCTCTCGTCATTGCAAGATCATCCCCTGGCTTTCATCAGTCTACTATCACTCATGAGCCCTCGTCCGTCCAGGAACATTCACTGGCTCTCGTCAGTTCAAGAACATTCATGGACTCTCGTCACTACAATATCATTCCCGGGCCTCATCAGCCCAAGAACACTCATGGGCCATCGTCCCTCCAACAACATACACTGGCTTTCGTCAGTCCAAGAACATTCATGAGCTCTCGTCATTACAAGATCATTCCCGAGCCTTATCAGCCCAAGAACAATCATGGCCTCTCGTCCGTCCAAGAACATACACTGACTCTCGTTAGTCCAAGAACATTCATGGGCTCTCGTTATTACAAGATTATTCATTGGTCTCGTCAGTCCAAGAATACTCATGGCCTCTCGTTCGTCCAAGAACATTCACTGGCTCTCGTCACTCCAAGAACATTCATGGGCTCTCTTTATTATAAGGTAAATCCTGGGCTTTCATCAGTCTAAGAACACTCATGGGATCTCGTCCGCCCAAGAACCTTCACTGGCTCTCGTCAGTCCAGGAACATGCAATGGCTCTCTTCATTATAAGGTCAATCCAGGTCTTTTGTCATTCTAAGAACATTTACTAGATCTCGTCAGTCCAAGAACATTCATGAGCTCTCGTCATTGCAAGATCATCCCCGGGCTTTCATCAGTCTACTATCACTCATGAGCCCTCGTCCGTCCAGGAACATTCACTGGCTCTCGTCAGTTCAAGAACATTCATGGACTCTCGTCACTACAAGATCATTCCCGGGCCTCATCAGCCCAAGAACACTCATGGGCCATCGTCCCTCCAACAACATACACTGGCTTTCGTCAGTCCAAGAACATTCATGGGCTCTCGTCATTACAAGATCATTCCCAAGCCTTATCAGCCCAAGAACAATCATGGCTTCTCGTCCGTCCAAGAACATACACTGACTCTCGTTAGTCCAAGAACATTCATGAGCTCTCGTCATTACAAGATTATTCCTTGGTCTCGTCAGTCCAAGAATACTCATGGCCTTTCGTCCGTCCAAGAACATTCACTGGCTCTCATCACTCCAAGAACATTCATGGGCTCTCTTTATTATAAGGTAAATCCTGGGCTTTCATCAGTCTAAGAACACTCATGGGATCTCGTCCGCCCAAGAACCTTCACTGGCTCTCCTCAGTCCAGCAACATGCAATGGCTCTCTTCATTATAAGGTCAATCCAGGGCTTTCGTCAGTCTAAGAACATTCACTGTATCTCGTCAGTCCAAGAACATTCATGAGCTCTCGTCATTGCAAGATCATCACCGGGCTTTCATCAGTCTACTATGACTCATGAGCCCTCGTCCGTCCAGGAACATTCACTGGCTCTCGTCAGTTCAAGAACATTCATGGACTCTCGTCACTACAAGATCATTCCCGGGCCTCATCAGCCCAAGAACTCTCATGGGCCATCGTCCCTCCAACAACATACACTGGCTCTCGTCAGTCCAAGAACATTCATGGGCTCTCGTCATTACAAGATCATTCCCAAGCCTTATTAGCCCAAGAACAATCATGGCCTCTCGTCTGTCCAAGAACATACACTGACTCTCGTTAGTCCAAGAACATTCATGGGCTCTCGTCATTACAAGATTATTCATTGGTCTCGTCAGTCCAAGAATACTCATGGCCTCTCGTCCGTCCAAGAACATTCACTGGCTCTCGTCACTCCAAGAACATTCATGGGCTCTCTTTATTATAAGGTAAATCCTGGGCTTTCATCAGTCTAAGAACACTCATGGGATCTCGTCCGCCCAAGAACCTTCACTGGCTCTCGTCAGTCCAGGAACATTCAATGGCTCTCTTCATTATAAGGTCAATCCAGGGCTTTCGTCAGTCTAAGAACATTCACTGTATCTCGTCAGTCCAAGAACATTCATGAGCTCTCGTCATTGCAAGATCATCACCGGGCTTTCATCAGTCTATTATCACTCATGAGCCCTCGTCCGTCCAGGAACATTCACTGGCTCTCGTCAGTTCAAGAACATTCATGGACTCTCGTCACTACAAGATCATTCCCGGGCCTCATCAGCCCAAGAACACTCATGGGCTATCGTCCCTCCAACAACATACACTGGCTCTCGTCAGTCCAAGAACATTCACTGGCTCTCGTCATTACAAGATCATTCCCGAGTCTCGTCAGCCCAAGAACACTCATAGGCCCTTATCCGTCCAAGAAAATTCACTTGCTCTGGTCAGTCCAAGAACATTCATAAGCTCTCGTCATTACAAGATCATTTCCGGGCCTCGTCAGCCCAAGAACACTCATGGCCTCTCGTCAGTCCAAGAACATTCACTGGCTCTCGTTAGTCCAAGAACATTCATGGGCTCTCGTCATTACAAGATTCTTGCCGGGCCTCGTCATCCCAAGAACACTCATGGCCTCTCGTCAGTCTAAGAACATTCATGGGCTCTCGTCATTACAAGATTCTTGCCGGGCCTCGTCAGCCCAAGAACACTCATGGCCTCTCGTCAGTCCAAGAATATTCATTGGCTCTCGTCAGTCCAAGAACATACAGCCGCGGCCAAATGTTTTCGACATCTCTGAAATTTTAGGAAATTAGATGCAATGTCGTAAAATTTGATTTGCATATCAAAATGAATATAACCCTGAACTAAGAAGGAATAAATAGCAATAAGTTAAACAATCAACAAAAATTAACAAAATAGAAAATTTGCCAAAACATCTTTCATCAGCAACATATAACAGAAAACAGATGAAGTTCTCTCTAAATATAGCAACGCCAAACATATACCACAAACTTAGTATCTTGTCTAGTTCTTTGGTACTGATGATAGCATTTATTCTTTGAGACCTGCTCTCCACGAGGGTGCGACACCTGAGGTTGTGGTGCTGGCTCACTCATCGGTGATAGCGGCCTTCAGTTGCTTATTGTAGACTGGCTAACGATGTCTTGCGGCCTCTTTCAGGTTCTGCCAGAGGCTTTACAGTGGAATACTATCCTGATACTGAAGTGATCAGTCCATCATCGTGATATTCTTGTCCAGGACCAATTGTATGGCACACAAACTTGTGACATGGGTTACTATACTTCTGAAAAATCATATTCCAGGCATTTCTAGATAGGTTCCCCAGCTCTGGTCAGTATGTTTCTCTCAGAATAGTTTGGTACTTATCTGAATTCATTGTGGTATCAGAAACGGTGAGACTACCGCCCCCTGAAATTGACATTACAGAGCGGTCATCTTGCTTTACTATTGGCACTCTCGATTTCATTGCCCTACTAGCCTCCTGCGGGTCTCTAACGTTGAATGGAGAGGAAAATAACTTGAACGTTGACTAATAGGACCTAAAGACACGTCCACCCTGACGAATGGCCCAGTTGCGGTGAGCACGTGTCCAAACAAACCGGTCAACGTCGCTTCTGCTGATGGGTTATCAGTGACTTATGGTGGCCTTTACATGACTTCGGGCCTTGTACAAGTAGTCTGTGACGGACTTTACTTTCGGATTCCTTGGCCGCCTTTTGTCCATCCATGTTGTAGCTGGACTGCGGTTTTTTTATGACCTCGAAGGCTCATGCGACCCAGATATCCCCTCTTCACGTTGTGACCTGACCCTAGGTCGTTCAGAATGAGGTCGGTCTTGGATGCTCCAACTTTCTCGGAAGGTAATCCGCCGCCCGCCCTGAGCAATTTGCCAACAGCTGAGACCCTCCTAGTCTCACCTTACCTCACCTCACCTCACCTGTAAGCTTTACCTTATAAGATTGATTAGTCGTGAATGGTGAGGAAGATTAGAAAGAGACTGCATCACCCAAGAATCATAACACCGAAAACATTTTCTTCTTCTTCGCTTTCTCCCTTTTCACGTGTTTGTTCTCGTGTGATTACATCATTACATCACCACATAGTCGAATTATTATACACGTTAAATGTGATGGAGATTAAAACTCGTACTCTCAAACGCTGATGATGGCCAAGGGGATGAAGCGTTGACTCGATGGACGGTGTTTGACAGTACTGGCTCGAATACCCATCATTTTTCAACGGGTATATTTTTTTTCTGCAATACTTGTTACGTTTCATTCCAACACCCAACAGGTAAGTTCTTCTATCCCTTATAAACAGAGTTTCCACAACTACACGTTTCATCTTCTATCTAACAGCGAGAGGTGGTGTTCGGTCTTTTAACGCGCTCCCATACAGCAGTTAAACAACTACACTCCGCAAGTTTCTCCTTCTGGGATTTATCTCAAATGGAATCAAGTGAAAACAACTCTCCCGAGCTAGTGAAGCTAAGTCACATCAGTTGTGGTTAATGTCCGGATGGAGTTCAGATTCAGGTCTGATCCCTCTTTAAATCTGTAAGTCCCCCCCCCCCAGAAAAATGCTCCCCAAATAATAATACGGAGGTTAATACTAAAAGATGTAATGAGATGAGGATATGTCATGCTAATCCATCGTAATCTGTTTGTATGTTCTTTTGGACTTCTGCTGGCGTCCATGTAAGTGAATAAGAGAAGCTTACCCTTCTTCACCTACCTTAAGTTTTCCCTAAGAAAACTAAGCTCCTCTCAATCAAGTTCAATGAAATAACCCCACCTCACCACCAATACTTGCGAACAGAAATTTTAACAAATCCACCAGAAAATGTCTCCTGAAATAAGTTTAAACAACCACCCTTAAAAATTTCCCTCACCGTTCCAAGAGTCCACTAAATTCATATATCAATACGTAGTCCTCTTTTTCTCCCCTCCCCCCAAATCCTTCCTTCTTGAACTATTCGTTGTGCCTGGTGATAAAAAGCACATCAATACATCTACCTCCACTTTGAAAATGATATAAAACCTACATCCTATAATGAATTTTCCACTCCATCTCATGCTACTCGGATACATGCCCTTCGATACTTGATTCTACGCAGCGCTTTACCACAAGGAACCCACACTGAGATATCTTGACCCGATGATTTGGGCAATAGCGTATGGCTGCATGGGCGGGTGCATGAGAGCGCCGGATGTGGTGTTTAAGAGACCGGCGTATAATGAAGACGTCATAAACTCGATTTGGACACTCACATGCACAGAAAACAACTTCCGCAGACACCTACTGTATCCATAAAATTAATTGGAATATATGAAACTACAGCTCCTAACAGCTGTTGAATATGTGCGTTCGACGGTCTGTGCATATGCATGTGGAGAGGAAGTTCTTCCATAAACATGGACAGGAACTATGCATATACCTACATACGGGGATTTGTACTACTAAGTCATAGATTTCCATAGATTGAGATTGTTTTTGTAGTAATATAAGTACTAAAGATGATAGCAGTTAGTTTTTCTTTGAGTGAACACGTTAGGTAGAAAATGGATATTAGTGAACTTGTATAAAGGTTGAGTATGTGCTAAGAACTAATCAATCGGATTTCAGTTCTAATCCACTAGTCAACATGGTTCTTTCAAATCGTTTTAATCTACCGATTTGTAACCATATTGATATCTACCCGAATAATAATTAATAGATCTTTACAACAGTTAGTTCAGAAGTTGAGCGGGTGGCAAGAACCCAATCGATTAGATAATGGTGTTGATCAGACAGCAATTTATTTCCCTGTATAAAGGATCATTTTATGTAGTCGTTAGCGGCCTTACACAAAAGCTTTATAGGGATGGATATTTTAGAAATTTTAGGGAAATGTTGGCCATCTGCCAAGGAGGAATCGATTATTTTTGGTGATATCCTGACGTTTTCCTTCTTCGATTAGAAGGAACAACTTTCATTTATCAATTAATTTGTCTACAAGCAAATTATAATGGACCTTTAAGATTTTCTAAGCGGATTGGCCATTTGCCAAGGATCTGTCAGTGAATGTTTTGGAGTGTTTTTTTTTTTGTTTCCTTATTTGTTTGTCAGTTAAGCAAGCAAATGACGGATTAGGGAGAAATTTGGAAATGATAGTGACATAAAAAATCGCATGCGATTATTTTTGGGACATATTGTCTATCTTTGATTTCCAAATAGATCTAAATAAATATTTTCGACAGGAAATAAAAAAAATTACATGGATTATTTGCCATAAAACAACTTACTAGGATTTCATAATTATTCATATTAGGATTATATTAGGAAGAAAAAAAAAATTCAAAAAATAATTCTGGATGAAACGGAAACAAAAGAGGGGAATGAGAAAATGTTATGATAAATAAATTACTAAATGTAATGAAGGAAACTCAGAGTCAAGATAAGCTACATGTACATATACCAGACTCCCATGCCTCCATTAACTTCATCTCTTTCTCACGCACAAATTCGCACATGTTCGCACACGTGCACGCATAAATATACATACTTTGTTCTTTATTTGCGATAATTATTGAGTAGCGCAGTATTTATTTATATATATGCATACGGTGGTGTCACTCGGTCGTGCTTAAATGAATGATTTATATCTCTCTATTTTTATTTTAGGATTAGTTTTATGGACTTTCAATTTCAGCAATTAAAAAGTGAGTGTGAGAGAGATATAGAGAGAGAAGAGTGAGTGAGAGCATGTTAGAGAGAGAGATAGCATGTTAGATAGTGTGAAAGTGCAAGAGAGAGAGAGAAAATATATATATATATATATATATATATATATATATATATATATATATATATATATATATATATATAGAGAGAGAGAGAGAGAGAGAGAGAGAGAGAGGAGAGTGAATGAAAGAGAGAAAGCATGTGAGATAATGTGAAAGTGTGAGAGAGAAAGAATGAATGAGGGAATGTGAGATAAATAGAGAGAGGTATACAGACAGAGAGAGACAGACTGATACAGCCATAAACAGAGGCAGAGAGAGAGAGAGAGAGACAGACAGATAGACAGACATGTTTGGGATCTTCCTAGTATGGAAAGATATATTCTCTATCACAACAGCTCATAACTACCCTCTCCTCTTTTTCCCTCTATGTCCCATTCTTTCTTAATACTTTTCACCCTGTTTTGGCAGAATAGATAAAAGCCATAAGATCTACTCTACGCGAAACATCGCCGCCCTCATACATATATAAAAAAAAACTATAGAACGTATACAATGCTTCCTCTCCTACCCCACTTCCTTCCCTCCCAAACAGGCATACACAGGTCACGTATTTAGGAAAGAATGGCTCTAATAAAAAGGTAATAGATTGCACTATCACCAAACATTATTGAAGAAATTTTCGCAGTTATGAGCACGAAATTACACATCCTTCATTGCTCGTAACTCGCGCAAGTCTCAAACGACCGCGGAAGGACTTAGCTCAGTTGTCGCAGAACCCAGCGCTGCTCCCCCAAAGCTATCCCGGGTTCCCTCGCGCAGGGAGAGGGAGCGATGTGTATGCTGCGCATAGGAGAGAGTGTATGGTCTATGTAGAAGTGGATGTAGGGTGTATATATGGAATTTATGTGGAATGTTTGATGTATGTAGGATATGTGAATCGTGGAGTTTATAACGAGGTCATTGAAGGAAGGGATATTTTGGTGTTAGAAAGATGCGGTGTTTTGGTAGGTAAGTCGTGTATATTTAATACGTATGGTGTGTATGTGAAGGAAATGACGGGAGGAAGAGTGAAGAGGATGTTGTGTAAGATTCGGAGTTGAGGCCTCGCTGCTCATTTGTAGTTGTGAAGCGTTGTAGTGAGTTGAACGAAAGCGTGGTCGGGCACCGAATACAACCTCCTCTCTCCCACGCAACCATCAACCAGCAAAGCAACCAAACGCAGTTACACCGTAAAGAAAACTAATATTTTATAAGAGCTTGGTAAAGTGGTTAGGTTAGTCGAAGTGAAAATCTGTGATGGGTATATAGAGGCATTGATAAAGAATGATAGAGAAAAAGATTAGCCATGATTTAATCCAAAGAGTGGAAAGTGAGGGGGAACGATATGACAAATAGCGTCGATGCCCATAAGTATGAACTTGTATCTTCTTTGTAAAATCCTTCAAATAACCAAGCTCAATTAACCTTACCCAAGCTCAGTCAAGCTTACTCAAACTCACTCGAACTTAATCAAACTCTCACAAGTTCGGTCAATCTTCCTCAAGTACCAGTACCTATAAGTTCAAACATGTAACATCTATGTAAGAATCCAAGTAACCAAGTTCACTTAAACTCATTCAAGCTCACTCAACTTTACTCAAGCTTAATCAAGCTTATTCAAACTCGCTCGAGTTTACTCAAACTCTCCCAAGTCCAGTGAAGCTTCTTCAAGCATCATTATCTATAAGTACGAACTTGTACCTTCTTTGTGGAATCATTCAAGTAACCAAGCTCACTTCAACTCACTCAAGGTCACTCAATTTTACCCAAGCTAGGTCAAGTTTACTGAAACTCGCTCGAGTTTACTCAAACTCCCCCAAGTCCAGTGAAGCTTCTTCAAGCACCATTATCTATAAGTACGAACTTGTACCTTACTTGTGGAATCATTTAAGTAACCAAGCTCACTTAAACTCATTCTAGCTCAATCAACCTTACTCAAGCTCAGTCAAGCTTTCCTCAAACTCGCTTGAGCTTACTCAATCTCTCCCGAGTTCACTCAAACTTTCCTAAGTTCTCTCAAGCACCACCAGCCATAAGTAGAATTCTATACATTCCTTGTAGAATCTCTCAAGTAACCAAGTTCGCTTAAATTCATTCAAGCTCAATCAAATTTATTCAGGCTCAGTCAAGCTTACTCAAATTTGCTCGAGCTTACTCAAACTCACTCAAGCTTACTCAAGCTCTTCCGAGTCCATTCAAGCTTCTTCAAGCACCCCTACCCCTAAGTGCTAACATATACCTTCCTTATAAAATCTTTCAATTAACTAAGCTCGATCAACCTTACCCTAGCTCAGTCAAGCTTACTCAAACTCACTCGATCTTACTCAATCCCTTCCAAGTTCACTCAAGCCAAAAAACAAATCCCGATCAACCCCCCCCCCCCCGCGAAACCCAATCAAATCCTATTAACTAACAATCAACTCTCCCTTTTACATGCACTCCTCTGCTGACCAACACCAATGCCTCATTCCCCGCTTAATGCGCGCCAGCCTCGTTTTATTATGCCTCTCCCACACTTTTAACCCCCCCTCCCTGTGGGGGGAAGGAAATACATTCTTAAACTCGTCCCGGATGGATGACTTATTTAAATTATTCCTTCGGTCGCATATTTCTGCCATAATGAGAAGACGAAGTAAAAATGAAATGAGTAAAAGAAGTATGCGAGACATGTTAAACAGAAGGAGTTGTGCGATCGTAAACACGGTAATTATGGGATCATCTCCACTCTGATGATACACCCTGTACGGTAATTATGAGATGAGCGACTATTTGTTCACCGAAATCTTAGTCGCCGGGAATTGTTGTATGACTCTTGTGGACGATAGACAAACATAGATGCAAATAGACAGACAGAAAAGAGGAGGGGAAGGGGAGGAAAGAGAAAGAAGAGATATGTGAGAGAGTTTAGTGGATGAATAAGAGGCAAAAGACAAAAGAATAAAAATGTACAAACGTAAAATAAAAATAAAAAACTTTTAATTTGTTTGTTGTTTTTATTGTTGTTGTTTTTATGGTTGTTGTTTTTTAGTGTTGTTGATTAATAAAAAAAGTTGTGTCTTTATCCTTCTCATCATCAATCCCTGCTAATGGGGGAGGGGATTTATGAGACTTAGCTAGTTTACCGGCCCAAGCGCTCCAAATTGTCTCCTCTTTGGGTTAATCGAATTAAATACATTATTACCATTTTCATTTCCCCAACTTCACAAGTTTTTTTTTAAGCATCACTTTAAAATGTCTATAATGGAGATCCTCTCCCCAATTTCTTACTTTCTAACAAAATCTATGTGATGTGAGATTGTCTTTTTTAACATTTTCCTTCGTATGAAATTTACTTTTATTCTGTTCTTGTTTATTAGCTCTTTTTTCACTATTTTCCAACTAGACACATTACAATTGGGTCTCTCTCTCTCTCTCTCTCTCTCTCTCTCTCTCTCTCTCTCTCTCTCTCTCTCTCTCTCTCTCTCTCTCTTTCTAACTATCTATCCATCTATGCATCTACCACCATCCATCATTCAATCCATCCATCTATATATCCAACATCTATCAACCCATCCATCTGTCTATCTATCTATCTACCATCCATTCCTCCATCTATCCGTCTGTCTATTTATCTATTCCACATCTGTCCATCTATCCATCCATCTATCTATCTATCCAACGTCCATTCATCCATCCAACACCCATCAATTGATCCATCAATCTATTCATCCATCCAATACACATCAATCCGTCCATCCATCTATCCAACATTTATCCATCCATACAACGTCCATCAAATGATCAATCATCCATCTATCCACTAATCCAACAACCATCCAGTAATCTACCTATCTTTATATATCTATCTATCTAGCTGTGTTAAATATAAAGCGTGTGTGTGCATGCCCGTATCATAATTTGTTCGTAAATACGCACATGGAAATAAATATCCTGATATTTACAAGATTGCGTGCCCTCCTGTCCCTACCACTCCTGGGGTAATCTGCACAGGTATGTGAGAGCTGGACTCTGCCCCGGGGATAAGCGCCCCAAGTCTCCTCTTCAAACTTCTCGGGTTATCAATCTTCCACACAATTTCACCTCCTCCATCACATTATTTACATATCTCCGAAAACTTTCTTGTGGAGGTGCCCTCGTTAGTTTTCGCTTATGGTTTCGGACCGGGGGAAGAGTGGGAGAGTTACGTGCTATCAAGGTACACCTTCCACACATCTTCGCTTATACTAATTCACTACATTTCAAAATCTCTTGAACAGATTCCATCGTTGGCTCTCGCCTTTTTTTCAAAAAAATATTAACAAAATTGTCGTAGAATAGTGGTAAGTTAACCCTTTCTGCGTTTCTCAGCCGAGGTCGAACGGCTATGTGCGTGAAAGATTTATAATACAGGCAGAGTGCAAATTAACTGAATGTGAGTTGGCCAAATAGTCAACTATCTTGGAGGTTCTGGGACAATAGAAAAACGGGTACAAAATTAACTTTACTAATATACAAATTAATATTCTTTTACAAGGTTAAAAGGAGTTTTAAAACCACGAGTCTCAGCTGCTAAAGGGGGTGGGGGAACTTGGTGGGGACGGTTGCCGTAGAAAAAAACGAACAATAGTGACCGAGGGTCGCTCGAATGACCTTGAGCGTATACGAAGCCGACGATGCAGGCTTACACTGGGGGATGGGGTAGTAGAGAGAGCACTTGCACATGAGAATTGCGCGTTGCTGTTACCTCAGAGACTTGGTACGAGGGAGTAATCCTTGCCTTGGCGCAAAGTTCAAATAATAGTCTCTTGACAATGACTATTATAGAATGAACTTAGATCTTGCTTTCGAGAGAGAGAGAGAGTTGTTAACTCGTTCTGCTCTTTTTCGGATACATCTCTTAAATGATGTTAGTAAATCCTTGTGTTCTTTTTGGAATACACTTCTTACATAATGTTGTTAACTCGTCGTGCTCTTTTTCGGATACACCTCTTACAAGACGTTGACTCATATTGCTCTTTTCAGATCTATGGTAAAATGAGTGACCGTTTATATTTTCAAAGAGACCACCTTGCTGGACAATCGATGTCTGTAGCCCCGGTCACGAAATTAACCGAGATGGGAGGAATTTTATCTGAACTATTGTTGCTATACCAAAATCAAGGGGAAATCTGCTCTTTTAGACGTAACTCTAAACGGTAGCCAAAATTAATCAACTGGGATCTCATAGCATTAGAACAGTTAATTACTTTACAAGAGCTGCAACTGCCGCACCTGTCCTTTCTCACCTCATTATTTAAAAATAACAGAAAAAAATGTTGCAGTGATAATCATAAGTAGACATTGTAATAATAAGAGACCGTCCTTTAGTCTGATGAATCGTTCTTCAAGCCTTTCCCTCCTCAGAGCGTCTTTACCTATGGACGCAGCTCAAGAAAGTTTGGAATAAATGCGCTCGTTAGTGTAAGCTTCAGTTTTTTTAATTAATAAAATTATGGCGCTCTCCTCAAGGGCAGTAGATAAATAGATGCCCTCGACGGTTTTTATTTCTTGTTAATCAATACAAATTTTACTTTTTTTATAATGGTCTCATGAATAAATAACACATGGATTTAAAAAAAAAAAATTTAAACCGAAAAACAACCGACGAAGACATTCCCTGCATACGGCTGAAAATGGATGTAGTAAAAATGTGTGGAAGATTCATAGCCGCAGATTCTCCTGCAGCCAGTTCAACCGCATAATTACCCATGCTACACCTCTGACCCCGTTGCGGCGATCCGGATGTCACACGCCGCATATTTGCGGAGAAGGATAAAGAAAAATAATGATACCAAAGTCTACAATAACCAACAATACCAATAATGAATAAACTCCTTGTTAAAAGTTCATACAGGGTGTACAAGTTCTCAAAAATACGCCCCCAACCATTAATGGACCAACCAAAACCAGTCAAGATCACCATGGAAACTCCGAGATCCCATTCTACGACGCTACCACCTTAGTCGCCGCGGCGCTCATGTAGAGGCCTCTTTTAATGGTGGGTGGAGTAACGTGGTTGAATAGAAGTCTCTGCCAGACACGTTTCTGAATGACTCTGTGTTGAGGGAATCGAACGATAAACACCTCTACTAAATTTCCACTCTAGCCCCTCCCCCTGTCAAACTTTCATGCAAAGCTCTTTAGGGAGGGGGCTAGTTAAACCCCTCCCACTCCAGTGAAGGGAGTGGAGTGGTTGTTAAACTGATAAAAAGCGTCTGACAGAGGTTTGTATAGAATTTACTGTAGTGTAAGAGGCAAAGTATAATGCTTCTTATTTGTTGCCACTCTTTAAATATGGCGTTCATGTTTGGGTGGAAGTATCCCTTGTTTTGGAAGAGTGGTGGATTAACGAGAGATGAAGGAGTGAAAGAGAAGACGGGCCATGATCATTTGAACTGTGATTATCACAGGGAAGAAGGGCGGGATGAAACATGGAAGAAAGAGAATGAATAGAAAGTTGATATTTGTATTGAATATGATAAGAGTTGGTATTACAAAGAAGTGGGAAAGAGGCAATTTATAAGCTGCTCAAAGAGCAAATCCGTGCGAGATAGAAGAAGAGTAGAGGAAATCAGAGTAAAGGAGAGGGAGAATCATGAATGGAGGAAATTAGGGTGAACCAAAAAGGAAAAGCATGAATGGAAGAGATTTAGGGTGAACCAAAGAGGAAAAGCATGAATGAAGAAGATTTAGGGTGAACCAAAGAGGAAAAGCATGAATGGAGGAGATTAGGGTGAACCAAAGAGGAGAAGCATGAATGGAAGAGATTTAGGATGCACCAAAGAGGTAAAGCAGGAATGGAGAAGATTTAGGGGGAACCAAAGAGGAAAAGCATGAATGGAGGAGACTAGGGTGAACAAAAGAGGAAAAGCATGAATGGAGGAGATTAGGGTGAACCAAAGAGGAGAAGCATGAATGGAGGAGATTAGGGTGAACCAAAGAGGAAAAGCATGAATGGAGGTCATTTAGGGTGAACCAAAGAGGAAAAGCATGAATGGAGTAGATTAGGGTGAACCAAAGAGGTAAAGCAGGAATGGAAGAGATTAGGGTGAACCAAAGAGGAAAAGCATGAATGGAGGAGACTAGGGTGAACAAAAGAGGAAAAGCATGAATGGAGGAGATTAGGGTGAACCAAAGAGGAGAAGCATGAATGGAGGAGACTAGGGTGAACCAAAGAGGAAAAGCATGAATGGAGTAGATTAGGGTGAACCAAAGAGGTAAAGCAGGAATGGAAGAGATTAGGGTGAACCAAAGAGGAAAAGCATGAATGGAGGTCATTTAGGGTGAACCAAAGAGGAAAAGCATGAATGGAGTAGATTAGGGTGAACCAAAGAGGTAAAGCAGGAATGGAAGAGATTAGGGTGAACCAAAGAGGAAAAGCATGAATGGAGGAGACTAGGGTGAACAAAAGAGGAAAAGCATGAATGGAGGAGATTAGGGTGAACCAAAGAGGAGAAGCATGAATGGAGGAGACTAGGGTGAACCAAAGAGGAAAAGCATGAATGGAGTAGATTAGGGTGAACCAAAGAGGTAAAGCAGGAATGGAAGAGATTAGGGTGAACCAAAGAGGAAAAGCATGAATGGAGGTCATTTAGGGTGAACCAAAGAGGAAAAGCATGAATGGAGTAGATTAGGGTGAACCAAAGAGGTAAAGCAGGAATGGAAGAGATTAGGGTGAACCAAAGAGGAAAAGCATGAATGGAGGTCATTTAGGGTGAACCAAAGAGGAAAAGCATGAATGGAGTAGATTAGGGTGAACCAAAGAGGTAAAGCAGGAATGGAAGAGATTAGGGTGAACCAAAGAGGAAAAGCATGAATGGAGGTCATTTAGGGTGAACCAAAGAGGAAAAGCATGAATGGAGGAGATTAGGGTGAACCAAAGAGGTAAAGCAGGAATGGATGAGATTAGGGTGAACCAAAGATGAAAAGCATGAATGAAGGATATTGAGATATATTAGGATAAATCGGATGGGAAAATAATGAATGAAGTGGGTTAGAGTAAACCCAAGGGAGAAACGATGAATGTAGTGGATTGGGATGAATAAGAGGGGAAACATGAAGGGAGGGGATAAGGTAAACAAGAAGGAAAAGAATGAATAAAGAAGATCAGGTTTGACTTTCGCTTGTTTTTTTTATAATTATAATAATAATAGAGATTTTATATCGCGCACTTCAAAAACTTTAAGTCTTTGCAGGCGGTCGTCCATCGACTAGAAAAAACCTGAAGGAAGAGTTGTGTTTGCAGAGGCCCCTCACAAGCGCCAGGCGAGGAAAAGGAGCGTGTGACAGGAGGCAGACCATTCCATAGCTTAGAGGCAGTAGATATGAGTGCGAGGAACCGCAAGCAGGAGGGCACTTCCCGAACGAAAGACTCTTCGTTGTCTGGAGACAGCCAATGAGGATGAGAGGTAAGGTGAAGTTGTGATGTTTAAGATTTTAAATGTATGAAGGAGGACTTTAAAAGTAATTTTAAATTTAATGGACAACCACTGCACGAAGCAGGCTTGTAGCACGAAAGAACTGTCCTCGACGGAGTAGAACTTGAGCCGCAAAGTTCTAGACAAGTTGAAGGAGGCGAATTGCAGTAATGGGTGCTCCAGTGAGAAGAGACTTACAGTAAACGAGGCGGAAGGTAACAAAGGCATCGATGACTATCTCGAAACTTTTTCGGTCAAAGTGGGATCGTATACGGCTGAGGTTACGAAGAAAGCAGTCACACGGTTTTCTGATATTAGCAACATGCGAATTAAAATCGAGTTGACTGTCAAAGGAAACACCCAGATTTCTAAAGTTTCTAGGCAACGCGATTGGTGGACTACCTAGATTGAGCGAAGGGGATACATTTTTATAGCGAACGAGGTGTCCATCAAATAAACATCAGTATTGTCATGTTTGAGGAAGTTATCCGATAGCCATTCAGTAATCGTGTCATATTCGAATTAAAGTTGAGGGACGATCTCGGCGAACGAGTTTGGAGAGGAGGAGAGAAATATTTGCGTGTCATCAGCATAGAAATGCAAGGATAGACTTAAGCGACACAGAAGGAGGCCAAGAGGAAAGAGGAGCGGGCCAAGGAGGCAGCTCTAAGGAACACCCTAGGACCTAGCAACTGCCCGAGAGACCTTGCAACTGATGTGAACAGAATGAGTACGAGCTGACCGATAAGACCGAAACCCTTTTCGAGCAGTTCCAGACACCCAGGATGTCACTAAGGCAGTGAGGAAGAACGGAGTGGTAAACGGGGTCAAATACTGCCAAGAGGTCAAGAAGCCCCCCAAATTAAAGGCCTCCCAGCGTCGGCCTCTCGGTTGAGTCGGTCATTCACATGTAGGAGTGCCGATTCAGAGCTGTGACCTGCTTTGAAGCCGGACTAGAAGGTTTTTTCGATGCTGGAGAGGGACATGGGTTCAGTGATGCGGGCAGCTGGGTATACCCTCTCAAGCGCCTTGGATAGGAACGGAAGTTGAGATATAACCGATAGTTTGGAGGATTATTAGTGTCAAGATTTTGTTTCTTTAAGATCGGACAGAGAGCAGCATTTAAAATCAGAAGGCACCCCACCTAGCGACATGGAGGATTTAAAGATACCCAGTATGCGTGGTAAGAGAACTGGTAGGAAGTGAACATAAAGATAAGATGGGGAAGTGTCGAGCGGACAGCAGTTTTTCTTTGTTTTTCGATGAGTGGATTATTGAGGGAAGCTCTTCGGGGGAGCCTGGGGTGAGGGAAGTGAGATTGTAAGGGGAAATAAGGGGGATTATAGTGTGACGGGGGACGGGGAGGCAGACAAAGATAAGATCATACGGTAGAAATTAACTACCTTTTCAGAAGCAAAGGTACAGAAGGTGGATCGGAGAAGGAGAGGAGTTTGGAGTAGCCTGGGTGACGACACATGAGCGAGGAGGTTGAAAAGTGAACAAAGATTTTGCCTGTTCTCTTCAAGGATTTTACGGATATGAGCCTCGTGGGAGGATTGCAGGGAAGCTGGGTACGCATGATTTGAAAGAGAATAGGCGATGGAAGCTTGTTCCGCCCCCTTGCCTCTGGTGCGGGCGGAGTGAAGGCACCTCTCACATGCTCTTCTGTTTTAGTTTTTTTTTGTATCAAGGAGCGTGTTGGGAAACCAATGGGTGCTAGATCTACGAGCGAAGAAAAGGTGAAATGTAGCATAGTGTCTATGCAGGAGGAGAATTAGTACGAAAGGAACTGAGGATAGGTTGAGGTCAGAAAAGGGGGAGACAGTTGGGCTATCAGAGAGAAGTGAGGCGAGACCCTGAGACATCAGCCCAGAGTCAATTGAGGAGAGTATACGGTGGTTTAACTTTGTGACAGGACCATTGGGGAGATTAGTTTTAGAAGGTATAGTCAAACCGAATTGAATAACAAAGTGATCAGGGGTAGCATTTGAGAGATCCGCGGCAGGGAGTTAGTGAACTGGATATTGAGAGAAAATTACATCAGGAATGTTGCTGTGGGTATAGGTGAGGAAAGGGACGAATTGGGAGAGAAAAAGTTCGAAGATTTCAAGGAGTTGTTGATGTGAGGTGGCGTTTTGCGAGATATTGAAAGTACGTAGTACCACCACGATGGCGGAGGAGTTTGAGAAGGAGACAATGATGATATCAATCAGTTCGTCAAAGAAGAGATCTAATGGGCAATCAGGTGCTCTAAAGACTTTCAGGACTTTACGCGGGGAGCCTAGGGTGAGAGTAGCAAGAATTACTTCAAGATCACAGGGGAGGGGTAGATCGTGTTAGTAAGGGGCAAAGAAAGTCAGCCGCAATAATACCGACACCGCCGCCTTTCCTGGTCGTTCTACAATGGTGTAGGAAAGTGCATCCAATGGGTGTAGCGGCCACGAAAATCGAGCTTGTAGAATGCCCTCCCCACATCTCACTGATGTAAAATACCTCAAACTTACCCGATATAATTTTGTCGGAGATGGCCTCTGCCCTTTGTAAACTCACGCATGGCGATTTACGAACGCCATTGAGACAAGTGGGGCAGTCGTTACTCTAGAAGTCTCAGGTAATTGGGGACTGGTGGGGGAAGGTGAGGTGAAGTCTCAAGAAGTAACCTTTTAAGTTATTATCGGTCAGAGTAATAACATTTTTAATACAATGTAGAGGTTCTTAGGGTGCTCGTATCCGAATGCAGCTTGGAAAGATTTCTGAGCCTTACAACAGCTCCAGTCAAATGTTATTTCTCTGCCCGACATTACTTCAACCTCAATATTTTTGTGTTTAAATAGGGGGGCATTCAAATTGAATTCAGGATTCAGTAGAGATTAAGCGAATCTAATTCAAGGATTAGTCAAATTCAGCAAATTATATTCAAATCTACGACAAATTCAGTAAGGTCAAATCAAATCTAGGTAAACAATAAGTCAGGTCTCAGTAAAGAATAATCCTATATAATTCAAGGACTCGCTGCTCCTAAGTAAAAGTCAGTAAAGAAAATCATATCTAAGTCAAGTATGAGTCATATTCAATTATGTAAAATCGAATCTATGTTGGGGATATGTCAAATTCAGAGAAATAAAATCAAAACTATATCAAGAATAAGTTAAATTCAGTGAATTAAATTAAAATGTAATTAAAGAATGAGTTAGTTTTCAGGAAAGTATGGTCGAATCAGTAAAGAATAAGGCAAAGTTCAGTAAAGTAAAATAAAATCTTAGTCCAAAATGAGTCAATTTCAATAAAGTAAAATCAAATTTAAGTCAAGAATAAGTCAAATCTAGGTCAATAATAAATCAAGCACAGCAAAATAAAATCACATTTTGTTCATTTGAATAAATTTGTATGTAGATTTTCGATGTGATTTTACTTTACTGAAATGTGACTTATTCCTGACTTTTAGATTTGATTTTTCTTTACTAAATTTGACATCTTCCTCACTTTAAATTGATTTTACTTTACTGAAATTTGACTCGTTTCTGACTTTCAGTTTTGATTTTACTTTACTGAATTTTTACTTATTCCAGACTTTTAAATTTTATTTTCCTTTATCTATATTTAACTCATTCCAGATTTTTGGATTTGCATTTAACTGAAATTTGACTTATTCCGGAATTTTAGATTTGATTTTCCTTTATTTAAATTGAACTCATTCCTGCCTTTTAGATTTGCATTTAACTCAAATTTGACTTACTCCTGACTTAGATATAAGTGAAAATAACGTTCTAGAAGCAACCTATCTTTTTCTGACATATACATGTGTAATTAACATAGAACAGGCAATGCGCATTTTGTATGTGTTGTATGTTATATAAGAATGTACCCTTATGCCTGGTATAAATATGATGTGTTTTTTATATGTTGGGCTTTATTATCTGGTGTGTTATCTATGTATACTAATGTCTAACATATGGTATGTAGAGATTTGTATGTGTGGTATGTGTATTGTATATTTTGTATATATATTTTTGTTTATTTTTATATATAGTTTATGGATTTGTATATGCCGTGAACGCATTTTGTATGTGTTTATGTTATGTATATATGCTAGGTCTACTATATAGTGTGGATGGATGTGCATATGTGGTGAGTGGCGTGTATGTGCGTTTTATGCATGTACATAAGTTAAGACACAAAAATGGGAATTAGAATGAAATTTAATCTGTTCGTAATTAATTTCGGTGAATATTTGTAGCAAAGGAAAATGAGAAATGATTTGTAGGAGGCGACTAATTAGGAAATACATTCAAAATTAGATTACTTCGGGGCGAAACTGGTACATTAATGCTTCAGAAACAGACGAGGAAATACTTACAGAATCGCCTCTTTGGGGATGCCGAATACACCGGTGAATGGAAGATAATTGACGGTGAATAATCCAGATAGATGATTCTCGAGCCTCAAAAATCAACTGAAAGGTTAAAGTAGGTCTGGGCACCATTTTTTTTTATCTACGGGTCGCACCTGAGACATTGAATTTGGGCAATTTTTATTTTTTTAAGTCACAAAATTACAATACCTACTTTTTAAATAAAATGAGATATAAATAAAATGTAAAAAATATATAAATGTTTGGGAAGATTTTTACAGGTGGTTATACCTGTCAAGGTTGAAATGCATCAAACTTTATTTCATTTTGGATTTATGGAAATTCACTTTCGAGAATGATTTCATCAAAATTCCATGTGCTAACAAAATGGAAAAAAAGATAAAAAAAATAAATAATATTATAAGGTCATCTGTAACTAATGCATCATTTTTTCTTGTTTATCATTATTTTATAGATAGAAATCAAACAAATGTTTGAAGTTATTTGTACTTAAGTAAGTATTTATTTATTAATAAAATAATATAATTTACATCACTTTCTATGACTAGTCTCCACGTTACTAGTAACCTTTCAATAACATGTTTTCAAAAATCGTTTGCATTATATTTGAAACTTCAGGTGATTTTTTTTTAAACTCCTAAAAAGGTTATAATCTGATGAGAATAAGTCGAGTGAATATATGCCTCATTAGTTTCCAATCGAAATTGTTGAGTTTGGTATCTGTTTTTATGAAATAACACTCTTCTAATAATTAATGCTGGCTTTTTCATCCATAACACTATTGTAAAAAAACGGGATTTTGGGGAGGCTTTGAATAGTAACAGTTTTTTTCTCTTAGTTTAGTTATGACCTAGGTATATTTTAAGTTTTTATCTAAATTCTTTCTAAGAGTTCCTTTAGAGTTTGGAAAGAACAAAATGCTGAAGTTCAGAAAAATAAATATGATTATCGAATGTTTGGGAATTTTTTAAAACCAAAAGAATGAAGAATTGTGAACTTCAGAAAATTTATTAAAATTTAGGCATGTCTGACCTAGGTATATTTTAAGTTTTTATCCAAGTTCTTTCTAAGAGTTTCTTTAGAGTTTAAAAAGAACAAAATGGTGAAGTTCAGAAAAATAAATATGAAATCCAATGTTTTGGAATTTTTTTAAAACAAAAAGATTGAAGAATTGTGAACTTCAGAAAATTTATTAAAATTTAGGCATGTCTGACCTAGGTATATTTTAAGTTTTTATCCAAGTTCTTTCTAAGAGTTTCTTTAGAGTTTAAAAAGAACAAAATGGTGAAGTTCAGAAAAATAAATATGAAATCCAATGTTTTGGAATTTTTTTTAAACAAAAAGAATGAAAAATTGTGAACTTCAGAAAATTTATTAAAATTTAGGCATGTCTGACCTAGGTATATTTTAAGTTTTTATCCAAGTTCTTTCTAAGAGTTCCTTTAGAGTTTGAAAAAACAAAATGGTGAAGTTCAGAAAAATAAATATGAAATCCAATGTTTTGGAATTTTTTTAAAACAAAAAGAATGACACATGGTGAAGTTCAGAAAATTAATTAAATTTTAGGCATGGCTGCTTTTTGGGGGCTTTGAATAATATTAGGTTTTTTCTTAGTTTAGTTATGACCTAGCTATATTTTAAGTTTTTATCTAAGTTCTTTCTAAGAGTTCCTTTAAGAGTTTGAAAAAATAAAATGGTGAAGTTCAGAAAAATAAATATGAAATCCAATGTTTTGGAATTTTTAAAAAACAAAAAGAATGACAAATGGTGAAGTTCAGAAAATTAATTAAATTTTAGGTCTGGCTGCTTTTTATTTTATATTTTTGTATATTCGAAAGTTTTATCCAAGTTATTTTTAAAATAGTTTTCAATCTTAATCTTTATCAGGAGGGAATAGCTACTGGCCCCTAAAAACGAATAAAGTAAAATTGAATTATTAGAGCAGATTTAGATGGAGAGAAAAAAAATCGTGAAAATTGTTTTTTCCCGTATTTAAAAATAATTCCGATAATTTTTTCCTGACTTTTAGGACTTGAAAATAATCATCAATGTGATAAAAATAGATAAAGAGTGAATTATTATGAGATATGTACTGGAAACCTTTTTAAAGAAAATTAGACCAAAACACCGCTGCTGAAACTGGATATGCCGTAGGCCACAGACCGAAGGTGTGCCCGCGAAGTGCAAGCTCCTCTTATTTTTTCAAGTGTTGCATGTGATCGATTCCAATGAGCATAATAAACTTCTTTGCTATTCATATCCCATCAAAAGCACATTATAACATTCCGTGGATGAGGCCTTTGTTTGGGTTGGGAATTGTTTTTTTATTGTTTTTTTTTTACAGAACTAATCCATTGTCTAGAACTTTTAGTATTGTTGTACATAACCCACTTTAACCTTGTTTTTCCCAGAACTAATCCATTGTTTAGAGCTTTTAGTATTGTTGTACATAACCCACTTTAACCTTGTTTTTTTTCCAGAACTAATCCATTGTCTAGAGCTTTTAGTATTGTTGTACCTAATCCACTTTAACCTTGTTTTTTCCAGAACTCATCCATTGTCTAGAGCTTTTAGTATTGTTGTACATAACCCACTTTTCGTCTCATGTAACAAAGATGGTTAACTTTTTTGCCGAAGAAGAAGAGATGGAAAAATTTGTATTCTCTTTTTTATCACTCTAATCGTGAAACTTCGCCTATCTCCTTTAAAGACGATGAAAAGTTGAATGAGCTGAATGTAGTTTTTTAACCGATTCTTTAAGTTACAATCGGATTTTCTTCCACAGTTATTTTCAAAAGATATTGATCAAATTCCTCTGGCTGTTTGAAAAGGGTGAACGGCGTTCATCTTTAAGAATAACGTTTCCCGAGTGAAAATGTTGAAAACAACTTCAATACTGTCTCAAACTATTTGTTTCGTCACTGTATACTTGACACGAACTTTCTGCTATTAACTTCTCCGTATTGCCTTTTCTAACTACCGAAGCATAACCCTGCTAATGTGTTCTTTTATGACTTCCATAATATTCATCATTTAACAATAAGGTACAATAAATTAACAATAATAATATAAAATTAATAGCCCAGAAAATGACGACTAAATTATGTCGATATATAAGACTTGGCTTAGGCTAAGATATAGAGAGACCTAGGCTTCGAGTTTAGCAGACTAGGCTCATAAAAAGCAAATATTTCGATTATTTCTATCCGTAAAATAATGATAATCATAAAAAAATACCACAATGCTTTTGAGATGACCGTATACATAAACTTTGCAGGGTACACGGGATTGTCTCGCGGACCACAGGTTGTCTATACCTGCCCTAAACGTAATAACCGAGAGGAAATGAAAAATTCAGTCACAAGAAACTCGCCATGAGTTGGTAAGCATTTTAGTCTTCCCTTTTTCGCCAGGATTACTATTAAATATCCAGTAACAAGTAGAGTTAAAAGGTAAAGACATGTAGGTACAAATACGAGCTTATATAAACAAATCAAAGTGTTTTATTTTAATATGTGGTCAACCTTTGAACATACACAAATGAATACCTACCAGACACGCGACTTCGACAGGAATAACCCAAATGATCAGTGAAGATATGAGATGTGAGATAGAGAATTGAGACGATAGAAGATATTTAAAAAATCGTAAAAACGAGGTAAGTAAAAAGGAGTAGCAGAGAAGACCAAATAAACAAACCTCGTCAAAACCTTCAGACCATCAACCGATCAATGAATCTATTATCAAACTGTCCGCGCGCCAATCCTTCAAACCAGCCTGACAGGTTATCATTTCAAAACTTGCTAAGACAAGATCTCAAGAAGAACACAAGAATGTTTGAAGAATAAGGAATAAGGAAGAGAATGAGAAATTGCGAATGAGAGAATCAAATTTGTTTTTTTATTTTTTTCTGTTTTTAATCAACGCCAGAAAAAGAAATTGGAATTTTCAGGAGGTTTTAGCTGAAAAACTGTCGGATTCACAAAGCCGGACGGTGGCTGCTTCTGTTACTAGTGATAAAGCTGTAGTACAACATACACGTACATACACATACACGTAGACAGAGATAAGTGGGTAAAACAATACACAAACGGACAAGGAACAATGCGTACAAACAGCCAAACAAAGTAGATTTACCTCAGGAAAGATATAGTTAAAAGGTAAAGAAGAAAAACATACCAACATACAGTTCCTGGCACAGAAAAAAAACAAAAATTGAGAAGTAGACAGAAAAATGATAAACAGATCGGTTAACAACGAAAAATAGAAATACAGACAAACAGACAGAAAGATGTTACTTAAACAGATCGGTTGACAGTGACAGCGATGATCCTGAAAACAAGAAAATGACGAGATAGTTAAAGACACACAAAAACAAGAACACCAACAAAAACAAAGGTGTCGTGAGAATAAAGACACCAAAAAGGAGAACAACAAAGAACTATGGATAAAGACAAACAAAAACAAGCACAATAAACGCTAGAATCCTAAAGGATAAAGACGCAAACTAAAAGGGAAGAATATCACTTAACATAAAATGATATCGGCATCGCCAACATTACCGCAATTAAGTGGGGTCGCGCTTTCTGTGAGGCTGCCCTTAGGGACCAAGTTACGGTGGAAGGAGGCTGTTGCATGCTGTGGGGATTTAATAGCAACCTTCTGTGCTGGCGCTCTACGTGACAGCTAGGAACTGGAAGATCAATTTCAACAGACTCGCATGGAATACAACCAAGTAGGGTGGTATAAACTCAATGATTGCATCCAGGAAGGGTGGTATAAACTTAACTATTGCATCCAAGTGAGATGGTCACACTCCAAGATTGCATTCAGGAGGGGTAGTATAAACTTAATGATTGCATCCAAGTAGGGTGGTCACACTCCAGGATTGCATCCAGGAGGGGTGGTATAAACTTAATGATTGCATCTAAGTGGGGTGGTCACACTCCGGGATTTCATCCAGGAGGGGTGGTATAAACTCAATGATTGCATCCAAGTGGGATGGTTACACTTCAGGATTGCATCCAGGAGGGGTGGTATAAACTCAATGATTGCATCCAAGTGGGGTGGTATAAACTCAATGATTGCATCCAGGGGGGTTATCGTGTTATATCCATTTGGGAATGACCGACTACTCTTTAAATCTTTTCTCTTTCCCTACAGGTTGGCTAGAATTTAAAAAAGACAGCCTTGCCTGTTGTAGTAGCGAACTCATGTAAACGGCATTTACATCTTCCGAGCATGGAATTAAAAATTGCTTTCTTGTAGTCTTTAATTCCCGTCATTGTTTACTTTCATTAAGAGAATAGATTATTTGCCTGTTTTTCTCTTTCATACAAGTGTCATTAGCATAAATTATGTTTATCGTTTGAGACATATAATTCATAGAGAAATTAGCATATAAATGAAAAAAAAGAGAATGATCAACTTAACCAATTATCCATCAAAGATAATGGACAATAAAATCTTAAATTTGCTAGTGCACGTAAGATCCAATCTACAAATTGTTGAAACATAAACACCTACAAAATTCATATATATATATATATGTTCTTTTGAAGTCCACAGCTGTGGCAGCGTTATTAATTTTGACTTGTATTCTCTTGATATTTATTATAAGTTTTTTAACGGGGTTTTCGCGGATGTTTTTTTTCGCCTCGAAGACCCCGTTAAAAAATTGTAAGAAATATTAAGAAATACAAGTTAAAATTAATAACGCTGCCACAGCTGTGGACTTCAATAGCACCTGCATACAACACGGCCTTTGACCTAATTATATATATATATATATATATATATATATATATATATATATATATATATATATATATATATATATATATAAAGAGAAAATTTACGTAAATCAGCAATGAGACAAGAAACAAGTTTTTTAAAGGCAAGAGAAAGAGGCATTGTAAGATACAAAGAACAGGGAGGGCAAATGAGACAACACATTGAAGGCAATCCATACTGAGACGACAAAAATAACGCCAAGGGTAAAAATAGAATTGACTATGTGCTTATTTACGTCAAGTTCTCTTTCTCTTGTACTATAAGGTTATATATTTTGCCATTCAAGGTCTATGCATCTTTTTTTCTGTCTTCAAAAGGTTTTTGAAAGGCGAGTGGTTGTTACTACTCGCTGAACTTGTATTTTCTCTAGTTTTTTAGAATAACTTTTGATAGCATTTATTAAAATAGTGCCACTTGTTATCGTTTATAAATGTTACAATGAGTAATTTATACCTTTTTCTTTCAGATTATGAAAATATTGTTCATAATCTTGTTTGATATTCTTTACCCCTATGTTCGTCCCATCTAAAGATCACATTGGACATGTTTTACTCCATGAGTTTCATAAAGGTGTCCGTGCTGGTATGGCGGCATGATGCAGTAAATGAAAAAAGTTCCAAGAGGTGGATTTCCCGTTCCAAAATGGGGTTTTTAGTTCAAAAGACGGACCAAAAAACGGGTCAAGAAAAAAAGAACTTGATTCCGAAGAATTGGAAGTTGTTGTCACACTAAATCCTGCTACAACTTCTAGGGAACCTGCAAAACAATTTAACGTAACCCATAAGGCTGTCCTAAGCTAACTAAAATTGATTGTAAAGGTTGTAGTGATTAAATAAAATGGGTCACACACGAACTGTCCACGGTGAAACTGAAACGGCGTGTCGCTTGTTGTGAATCATTGTTTTTCACGATACCTTCAAGTACCATTTATGGGCAGACTTGGTACTGGCGATGAGAAGTTGATCATTTATCATAACGTTAAACGCCATCATTCATCTACATTCGTGTATCATTCGAGGAAGCTGAATTTCTCAACACCCGAGATGAGAACTTCACCCCCTCCCGCTAAATTCCTGTTGAGTGTACTTTGGGATATTGAAGGAATTTTCCATTACGAACTTTAGACAATGATCAAACACTTAATGCTAATCTCCAATGCAACCAACTTTGACATTTGAAAGCCGCTTTGGGCCAAAGGCGAGCCTCCTTAGACAACAGCCGAGGTGTTATTCCTCCATCACGATAATGCCCGTCCTCGCACAGAACGAATGAGCCAAGATCTCTCGGAGAACCTCGGTTGGGTAACATTGCTTCATCCTCCTTATTTTTCCTCCTTCAGATTATCACTAGTTTGGGGAGGTTACAGAACTATTGAGATGGCCTTTGGTTGACATCAAAGAAGAGGTTGAAAAGGAGTTGGATTCATATTTTGCTTCAAAACCTAAAGAATTTAACAAGCGTGGCATTTATAAGCCTGTTGATAGATAGGAGGAGGTTTTAAAAAGAAATGGAGGTTATGTTTATGATTATATATTTCCATAGTCATAAGTTTTTTCATGTTCAATATATTCTCTAAAATCCTAAAATAGGCTATTACTTTCGTCCAGCCCCTGATATATATATATATATATATATATATATATATATATATATATATATATATATATATATATATATATATATATATATATATATATGGAAAAATATCCAAGACCTTAACCATTACCTTAACCGCACCATATATATATATATATATATATATATATATATATATATATATATATATATATATATATATATATATATATATATATCATCACTAACTCTATAATTTAAGGGGAATTTTTTTAGTATTTGAATAATAATTTCATCTTAGTTTGGTTATGACTTATGTTTTTTTTTAGCCAAGGTATGTTTTAAAACCCAAAGAATTACAAAGGGTGAAGTTTAGAAAATTTATTTTTATATATCTTCTTCTATAACTATATTTTAGCAACGTGATATTTTGAAATGGGGGAAATTTAGTTTAGAGTTCCTTTTTAAAATTATTATAATTGGCGAAGTTCAGAAAATTTATAAATTTTAACCATGGCTGCTTTTTTTTAGATTTTAAATTTTAATCTTAGTAACAAGGCGCAAGCGCCCCCCGCCCCCTCCACCGTAGGGGGGAGTGGCGAAGCCACTGCCTGGTATATATATAAATAAAGTCAACAGCCACAAAGAAAGTCCTTGCAGATCTCCCGTGTTTTAGTTATATATATATATATATATATATATATATATATATATATATATATATATATATATATATATATATATATATATATATATATATATATATATATATATATATATATATATATATATATATACACATAAATATATATAAGATGAGTGACGCCGCGGAGTTTGGAAGGACGGAGAAAGATCCTCAAAAGTTGCCCAAAAGATCCTGCTCTGATGACGACCTACCCTATCGCCGTACCGCTTAATTAACTCTGGCCACAGTCCAGAGAAGATCTCTCGGAAACTTTATCTTCGAGGCCGTCTGAATAATTTGGACGAAATGGGGCCCTGATACGACTTTCATAGTCATACGTTATATCTCGCGACGGCAATTAAATTTCCCATAATGCCTCGCATCACAACACAGGCTTTTACGAGAGAGCTCACCGTCGACTGAGACACGTAACCAACACATACCTGGCCACCCATTCATGACCTTTATCCCTTCCTGCTTTAAAGGCGAATCGAAATGACGGAAGCATATTGACTCGCTTATCCAAGACAGGGACGCGTGGAGACCAAAGAGAATAGTTATGACAGAGAATTCAAAAATACAGAGATTGGTTGGACGGACTTGTATCTTTCTTATGTGCAAATTGGCTTTTTAAAATAACAGATAAACCCAGTTCATTATACATATGAGACCCTCAAATACGAGTCTTTTAAGTTTTGAATTTTAGATAAGCAGTTTTAATGTGGTTGTGGATAGTTCTATTTACTCTCTCCTTCATTGCCAGCAGTGAGATTCGGGGTATAGTTCATTGTTCTCTCATTCCTCAACTAGTGCGTCCACTGTTTAATCACCGAATGTCCACCTATTTTTCCTTCATCTCTCATACCCAACAACCAACTGAATAAAGACTGTCACCACCTTAGAATCCGTCATCACATTACCACCAGGTACATGTTGAGATAGACGATGCTCATCAGATAAAAGCAAATTGGAGTCGATGAATCGATCAATTTAACTTAAAATCCATTCAACTTTGGTTGCTTAAATCTCGGTCCTTCCTTTGAGATTTTAGGATCTTAAAATCCTATATGCGGGGGATTGGGGGTATTAATTGATGTTGTTCTTCACCCCCTTGAGTCCTTTGGTTGACTGCTTGTGGTCGACAATTTGAACACTGACGAATTGTGAAGCAAAGGACAAGCCAGTTCTCTCTTTTTGACTGGTTTCGCTCATTTAGTTATTTCATTGTTTGTTGATCTCTCTTCTTCTATCTTTCGATTTTACTCTGCCCATATTTCCCGTTTTATTTGTTTTTCAATCTGTTTCTGTTTGCCTCCCTATTTGTTTCTACCTTTTTGTGTCTATTTCCTTTTGTCTATCGTTCTGTATTTCTCCCTGAATCCCCATTTTCGCCTCAAAATTCTTCACACCATCTCATTTACATCCCAACATATGAAGTAATATATCTAAATGCGCATAAATACACCTTAACATAAATACACACCAGCCAAAATACACTTACACCAATTAAACTCATTCCCTTCAACACTCATCGTTATTCTCTCATACTTACACAAAACCACGCATCTTTACATTCCTCTTCGCATTCCCTCGTTCCCAACCTTCATACACGCCTACACACTCGCATCCAAACTGGTTCAAACACTGATTTCTAGCTACACTTCTTAATGCAGTCACTAGATCTTCGCTCTTACATACCTACCAATCTCTCACACACAGACGATACCTAGCGTTGCCCTAACTATCATTAATAGAATCTCGGAAAGCAACGAGGAGAACGCCAATTTTTCACCGACTCATTATTTATTAAATGGCCAAAGGAACTACGAGTGTCACCTCGGAGACAGGTTTGTAATTAGCAGCGGCCGGCCTCGCCATTTTCTAGCTCGCCCAGACAAAGAGAGGGAGAAAAAGAGGTACAGAGAGAGAGAGAGAGAGAGAGAGAGAGGGGCGAAGGGAGAGTGGAAAAAGAAACAAAGGGAAAAAGAGAGAGAGAGGGTCGGTAAAGAAGAAAAAAAAAGTGTGGCAGAGAGAGAGAGAGAGAGGCGAAGGGGGAGTGGGAAAAGAAACAAAGGGAAAAAAAGAGAGAGAGGGTCGGTAAAGATGAAAAGAAAGTGTGGCAGAGAGAGAGAGGGGGGGGGTCACTGAGAGAGAAAGAGAGAGAGAGAGAGAGAGAGAGAGAGAGAGTTGTAGAGAGATGAAAAGAAAGTAATAGAGAGGAGAGATGAGGCAAGTAAGATTTAAAAAGAGAGAAGCAGAGAGGGTGGAGAGAGATAGAGAGACGGAGAGAAGGAGGGAAAGAATAGCAGGGAGGGGAAGTGTGTGTGAGAGAGAGATGGCAAGAAGCTAAGAAAGAAACACAGCCAGTGAGAACGCAGAGTTGAGTGAGATGAAAAGAGGGAGATGGATCTAAAGAAAAGTGAGAGAGAGTAGCAAATAAAGAGATGAGCTAATTACGATTTGGAAAGAAAGAAACAGATAAAGAAGGTGGAAAGAGACAGAAAAAAGCAAAGAAAGAAGGAAGAGGGATGGGAGAGACAGAGGGAGGGAGAAAAAAGTCACAACGAATGGAGTGCCTCAAAAGACACTACCTTCCATACCGAGGATGTGTGGTAGAGAATTAGAATAGTGTAAATAAATGCTCTCCCCAACCTAATGCTGCCCTGCAGGAAAAGCGAAAAAGATACCCGACTCTGCTAAAGAAAAGGAACACAGCCAGGAATTTTGACAGTAAATTTTTACTTAAAAAATATTAACCTATTTAAATTCAATTATTTATTGCTCATTATAAACCATTCGATCAATTCGATCCCCAAATTGGTCAGAGCTGGCACTATTAACTACCTTTTGTAAGGTAGTTCGATTCATGGCTCGTGTCGGAATAGTTTTTCACTAGTTTTCAACTGCGGTACTTTTAGTTACCAATTGAGGCGTGCGCATCTCCGGACATGCGAACATTTTGAAATATTTTCCTCGGCATCTTTGTAAATGTATGTAGGAATGAATAAAGGTTGACCTGCACCCCAGTTTGGACCCTTTGGGGAGGGAGTTGGATGAACGGTCGACCGGGGGCCCCTCTCCATCCACTCTCCCACTAAGGAGAGGGTGAAGAGGTGGTTGTGAGGAGGGTGAATCTTTTCTCCTCCTATCCAAAATAAAGACCTCAGTCGGTTTCCTTCTTCCGAGGCGTTCGTATCTCCGGGGACTGGCGAATGGTTCTCGTAGGCGGAGTTGCTGCTCCTAAACTGGACTCGGAGCTCTGTGTCGACACTTTTGGGTTATGTTGGACCCTGAGTGTCCGTCGGCAGAGGTCTGAAGGAGAAGGGGGGTTTAGAGACCTCTTCGGCCGGATCACTGCCATGGATCTTCTTCAACTGACAATGTACTGGGTTGAGATTGCGATATGTCCTTCACCTTGGCAGAAAGGTCCAAAATGTCGCTTAACCTTCGTCTTTCCCTACGGGTTGGGGCTGGTGGCGTATACGAGGCAGAGGCCCTCGAAGTAAAGAAACTGACTGAGGTCTCTCAATTCATCAAATTCCTTTATACCGCATAGGGTTTTATTTACGTAGGGGTCCGTAGGGATCGGCTAAATTAAGTTCTTGTGCTAGAGTACATGTCCGGGGAACCCCTTTCGCCGAATTTCTCTTTGACCAGAAGTATCGAATATTCAGAGACACTAGAGTAAATTCTTTAAAACAACGGTATTGACTTCAATGACATTTCTAACACCTATTAATGGAGTTTACCTTGGTGAATATAGTAAATGGCTGGAATATTATCTGACATGATTCATGGTTTTGGAAGGATGCAACAAACCAGCAGGAAACTAACATTTTATTAGAAAATATTATTGTTGATGGTTTAGAACCGGTGTGGGCAAACTACGGCCCGCCAAATGTTAGTAAATTTGAAAGAGAAAGTTACCAAGCAACGCCAAATAATATTTTGATTAAACAGTGTGTGGGTGATAGAACCCTTAGTTTTGCCCTCCTTTTGTTTTCTTGCCGCAGGTGTGTGTATGCGTGGGAGAGTGCCAATCAAAAGGCTACAGACACCGACGGTCTTCACTAGAACCGAGTGACTCCCAGTCCCAACTCAAGCTCAAACTCAAGTTCGTAACAATGGCTAATCTGGCAACTTCGTTACCGCGCTGATGATTTTATTGCCTTTCATTTGAATTATTTCAGTGTCCTGGCAGATGCCAAAGAGTTTAGATGTGTAGTATTTTATTTCAGCCTAACTTTTATTATCTTACAAACTTTACCCAAAGTGAGTTATTCGAAGCCATCTACAAAGCGAAAAATTGAAGGTGAATGCCGAGTGTTTAACAAAGAGTGGACTGAAAGGTATTTCTTTACTGACCTTGGAGTTAAAGCTGTATGTTTGATTTGTCATGAAACAGTTGCTATGTTTTCAAGGAATACAATTGAAACGGCACGCCAACTTTGGACACAATTTATCAAAGCAAGAACTGCAAAAGAAGGCAACTGATCTGGTAAAACGTTTGAAGCAACAGCAAACTGTGTTTGAGAAAACTTCATCTTTTACAAAGGAACGCGACAAAGGCAAGTTTTGTATTGGCAAATAAAATTAAAAAGCAAAACAAGTTATTTGCAGAAGCAGAATTTATTAAAGATTGCATGAGGTTGAGGCTGTCAGTGTTGTGTGTCCTGAAGTTATATCAAAAGTAGAAGCCATATCTCTGTTACGAAGAACTATTGTTCGTCGCATGGATGCAATTGCAATAAATATTCCAGAACAGCTGTTATCAGCCAGTGGTAGTTTTCAGTGGTTTTATATTGCTTTAGATGAGAGTACTGACGTTCACGATACAGCTCAGGCACTTATTTACATCAGAGGAATTGTTATCTATGGAGTCTTTCAAAGTCACTCTTACTGGAAAATATTTGTACAATAGTTTCATTAACAGTCTAATCAAGTTTAGATTAAGCTAGATAAACTGGCAAGTATTACAAATGATGGTGTTCCTTCACTCATAGGCAAACATTGTGGCCTCGTGACCTTAATGAATGATAAAATCAAAGAAGATTTTCCATCGCACAGTGCGTTGTCTTTTCACTGCATTATACATCAAGAAAACCTCTGTAAATCTTCTTTAAACTCAAACATGTTATGGATCCAGTGGTGAGTGCAAGGAATTCAGTAAGAACACGGGGACTGAAACACAGGCAATTCCGAAGTTTCTTGGAAGACATCGAGGCAGATTTTACTGATGTGTTGTACCACACAAATGTCGGCTGGTTAAGCATGGAAAAAGTACTAAAGAGGGTGTGGGACGTTAAAGCAGAGAGTGTCATTTTTTTTAATATGAAAGAAATTTCTTGTGACTTTTCAAAGGAAATGGAGAGTGACAAATGGGTTTGTGATTTTGCGTTTGCTGTAGACATTTTGCAAAAGCTGAATGAGTTAAACACAAAATTACAAGGCATAGATGTATTTGCTCATGAATTGTACGTGGGAGTGAAAACCTTTCAAACTAAACTTAAACTTTTTGCAAAACAGCTTGAAGAGCAAAACTTTGTTCATTATCCTCTGTTGAAAACACGAGAGAGCTGTTGTTACACAAGCATTATCAGACAAGTACAGTTCCAAGTTGATGACTCTAAAAGGGAAATTTATCAGGAGATTTGCTGATTTCAAGGCAATTGAAGGCCAGTTTGATTTGCTCAGCTCTTTTTGCCTATGACATTGAAACAGCTACTGAAAAACTGCAGGTGGAACTGATTGATTTGCAAGCCGACAACTTTAAAGAGGCTGTTTGAAAATAAACCACTGGTTGAGTTTTATGCATCTTTGCACTCAGAAAAGTTTAAAAAGCTGAACATTTTTGCAAGAAAGATGTTTGTGTTGTTTGCATCAACTTACATTTGTGAGCAGACTTTATCCATATTGAAAGTTAACAAGTCAGTGAACAGATTACTTCTCACAGACGCGAATCTTCAGTCAGTGTTTAGGATCAGCACAAGCAACTTGACGTCTAATTTTAACAAACTGGTAAATACCTGCGGTCAGATGCATCATTCTCATTGAGACATTGAGATCCTTCTGTTACTGAGTTACTTCGTTTTTCAAATAAATGTGTTTCATGAAACGTTATTACTTAAAAAAATTAATAAAAATGATTTTTTTTATTCTCTAAATTGAGTTACTTTGTTTTCGAACAAATGTGTTTAATATGAAGTTTCTACTTTAAAATATAAATTAATTTTTTTCTTTAAATTGAGTTACTTTATGTGTTTCATTTGAAGTTTCTACTTTAAAATATTAATTAATGTGAATTGTTTTTTTATTTCTTTAAACAGAGTTACTTTGTTTTTGAAATAAATATGTTTTTCTACTTTATAATATTAATTAATAAAAATAAGTTTTTTTTTTTTTTAAACAAGGTTATTTCGTCTTTCAAATATGTTTCATGTAAAGCTCCAACTTAAAAATACTTATTAATAAAAATTGTTTTCTTTTAAAGTTTAAACTGAGTTACTTTGTCTTTCAAATAAATGCCTTTCATGTGAATCTTCTACTGTACTTTAAAATATTAATTAACCAGGCAATGGCTTCGCCACTCCACCCTACTGGGGGAGCTTGCGCTTCGTTACTAAGATTAAAATTTAAAATAAAATGCAGCCAGGGGTAAATTTTTATAAATTTTCTTAACTTCGCAAATTACAATAATTTTAAAAAGGAACTCTAAATTAAATTTCCACCCCCTTTCAAAATATCACGTTGCTAAAATATAGTTATAGATAAAATAAAAAAGCAGCCTTACTTAAATTTTAATAAATTTTCTGAACTTTACCAATTGTAATTTATTTTCTTTTAAAACATTATAAAGCATCGGATAATCATATTTATTTTTTCTGAACTAAACTGTTTTATTTTTTCAAACTCTAAAGAAATTCTTAGAAATTACCTTGATAAAAATTGAAAATATACTTAAGTCATAACCAAACTAAGATGCAATTATTATTCAAATACTCCATAAAATCCCGTTCTCAAATTATAGAGTTAGTAATGATGATGATGATAAAAATTAATTCCATTTTTTTCTTTAAAAGCCTTTTATTCTGTCTATTTTAAATATTAATTATTTTGGGTTAATATACTATGCAGCCATTTAAAATTGTGAATTTTTTAATGTAGCCTTTGCACTGAAAAGTTTACCCACCCCTGGTTTAGAACGACACTGAAGGCAACCTCAGGGATAAACATCCACAGAGTAGTGGAGACCATCCGGAACCGCAACCTCAAATACCGATAGAGGTGTCGCCTTGGGTGGCTAACACCTCACCAACCTTGTATGAATCCAAGCAATAAACAGTAAATCTCACTGCTTCTAACACCCTGATCTTAATGGCCTCTTCAAGCACTAGTTTGTCTTTATCGACTTGTTGAGCTCACAGCTAGCACCAACCATTAAATATCACGGATGTGTAGGGTGTCATCTTTTACTTCCTCTCAAGAAGTAGCAAATCTTCAGGACCAGGCGATTTGTACTCCTAGTTTCTTCACCTCATCCTTAAGTCCCACATTCGTTCTCGAAATCACTGTTAATTTCTCTCGTAAAACACGAGGAAAAAGTAATCTCTAAGGACGTTGGCAATGTCAAGGTCCGAATCCCTTACCACGCCCTTACCGTCCTTAAGTGGGCCTACACACTACCAAACACCCTTTCGGCTGTGTACGTACGCCAAGAACTCATTGGGGTTCTTTTTGAAGAAAGACGCTCACACGAACCTCATCGCCACGCTTAGATTCCCTAACCAGTTCTTTTACCTTGCGGCATTCCTTTGCATAACTTCAGGAATTATCAGTTTTCACTCACTTTCTACTTCCTATACGCTTAGGCGGAGAAAATAAAAGAGAAGGAGGGGGGAAACAGAGAAGGAGGAACGGAAGGAGACAGATGAAGTAAAGGTGGGAGAAAGAAAGAGATCTAGCAGTGAAAAACATAAAAAAGAAGAGATTGAGAAAGAAAAGGAGGAAAGGGTGACAAAAGGATGTGGTGGAGATGGAGAGAGGAAAAAGAGGAAGAAGAAAGAAGAGAAAGAGGAGTAGGGGAATTATATCAGACTGACAATCAAGCATTGAAACAGACATAACAAGGCGACGATAGCAACAGACATATAAAGGTAACGATATAAACAGTCATAAAAAGGCGACGATAGAAACAGACATATAAAGGCAACGGTAGAAACAGTCATAAAAAGGCGAAGATAGAAAGAGACATATAAAATCGACGATACAAACAGGCAGAGATTTATTTACTATATTTTATTGTGAAAAAAATAATACTAATGTAACCAAGTTATGTTTCTAACTTGGAGGTTGTGATGAATGTTGAGAGAGACGTGAAAAAAGGTGGAAAAAGAGAAAGAATAAGAAGAGTGAAAAAGATCAAAGAAGTATTATAAACTTATTATATTAAGTTCGTGCAAAGAACACATTGAAAAGAATGGGAAAAGCACAGACAGGTAGAAAAGTAACCATACAGACACAGAGAGATAGAAAAGTAACCATACAAACACAGATAGATAGAAAAGTAACCATACAGACACAGAGAGATAGAAAAGTAACCATACAGACACAGAGAGATAGAAAAGTAACCATACAGACACAGAGAGATAGAAAAGTAACCATACAGACACAAAAAGATAGATAAGTAACCATACAGACACAGAGAGATAGAAAAGTAACCATACAGACACAGAGAGATAGAAAAGTAACCATACAGACACAGAAAGATAGAAAAGTAACCATACAGACACAGAGAGATAGAAAAGTAACCATACAGACACAGAGAGATAGAAAAGTAACCATACAGACACAGAGAGATAGAAAAGTAACCATACAGACACAGAGAGATAGAAAAGTAACCATACAGACACAGAAAGATAGAAAAGTAACCATACAGACACAGAGAGATAGAAAAGTAACCATACAGACACAGAGAGATAGAAAAGTAACCATACAGACACAGAGAGATAGAAAAGTAACCATACAGACACAGAGAGATAGAAAAGTAACCATACAGACACAGAAAGATAGAAAAGTAACCATACAGACACAGAGAGATAGAAAAGTAACCATACAGACACAGAGAGATAGAGAAGTAACCATACAGACACAGAAAGATAGAAAAGTAACCATACAGACACAGAGAGATAGAAAAGTAACCATACAGACACAGAGAGATAGAAAAGTAACCATACAGAAACAGAGAGATAGAAAAGTAACCATACAGACACAGAGAGATAGAAAAGTAACCATACAGACACAGAGAGATAGAAAAGTAACCATACAGACACAGAGAGATAGAGAAGTAACCATACAGACACAGAGAGATAGAAAAGTAACCATACAGACACAGAAAGATAGAAAAGTAACCATACAGACACAGAGAGATAGAAAAGTAACCATACAGACACAGAGAGATAGAAAAGTAACCATACAGACACAGAAAGATAGAAAAGTAACCATACAGACACAGAGAGATAGAAAAGTAACCATACAGACACAGAAAGATAGAAAAGTAACCATACAGACACAGAGAGATAGAAAAGTAACCATACAGACACAGAGAGATAGAAAAGTAACCATACAGACACAGAGAGATAGAAAAGTAACCATACAGACACAGAAAGATAGAAAAGTAACCATACAGACACAGAAAGATAGAAAAGTAACCATACAGACACAGAAAGATAGAAAAGTAACCATACAGACACAGAGAGATAGAAAAGTAACCATACAGACAGATTGACTGAAGAGTATCCAGACAGGAAGAGACGGAAGAGTAATTAGACGGACAAAGACAGAGGAGTAACCAGACACACAGACAGGCGGAAGAGTAACCAGATAGACAGACAGAAAGAAGAAAACTAAACAGACAGGCAGATAGAAGAGTAGTCAGACATACAACAATACGGAAGAGTAACCAGATAGACAGACGGAAGAGTAACCAGACAGACGAAAGAAAAACTAGACAGACAACCAGGTGGAAGAGTAACCAGAAACACAACCATGCAGAAGAGTAACCAGACAGAAGAAACATTAACTAGACAGACAACCAGGCGGAAGAATAACCAGGCTGAGGGAAGAGTAACCAGACATAGACAACTGATAAGCAGCCAAACACGTAAACAACGCTCAATAAAATATATACATGTGTGCACACGTGTACGTGTGTTTCGCATTCAGTATAACCATTATTCTTCTATTTTTTTATGAGTAAAATGTATCGTCTTGGAATCTCAATTTACTTCCAAAGGAATGTTAGTGATGTTAAAAGAGATGTTTTAAATTCTCAGTTTTATAGAAATGGTTTAAATGGATGGTATCATCGCTCGCAAAGGGGTTTTTGACCTCGATGGAGTTTATGTTGAAAAATAAAATTTAGATATTTTGGTTTAATTTAATTCTATTTTTTTACGAACTTTTTGAACACCCCTCGTAAACACATAAATAAAACAAAGCATACAACAAATACAGATAATTCAATAAACAAAATTTATCCGGAAAAAGATAAAATATAACGAATCATGTATAAAAAGATAAATAATGAAGGCGGGGAGGGGGGGGGGGAATCCTACGCTTCCTTAAAAGAATACCCCATTCAAAAAATGTACCTACTAGTGATATCTTTAATAGGATTTAGAACAGATCCTAATTAGATATACACCCTCCCTTTGCAAGGGAATCTCCCCCCAAACTATATCACAAAGACTCCAATAAAAGAATAATGAAAAAGAATGAAAAAGAAAAACCCCGCGAAAATCATAAAACCTTTTGGCGGGAAAATAAACAAACCCACATCCATCAATTTAAAAATAAGACCTACCAGTAATATCTATAAAAGGATTGAGACCAGACCCTAATTAGGTATACCCCCCGTCCCCCCACCCGTTTGCAAGGGAATCGCGCCCAAACTATACCATAAAGACTAAAAAAAGGAAGAAAAAAATGAAAAAGAACAAACCCGCGAAAATCACTAAATCTTTTGGCGGGAAAACCCGTGAAGATCAGAAAAACTTTTAGCGGGAAATTCCGTGAAGATCAGAAAATCTTTTGGCGGGTGAACCCATGAAGATCAGAAAATCCTTTGGTGGGTAAACCCGTGAAAATCAGAAAATCTTTTGGCGGGAAAACCCGTTAAGATCAGAAAATCTTTTGGCGCGAAAACCCGTGAAGATCAGAAAGTCTTTTGGCAGGGAAACCGGCGAAGATCAGAAAATCTTTTGGCGGGAAAATCAGTGAAGATCAGAAAATCTTTTGGCGGGAAAACCCGTGAAGATCAGAAAATCTTTTGGCGGGAAACCCTGTGAAGATCAGAAAATCTTTTGGCGGGAAAACCCATGAAGATCAGAAAATCTTTTGGCGGGAAAACCCGTGAAGATCAGAAATTTTTTGGGCGGGTAAACCCGTGAAGATCATAAAATCTTTTGGCGGGAAAACCCGTGATGATCAGAAAATCTTTTGGCGGGAAAACCCGTGAAGATCAGAAAATCATTTGGCGGGAAAACCAGTGAAGATCAGAAAATCTTTTAGCGGGAAAACCCGTGAAGATCAGAAAATCTTTTAGCGGCAAAACCGGTGAAGATCAGAAAATCTTTTGGCGGGAAAACACGTGAAGATCAGAAAATCTTTTGGTGGGAAAACCCGTGAAGATCAGAAGATCTTTTGGCGGGAAAATACCTGAACTCACACCATATACTTAAATATAAACATGCCTGATACTCGCAGACGAATGTGGATACAAACATTTAATTTTAAAATCCACAAATTTACCGTTCTCTACACTTACCCTCCTTCCTATTTGTCTCCCACTCCGACCCCTTCTTCCTCGAAAAGTTTATAAAGAGATTTCTACCCCCCCCCACACACATTTGTATTATTAATAAATAAGCAGAGAAAATAAGGTAAATAAACAAGAGATGCATATTGGTTTGCGAACGCCGGGATTCGCGATGCTAAATGTCAATCTGCTTGGTATCAGATGCGTTCTGTGATGACCCTGGCGGACGGAGGTGGAAACGGTCGAAGAGATTGTATAGACTGGGATCGTAAGGAAGAGACTGCGAGGACAGGTAAAGAAAGGTGGTGGGAGTTAAATGAGGTAGAATCATATACTAAGAAATAGACGCTCAGGTAGACTGAGAGACAGTGAGACTGATAAACAGGCAGATATAGTGAGAGAGGCAGACATTTGGATAGGCATTGGGACAATGATACAGACAGGTAGGCAGAGAGATAGGGATGCAGACATGCAGATGACAGATAGACATTAATACAGATAGGCAGGCAAGCAAGGAGAGAGACAGTGATACAGAGAGAGAGAGAGAGCGTGAGGGGGATATGTAGACAGACAGTCAAACAGTGATGAAGAAAGGCAGGCAGGAAAGCAGAGAGACAGTGATACAGTCAGAAAGGCAGACAGGCAGGCAGGAAAGCAGAGAGACAGTGATACGATACAGTCAGAAAGGCAGACAGGCAGGCAGGAAAGCAGAGAGACAGTGATACAGTCAGAAAGGCAGATAGGCAGGCAGAAAGAAAGGGATGCAGACAAACATGTAGAAAGATAGGGATACAGACAGGCAAGCAGAGAGACAAAAATACAGACGGACAGGCAGGCAGAGAGACAGTGATGTAGACAGAGAAGCTGACAGATTGACAGCTATACATGGACAAGCAAGCATAAATAGCGATAAAGACAAACCAAAGGACAATGATAAACAAACAGAGACAATGATAAAACAAACACAGAGAGAAAGTCATAAAACATACAGTTAGAGTGATGCAGACAGATAGGCAGACAAAGAGACTGATAGAGACAGACAGGCAGGAAGGCAGAGAGACAGTGATACAGAAAAAAAGGCAATGATGCAGACAGACAAGCAGACAGGGATATAGACAGGCAGGCAGGCAGTGATATAGACAGGAAAGAAGTTAAATAGAGAGGAAGGCAGTGATATAGACAAGCAGGCAGTTAGGTAGACAGGAAGGCAGTGATATAGACAGGCAGGCAGTGATATAGACATGCAGTCAGTGATATAGCCAGACAGACAGTGATATAGCCAGGCAGGCAGTGATATAGCCAGAGAGGCAGTAATATAGATAGGCAGGCAGTAATATAGATAGGCAGGCAGTGATATAGACAGGAAGGCAGTAAGATAGACAGGAAGGCTGTGATATATAAGGGAAGGCAGTGATATAGACAGGCATGCAGTAATATAGCCAGACAGGCATTGATATGACAGGCAGGCAGTGATATAGACATGCAAGCAGTGATATAGACATGCAGGCAGTTAGATAAATAGAAAGCAGTCATATAGATAGGCAGGCAATGATATAGACAGGGAGGCAGTGATATTGACAGGCAGGCAGTGATATAGACAGGAGGGCAGTTAGATAGAAACGCGGGCAGTGACATAGGCAGACTGTAATATAGACAGACAGGTAGTGATATACACAGAAAGGCAGTTAGATAGACAGGCGGGCAGTGGCATAGACAGGCAGGCAGTGATATAGACAGACAGTCAGTGATATATACAGACAGGAAGTGATATATACAGGCAGGCAGTTAGATAGACAGGCAGGCAGTGATATAGACAAACAGGCAGTTATATAGACAGACAGGGAGCCAATGATCAATAAAGTCATTATCCCCTAATAGTCAATCCATCCCCAAATCAATGAAAGATAGACACAAAAAGAGGAAGAGGAAAAAAGGTTAAGAAAGAACAGAGATGAAAGAATACGAAAGAAGGAAGAGGAGGGTGAAGATCAAGTGGGAACAATGAAACCAACGAGGGCATCCCGCGTAAAAGGTTGTAAGAAAAGATCCTAAAGAAAGTGGAGGAAAGAGAAGAAGTGATAATGTGTTGAATATACATAACCGCATATTCCCCTGGAAGGGAACGCAGTCCTCCGGATGTGGTTGTCAAGGCTACACCTAACATCCTACTTGCTGGATATTATTGTATAACTGGAGTCTGTACTGAGGTTGCGATTCCATGTTTATCCTTATTGTTTTCAATATGCTTTCTTTCCTATTTATCTAACTTTATTTCCCATTTATCTAACTTTCAAATTTATCTAACATTCTTTCCTATTTATCTCTCTTTATTTACCATTTATGTAACTTTCAAATTTATCTAACATTCTTTCCTATTTATCTAACTTTATTTATCATTTATCTAACTTTCAAATTAATCTAACATTCTTTCCTATTTATCTAACTTTATTTCCCATTTATCTAACTTTCAAATTAATCTAACATTCTTTCCTATTTATCTAACTTTATTTCCCCATTTATCTAACTTTCAAATTTTTCTAACATTCTTTCCTATTTATCTAACTTTATTTCCCATTTATCTAGCTTTCAAATTTATCTAATATTCTTTCCTATTTATCTAAAGTTATTTTTTTTAAATTTAAATTCTTTCCTATTGATCTAACTTTCTTCTTCATATTTATCTAACTTTCTCCGTATTTATTTAACTTTCTTTCCTATTTATCTAACATTCCTTCGTATTTATCTAACTTTCGTTCCTTTTCATCTAACTTTCCTTCCATTTATCTAGCTTTCTCTCTTATTTGTTTAACCGCCCTATTTATCTAACTTTCATTCCTATTTATCTAAGTTTATTTCCTATTTATCTAACTCTTCTTCCTATTTATCTAGCTTTCTCTCCTATTTATCTAACTTTTCTATTAATTTAACTTTCTTTCATATTTATCATACTTTCTTTACTATTTATCTAACTTTCGTTCCTATTTATCTTACTTTCATCATATGTATCCAACTTTCTTTCATATTTATCTTACTTTCTTTCATATTTATCTTATTTCTTTCCTATTTATCTTACTTTCATCATATTTATCTTACTTTCTTTACTATTTATCTAACTTTATTTCCTATTTATCTTACTTTCATCATATTTATCTTACTTTCTTTACTATTTATCTAACTTTATTTCCTATTTATCTTACTTTCATCATATTTATCTTACTTTCTTTACTATTTATCTAACTTTCTTTCCTATTTATCTTACTTTCATCATATTTATCTTAGTTTCTTTATAGCGTGTCTTCCCTGCTACATATTATAGCTTCTACGTAAAATGCTTTGGTCGCAAGAATCTCTTTCCGAGTTTTGTCCAATTCCTTGAGCAAAACCCGCTCCATCTATTTCCATTCGACAATACAAAAAAATGCTCCATTATATGTCCAGGATGTCCCTAACGTCTGGACACATACCAAAATGCATATTTTCAATAAAAAAATTAACTACACTTTATTTAATTTTAACTACATTTTATTTAATTGAAATATTAATAAACCAGGCAATGGTTTTGCCAATCCTCCGTACGGGGGTAGCTTGCGCGTCGCTACTAAGATTAAAATTTTAAATCTAATAAAAATCAGCCATGGCTAAATTTATATAAATTTTCTGAACTTCGCCAATTATAATAATTTTAAAAAGGAACCTTAAACTAAATTTCCCCCCATTTCAAAATATCACGTTGCTAAAATATAGTTATATGTAGAAGGAGATATATAAAAATTAATTTTCTGAACTTCACCATTTGTAATTCTTTGGGTTTTAAAAAGTTCACAAAATTTCGATACTTATATTTATTTCTGAACTTCACCATTTTATTTTTGATATTATATTGGGTTGAGGAATAAGTTCTTGCGGTTTTATCAAATTTATTCATTACCATTAACAATTTTAGAAAAACTTCATTTTTAATTGATAACAATATGCAATTTAATCAATAATGTATTCTCCGTTGTTATTTACGACTTCTTCCCAACGTTCAACTAGTTTTTCAATGCCTCTTCAATCAAAATCTCTCGATTTTGACTCGAAGAATTCGTCTAACCAGTTTCTAAATTCCACATCAGTATTGGACGAAACGCCGCGCAAATTGTTGGAGAGCGATAGGAACAGATGGAAATCCGATGGAGCCAAGTCTGGCGAATATGGAGGATGTGGCAGGATTTCCCAATTAAGCATTTGGATGGCGTCTCTTGTTATATTGGCCAGTGAGGACGAGCATTATCGTGTTTCAGAAGGACTCCATAACGTCGATGAGGTCGCTTTTCACGAATAGCTTCGGCGAGTCGATACATTTGTTGAACGTAGAGTTCTGCATTGACAATCTTGTTGTTCGCAAGGAGCTCATAAAGAATGATGCCTTCACAATCCCACCACACACACAGCATCGTTTTTCGTGGATGAAGTCCTTGCTTTAATCGCGGAAGTGGTTTTTTATTGGGGCTAAGTCATTGTTTTTGATGGTTCATGTTGACATAAACACACCACTTTTCGTCGCCAGTGATGATGCAGTGAAGAAATATTTCCTTATATTCACGAGTAGCCTTGTGACGAGCAAGCAAACCTGCGGCAATCTTGGAGCGTTGAAGTTTGTTGCTTTCGCTCAAAGCGTGCGGAACCCATGCACCGAGTTTTTGAACTTTCCCCATCGAATGAAGGTGATTAACTACAGTTTTCTGATCACACGCCAATTCTACAGCCAATTCTCTATTCGATTGACGAGGATTTTCATGAAGAAGGTCGTTCAATCGATCTTCATCCAACTTAATGGGGCGAACAGAACGTTCTTCGTCATTAAGATTGAAATGACCGTTTTTGAAACGTGAAAAACCACCATTGAGCGGTCCTTTCTGATAAAGCATTTTCTCCGTACACAGCACAAATATCGCAACGAGCTTTGGCTGCGTTTGCATTGATCCTGTCTCGATTGAAAATTAATAACAACAAGTGTCGAAAATGCGCCTTTCTTTCAACTTGACATTCCATTTTGAGGGTACAGAACGAAAAATTAAATTAACACAACTTTTAAATAAACCGCAATGACTTATTACTCAACTTCAAGACGTAGCCTAAGCAAAAGCCTAATAGTCTACGCTGTTAAGAGACGTAGCCTAACCTTTGCAAATTTTGCTGTCATTATTGATTATTGTTTCTTGATATGTGCACAAATCTCATCAACAAAACTTAAATCAACACAACATTAAAAAAAACGCAAGAACTTATTCCTCAACCTAATAAAAGAATTATTAGAAATAACTTTGATAAAAAACTAAGTCATAACCAAACTAAGATGAAATTATTATTCATATACTTAAAAAAAATCCCCTTCTTAAATTATAGAGTTAGTGATGATGATAATGATGATGATAAAATCTTCAATGTGATTTCCACCATTTGTAATGCAAAATTCGATGCGCTTTGTTCGATTCACTCGATGAATCTGATGCATTAATTCAAAATTTCCGTCAATTTGAACACATTCATTTATGTTGCGCTGTTCCCTCAGATGTCTGGTGGTATCTTTAATCATGATTGAGTACATCTTCTCTTTTATCATACCAGAGAAGAAGAAGTTAAGGGGGTAAGGTCTGGTGAGCTAGAACACCGTTAAGTACACCTTCTTCTTTAGCATAACCCAGAAAAAAAAGCCAACAAGGGTCAGATCTGGTGAACGCGGAGACCATGGTAATATTTCTTGCGTCGAGATTTTTTAGACAGCTTCTTTTTTAGATGTATCGATTTTCCTGCCTTTCAAACTGGGTTTTAATAAATTTAGGGGTACGAATGAGATGAATTATCCCCCTCAAAAGATTTCCCCGTCAGGTGGGAAAGAGCTTTTGCTTCATGGGGTGCACCTAGCTTTTGGAATATTTTTCTCTATAAAGTATACCGGACACCTACCTGCTCCTTACCTCTTTGACACGGTGTTTTCATTTCATCCATGGGGAGAGCACCGATACAAAAAGCGGAGGTGTGAACAGAGAGTCGGTTGGCGAGAAAAAGGAGAACGGAAGAATAATTGCTTAGTTGGAAAAAAAATTGAAGATATTCTAGCGAAAGTAAGAATTCTTCGACCCGCAGCCTTTTTCTGAGGTGGGTGTCGTTGTTATTCTTTCTTTAAATAGCTGTTAACTTCAATTAACCATAAGCTAGCCAATATTAACGGAGAGTCTCGGTAGTTTACCTTGCTATACACTACTACTCATTGACCTAGGGAATTTCGTTATATTGTTGCCCAATTCATCACTGATAAAATCCCCATGTTTAACTGTCGGAATAAGAGAATCAGGATCATAAGCTTGTTCGAACATCCCTCCGAAGTAGGTTCAGCCAGAACATGGTACAGTGTGAATTGTCTGGTAAGCAAAGGTTTGGCCATTGTAGGCATTCTGTAGTACTAGGATTCGTGAAGCTCTGTGTCCACCTTTAAAGATGTGGCCGCATGATTCTTCTACAAGCGTCGCTTTAGAGCTCTTCGCTCTCTATCTCTGAGCTATTTCTGCTCTCTTAGATAATCTGAAAGGTCTTTCCTATTATAAGATAATAAACTCATAATAAGCTTATAATTTAAGAAGGGGATATTTTTTTGAGTATTTGAATAATAATTTCATCTTAGTTTGGTTATGACTTATGCTTTTATAGTAAAGTTATTTCTAATAATTCTTTTATAATATCAAAAAACAAAAATGGTGAAGCAACGTGATATTTTGAAAGGGGAGGGGGGGGGGGAATTTAGTTTAGTTTCTTTTTAAAATTATTGTAATTGTCGAAGTTAATAATTTTTTTTAAAAATTAACCATGGCTGCTTTTTTTTTATTTAAAATTTTAATCTTAGTAGCGACGCGCAATCAGGAGTAGCGAAGCCATTGCCTGGTAATATAATATATAAATATATATATATATATATATATATATATATATATATATATATATATATATATATATATATGAATAACGTTATAGCCACGAGGAAAATGAAACAACGGAGAACTGCGAGGCCTTTCGACTAATGGTCCTTTACTGAGCAGACTAAAAGACAGGGAAAAAGAGAAAGATATTTATACACCTGATTAATGAAAATATGGGATATAAAGATTAAAAGGGGTGGGATTTCCAGATACCTGGAAAAAACCTATTAACAAGATGAGCCGTCAGGGTTAAAAAAAAAAAAAAGTTTACGGGTTACAATAGAAAGGACGGGGCAATGTTTGGGAATCACATATGCAATATGAAAACAAAAAAAAAAAGTTTATACATGATAACTAGAAAATATGACAAAATAAAAATATGAGGAAAGGTTTTTTATATAAATAAGCTAAAATAACTTCTATGTGGTAATCATTAATTCAGAAATTTTATCTTTAAAGTCATTCTTAAACATTCTTTTGATACAAGGGTCCAAAAAATACATTCCAGGGCTGAGATTAAAATTCGAAGTCAGTTGTATAAATGCCGATTCTAAAAGATTTCGTGAAAAAAAGTCATTTGATTTGGCAATCACAGAACTCTCCTTCCAATTAATACGATGGGAATTTTCACTCAAATGGATAAAAATGGCATTTGATGTTTGCCCAGTGCTTACAGAGTACTTATGTTGCTTAATACGCACATTCAGATCCTTGCTAGTTTGCCCAATATAAAATGAAGGGCAATCCAAACAAGGGATTTTATAAAAAAAAAAAAAAAAAAAAAGTTTGGCCGATCTTAAAAAAGATAACGCATTACATATCACAAAAGCCGACAAGTCGAATAGTATCGTAATTCTTGATAAAAATGATTACATATCGCGCATGCATGCCCTACTGGCTGACGGTGTGACTTACATAAAATTAACAAGGAACCCCTTAGATCAAGTTATTAAACATTTCAATAGTATACTGAAAAAAATCCTTAAAGATAAGAAGGAATTAATAGGTGTTTTGTCAGAAAAATCTCCCTCGTTACCTTACTTATACGGGTTGGTAAAAACACACAAAGATAACAACCCTATGCGGCCTATTATTAGCACAGTTGGTTCAGTTTCATATAAATTATCAAAATATATTACCAAACTGTTGTCCCCTTTACTTGGAACAATATCCTGTTCTCATATACTAAACTCCCTTGACTTAGTAGAAAAATTAAATCAAATTACTATTTGCCCCAATGATAGGTTGGTAAGTTTTGACGTTTGCTCTCTCTTTACCAAAGTCCCTATTGATTCCATTTTAGATTATCTTAGTAATGAGCTTACTCATCATGAATTACCTCTATCTGTAAGTCATATTATTTCACTCATTAAGTTGTGCATTTGTGACTGTAAGTTCGTTTTTAATGGTGAATTTTACCAACAAATATTTGGTATGGCAATGGGCAACCCCTTATCTCCCCTACTCTCAAATTTGTATATGGAATTCTTCGAAAAACAATATTTACCTAATATCATTGATATCCCCTTAAAGTGGTATAGATATGTTGATGACATTTTAATTATTTTGCCTTTTAATATTGATGTAAATAATTTGCTTTCCAATTTAAATAACCAGGTACCTTCCATAAAATTTACTGTTGAATTAGAGAAAGACAATTGCCTTCCATTCTTAGATGTCTTAATACATAGGGAATCATTTAATTGCAATTTTAGTATTTATAGGAAACCAACCAACAACTTAACCTATGTCCATTTTTATTCAGGCCACCATCTTAATATTAAGATATCAATTTTTTCCTCTATGTTTTTACGTGCGTTGCGCATTGTCAGTCCTCAATATTTGGATCAGGAAATTGAATCTATAAGAAAAATCGGTGCAGACTTGTGTTATCCAGAAAATATACTTGATATTTGTTATATTAAAGCCAAAAAAAAGTTTTATAACGAAAGTACTATTGAGAAGGAAGCGCCCAAGAATATCCTCATTTTACCTTATTTTAATGGCTTTGAAACCGTAAAAACATTGTTAAAAACACTTAATGTAAATCTTGTTTTCTCTTATACTAATACTTTAAAAAGAATGTTAATAAAAAATTGCCCTAATGAAACAAATAACGTAATTTATAAAATCCCTTGTTTGGATTGCCCTTCATTTTATATTGGGCAAACTAGCAAGGATCTGAATGTGCGTATTAAGCAACATAAGTACTCTGTAAGCACTGGGCAAACATCAAATGCCATTTTTATCCATTTGAGTGAAAATTCCCATCGTATTAATTGGAAGGAGAGTTCTGTGATTGCCAAATCAAATGACTTTTTTTCACGAAATCTTTTAGAATCGGCATTTATACAACTGACTTCGAATTTTAATCTCAGCCCTGGAATGTATTTTTTGGACCCTTGTATCAAAAGAATGTTTAAGAATGACTTTAAAGATAAAATTTCTGAATTAATGATTACCACATAGAAGTTATTTTAGCTTATTTATATAAAAAACCTTTCCTCATATTTTTATTTTGTCATATTTTCTAGTTATCATGTATAAACTTTTTTTTTTTGTTTTCATATTGCATATGTGATTCTCAAACATTGCCCCGTCCTTTCTTTTGTAACTCGTAAACTTTTTTTTTTTTTAACCCTGACGGCTCATCTTGTTAATAGGTTTTTTCCAGGTATCTGGAAATCCCACCCCTTTTAATCTTTATATCCCATATTTTCATTAATCAGGTGTATAAATATCTTTCTCTTTTTCCCTGTCTTTTAGTCTGCTCAGTAAAGGACCATTAGTCGAAAGGCCTCGCAGTTCTCCGTTGTCTCATTTTCCTCGTGGCTATAACGTTATTCATAAATTCCTCACGTTCCTTATTTTCGTGATTCAGTTATACATATATATATATATATATATATATATATATATATATATATATATATATATATATATATATATATATATATATATATATATATATATATCCATAACCCTATATTTTAAGAACGAGATTTTTAGAAGGTGTTTGAATAAGATTTTTTCTTTTAGTTCGGTTGTCACCTAAGAAAAAAAAGAAAAAAAGAAAGAAGAAGAAAAAGAAGAAAAAGAAGAAGAAAAAGAAGAAGAAGAAGAAAAAAAGAAGAAGAAGAAGAAGAAGAAGAAGAAGAAGAAGAAGAAGAAGAAGAAAAAGAAGAAAAGGGTGTTCAAGGTGTTAAAATAAAGTCTATAAAGGAGATTAAAAAAGGCGGTTAAGATTAGCAAATAAGGCCGTAGGCCACACCCCGCAGGGTTGCCTGTGTAACCAAGCTCTTCCTGTTAAGGAAGAGAACAGCGGCTTATATATATATATATATATATATATATATATATATATATATATATATATATATATATATATATATAATATTCCAAATAGCTTTTTAGTCATTCAAAATTGGATCTAATTTTAATATCGTTTAGAAAAAAAAGGTGCTTCCATTATTTTGTCCACCTAATAGGCATTGATTTGAGGTAATATTAGTGAAGTCATTTCGTCACAGTTAAACGCACATGAGTGTATACGTTATATCGTGTGCGGAACATGTTGTGGTAGTATTTCGTCACAGTAAAACGCACATGTTTCGTAGTGTGTGCACTTGTGGTTGTATTATTTCGTCATAGTAAAACGCACATACGCGTGTATGTTGTTATCCTTTACGTGCACTTTTGGTGGTACCATTTCCTCCTAGTAAAACGCACATATGAGTGTACGTTTTTAAAGTGTGCGTGCACATGGGGTAGTAGTATTTCGTAATAGTAAATGCAAATGGGTGTGTACCTTTTTATCGTGGGCGTGCACATGTGGTAGTAGTATTTAGTCGCACTAAAACGCACATGCGAGTGTATGTTTTTCATGTCCGTGTACATGTGGTGGTACCATTTTAACACATTAAATCGCACTGGGGCGTTTTTTCGTGTGCGTGCACATGTGGTGGAGCCACTTCATCGATGTAAAACGCACATTCGCATGTACTTTTTTTTCTTTTACGTGCACGTGAGTGGAACTATTTGGTCTCATTAAGAAGCACATGCGCGTTTAACCGTATGCGTGTACATGTGGCGGAACCATTTCGTCGCAGTAAAACACACACAATAATGTACGTTTTTTAGTGTGCACATATGGTGGAGCCATGGGGTCACAGTAAAACTCACATGGGTATGTACGCTTTTCCGCATTCGTGTACATAGAAAAAATTTAAAATTCGATTCAGTGTAAACATTTGAATTTTTACAACAGGGTGTCCTTCAAGTCAGGCACCATAGGGGGAAATCTCTATTTTAGAGTATTTGTTCGAAGTGTTTTGTCACTCACTCCTTATGAAAATATTCAGGCAGGTGACTCATTTATCGAGGACACGTGGGTGGAGGGGGGAGGGGGGGAGGGGGTTCTCTGCATGAAACTGCTGTGATCCTTGATTTTCACTGCATATACATCGGCCATTAAATGACCCCACAGGTAAAAAGATCCAGAGGTGTGAGGTCACGGCTACGAAGAGGCCATTCGACAGGTCCACGTCGACCATTCTATCGTCCAGGAAACTGTTTCTTCGGATATGGCATGACCTGGACAGCATAATGAGCATGGCTCCGTACTGCTGAAACCACGTTGAATATTCTTCTCCCTCTGGACTCAGGATCCTTGAAAACGCCTCGCTTCCAGGGATCTCCAGCTTAACCTGTGTCATTGGTCTCAAAGAAAAATAGACCAATCAGTCTGTATTTCCACAGAGCCCACCACATCATTACCAGTTCACTCTCATGCTGTTTACTAGCGTTAAACTACTGAGTGTTCTGAGGGGACCATTAACGCGTGTACTGGCGATTACAATTGCCGGATTGAAGCTGGACTCATCAGAGAACAGGATACCTGTGGCAAATTCGAGATCACAGTCCATTTGTGATAAAGTTGACTCGCAAAACTGCACTCGAGATCAGCTTTGTCCTCGCTCAGTTTCTGCAGTGATTGAGCTTCGAACAATGACCACTTCAACTTCAGGGGACGGTGAATGCTGAGTTTACTGACTTCGATTTCAGTCGACATTCGGCGCAGAGATTTCGTCGGTCTCACGCCAAAGCGTTCCAATAGAGCAGGACGTTTTGCTTCGTCTACATATCTTTGCAGGTTCTGAACGTGTGTTTACATACACAGAGACAAACACACGCTTGGGTTTCCATGTGGAAAATCGGCAATTAAGCTTATCTGTCACCCGCCACCACTCTGTTCACGTACCCACCATCAAGATGACTTCAATGAGTACCTCTTTAGTTAAAGTCGTTGTGCAGCTGTACTACAAACACTGCTACAAACAAGGTCAACAGACCTAAGTCGCGTGCTCTCAATTATTCTTACTTATGACCTTACGACATTCCAAACTTTCAACAAGTGGGGGAATCCGACCCATAGTTTTCTTTTAATAATTCACAGACTAACCTTGGAAGTATTTTAGTAATTACATCATTCAAATTAGAATTTAAAACAACATAAGGGTTTCAAATTTCGTTAGAATCGGCCGAATAGTTACGGTGTCATTACAAAAACATAATGAAGAGTAAAATGTTACCATCCGACCGACTGAACTACGCGCCACCATCGTGATTGAGCTTCGAACAATGACCACTTCAACTTCAGGGGACGGTGAATGCTGAGTTTACTGACTTCGATTTCAGTCGACATTCGGCGCAGAGATTTCGTCGGTCTCACGCCAAAGCGTTCCAATAGAGCAGGACGTTTTGCTTCGTCTACATATCTTTGCAGGTCCTGAACGTGTGTTTACATACACAGAGACAAACACACGCTTGGGTTTCCATGTGGAAAATCGGCAATTAAGCTTATCTGTCACCCGCCGCCACTCTGTTCGCGTACCCACCATCAAGATGACTTGAATGAGTACCTCTTTAGTTAAAGTCGTTGTGCAGCTGTACTACAAACACTGCTACAAACAAGGTCAACAGACCTAAGTCGCGTGCTCTCAATTATTCTTACTTATGACCTTACGACATTCCAAACTTTCAACAAGTGGGGGAATCCGACCCATAGTTTTCTTTTAATAATTCACAGACTAACCTTGGAAGTATTTTAGTAATTACATCATTCAAATTAGAATTTAAAACAACATAAGGGTTTCAAATTTCGTTAGAATCGGCCGAATAGTTACGGTGTCATTACAAAAACATAATGAAGAGTAAAATGTTACCATCCGACCGACTGAACTACGCGCCACCATCGTGATTGAGCTTCGAACAATGACCACTTCAACTTCAGGGGACGGTGAATGCTGAGTTTACTGACTTCGATTTCAGTCGACATTCGGCGCAGAGATTTCGTCGGTCTCACGCCAAAGCGTTCCAATAGAGCAGGACGTTTTGCTTCGTCTACATATCTTTGCAGGTCCTGAACGTGTGTTTACATACACAGAGACAAACACACGCTTGGGTTTCCATGTGGAAAATCGGCAATTAAGCTTATCTGTCACCCGCCGCCACTCTGTTCACGTACCCACCATCAAGATGACTTCAATGAGTACCTCTTTAGTTAAAGTCGTTGTGCAGCTGTACTACAAACACTGCTACAAACAAGGTCAACAGACCTAAGTCGCGTGCTCTCAATTATTCTTACTTATGACCTTACGACATTCCAAACTTTCAACAAGTGGGGGAATCCGACCCATAGTTTTCTTTTAATAATTCACAGACTAACCTTGGAAGTATTTTAGTAATTACATCATTCAAATTAGAATTTAAAACAACATAAGGGTTTCAAATTTCGTTAGAATCGGCCGAATAGTTACGGTGTCATTACAAAAACATAATGAAGAGTAAAATGTTACCATCCGACCGACTGAACTACGCGCCACCATCGTGATTGAGCTTCGAACAATGACCACTTCAACTTCAGGGGACGGTGAATGCTGAGTTTACTGACTTCGATTTCAGTCGACATTCGGCGCAGAGATTTCGTCGGTCTCACGCCAAAGCGTTCCAATAGAGCAGGACGTTTTGCTTCGTCTACATATCTTTGCAGGTCCTGAACGTGTGTTTACATACACAGAGACAAACACACGCTTGGGTTTCCATGTGGTAAATCGGCAATTAAGCTTATCTGTCACCCGCCGCCACTCTGTTCACGTACCCACCATCAAGATGACTTCAATGAGTACCTCTTTAGTTAAAGTCGTTGTGCAGCTGTACTACAAACACTGCTACAAACAAGGTCAACAGACCTAAGTCGCGTGCTCTCAATTATTCTTACTTATGACCTTACGACATTCCAAACTTTCAACAAGTGGGGGAATCCGACCCATAGTTTTCTTTTAATAATTCACAGACTAACCTTGGAAGTATTTTAGTAATTACATCATTCAAATTAGAATTTAAAACAACATAAGGGTTTCAAATTTCGTTAGAATCGGCCGAATAGTTACGGTGTCATTACAAACACATAATGAAAAGTAAAATGTTACCATCCGACCGACTGAACTACGCGCCACCATCGTAACTTATAGAGTTGCGTACACCCGACTAGAAACACCACAAAATTGTCTTTTCCCCCTAATGGGTGTAAATTTGTGGTACACTATGTACACATACGAAATTAGATTCAGTAGGAAGTTTTTTACATTGGATCTAACCTAGAAATATATAAATTTTGATACAGTTGAAGCAGAGACCTGAAAAATGCTGCTTTGATACAGTGGAAGCAGAGACCTGAAAAATGCTGCTTTGATACAGTGGAAGCAAAGACCTGGATCAAGTTGTTAAAGTACTGAAAAATGCTGCTAAGAAAAATCACTCTCTCTAAAGTAGTGAAGACTGATTTAGGCAAAAATGTTTAATCTTACGAAAGTTATTAATCACTAAAATTACCACCTTAGAAAAAGGGTGGGACAATATTTAAAAAAAAAATTATTATTATTCCAAAGGTTTGACTCAGTTGGATATATTAAATTTGGAATAGTCTCGTTCTTTGTTAGGATAAATATCAGTTCTTTATTTGTCTGCGAGTATTTAAGTGTCTAAGGTAAGTACTTTTTTTCTCTCTCTCTCCTTCTCTCTCTCTCTCTCTCTCTCTCTCTCTCTCTATATATATATATATATATATATATATATATATATATATATATATATATGTGTGTGTGTCTATATATGTATGTATATATATGTATATATATGATATCTATATATATATATATATATATATATATATATATATATATATATATATATATATATATATGCAAATTTTGTTGAATACCATGGTATATTTCGCCTTGATTAATTTCCTTTGGCAACTTTCTATTCTTCTTACTGTCTTTTTTAGTCCATCTGGTAGATGTAGCTGGTAGATGGACTCAAAAGGACAGTAAGGAAAATATAAAGTTGCCAAAGGAAATTGATCAAGGCGAAATATACTCGTACCGTGGTCTTCAACAATATATATATATATATATATATATATATATATATATATATATATATATATATATATATATCCTGAAAATCGTTATGGAAAAAGTGTCTTAACCCCAAAATTCCATGTACCTACATATAAAGAAATTTGATCTATTTAGGAAGGCCATCCTTGAAAACAGCTTGGTTCCGAAACCGAGACCTGCTCACCCTCTGTTTGCTTTAGAAATATGAAAGATTAAGAGTCACCCTTTACCCCTTTATGAGTTAACCTTGGCAGTTACCAAATTTAAAGTCCGTACAAAGACTCCTTTGAGTCACCGTAAAGCAGTCCACCGACTCAGCGAAGGGAAATCATAATGAAAGAGATTAAGAACATAATCTTTATTATGAGGATGAAGCTCAGGTTAGGTGAAGGAGGTTGAAGTATATTGTTAAAAGAGATGATTGAAAGCATCCCAAGCATGAATGGGTTTTGGTGGAAAATTTTACGTATTTTAAAGTATCCTACGAAATTTGTCGGCAAGAGTTAATTGAAAAAAAAAACGACTATTCAGCCAGGTAAAGGATTCCTCTCCTTGCCGGAGCACTTTTAATCCTTTGTCAGGAGTAAAAAAAAGCGGTTATTTTCAACAATATTTGCTCGAACAATGTGTATCTGTGTGAGTCAAAATAACAAAAGGAGAGAGAGAGAGAGAGAGAGTTTAGTACTTAACTATATCGAATTTTAGGACAATTTTATGTTCTCCAACGGGTAAATAAGGAACAACAAGGACAGGATTAAACGAAAGTTCAAAGATGAAGAAAGAAATTTATATTGTTATAAATAAATCGAATTTCAGTACGTTTCGGGAAATGACTGAGTCAGCGGGTAAACAAGGAGTAACAAGGAGAGGGTTAAGGGAAAGATAAAGAAGTGAAAGGTGGGAGAACGAGCTTCGAAACTTGAATGGAGAAAAATTTCACGAAAGTTTACATTTTAAACCAAAAAAACAAGGAACAACAAGACAGAATTAAACAAGAGAACGTAATGAGAGGAGAGAAAGAGAGAGAGAGAGAGAGAGAGAGAGAGAGAGAGAGAGAGAAAGAAAATCATAATTACATGAATAAATCGAATTTCAGTATGATTCGGGGAATTGGCTAGCGGGTAAACAAGGAGCAACAAGGAAATGCTTAAAGCAAAGAGAAGAAAAGATAAAGAAGGAGAAAGAGAGGTAGAACGCCCTTCGTAACTTTAATGGACACAAGTTCACGAAAGTTAAAACATTTTAAACCAGAAAAACAAGGATTAACAAGAAAAGGATTAAACAAAAGAGAAAACGGGGAGGGGGGGCTTCCCGTGGGCCCCAACGCAGCAAAGAGACGAGACGCACAAAAAAAGCCGTCTCGGTCGAGCTGTCACAGGCTCGTCATAAAAAGACCTCCACTCGAAAGCTTCACCGAAAACGTTAACCACCACACCGACGCCCCATCACCTCCCGCCCTGATAAAATCCCCCAGTTTAATATAAACAAGCGCCAGAACGTGTTTTGTACCCACACAAGGAAATATGCGTACACACATCACGCGTACACTTAAGTATACACGTGATATTTCCATCCTATACCCCTTTCGCCTGCTCTTAACCCCTTATCCACTGTAAAACCTTCTCCCCCATAGTAATAGCAGATGTAGTACTTGTTGAATGGTCAAGATTATTCGGTTGTTTCTGTTGTTTAATGATTTTTTTTTTTTCTTAATTTCTTTTGAGGGAGTCTCTGTTTTCCTGCCCATTTAGCTGACGATGGCGTCTCGTCTCGAAACGCCTCTCTTCACCATTTTATTCCGTACCCTATCTTCCTTCAGCCTACCTTAATTCGTCCCCATCTGTTACACTCGGCTCAAATAATGCTACACCCAGGGTCCTTCGAGGACAATAGTACACTATAATAGGATCCCGCCCCAATCCTTTACGTGACAGGCGCGGTCTTGAGCCGCCCATGTGATACGAGAAAGGGAATTTGTCCTTCCATTGTCCGAAGATGAGCCGTCAGATGGAAAGAGAAGAACGGAGAGGAACGGAGAGGAGCAGAGAGGAACAGGACTCGCAAGGCACGGAAGGGAAAGGAGGAAGATTGACTCTCCCGAGGGAAGGGAAGAGTGAAGCTTCAGTAAATTGTGGAATGGAGTTCGGTTGAAGAATGAGCAGAAGAAGAAAGAGAACAAGAAGAATAACAGCACGAGAGCGCATAATGTTACTTATTGCAAGGCCTTAGTGTTCCTTTCAAAGCAGTGTTGTTCATGGATACGAACTTCATGAAATTTAGACATTTACCATTCCGAACTTTATATTTGGGGTTCATGCCGCTATGATGGCACTGTGGGATGGTCTCTGTAGTAGAACTCATAATCGCACCTATATGTCGTCTCCCCACAATGGTATTTCGTTAAGGCAAAGGTACTAAAGGTTTGATTCTGATACCATTGATGACTGTTACACCTATTGTGACAGTGCAGAGGGTCCAAACTAAGTTAGTCCTGAATGTTGCCTCCAGATAATGGCATTGGAGAGGGGCCAAATTAAGTTAGTCCTGAATGTTGCCTCCAGATATTGACATTGAAGAGGGAGTCCAATTTGTGGCAGCTTAGGCGATTACATTAAAATAATGGCACTCAAGAGTAGGCTGCAATGATGCTAGTCCTGAGAGGGTGCATCCAGAGAATGGCACTGTAAAGAGGTTCTAAATTAGGTTAGTCTGACTTCTGCATCCAAATAATGACACTGAAGAAGGAGTCCAATTTATGGCAGCTTATGTATGAGGTTGGACCCATATAATGGGACTTAAGAGTGACTCCAATTTATGGCAGCTTAGAAGTTTGGATCCAGATAATGGCTCTTCAGAGTGAGTCCAATTTATGGTAGCTTAAGAGGTTGGATTCAGATAATGGCACTGAAGATGCAATAAATGTCACTAAAATTTACCTGACAGTTTTAATAAAAAAGAATATATTCAAGCTTTTCTCCAATTTGTGGCAGCTTAGGCGGTTGCATTAAAATTATAGCACTCAAGAGGCGATTCCAATTATGCTAATCCCGAGGGGGTGCATATAGATAATTGTACTGAAAAGTGGTTCCAAATTAGGTTAGTCCAAATGTTGCCTCCAGATAATAGCACTGAAGAAGAAGCCCAATCTATGGCAGCTTGGGAGGTTGGATCCAGATAATGGACTGTAGAGTGAGTCCAATTTATGGCAGCTTAAGAGTTTGGATCCAGATGACACTGAAGAAGGCATTAAATGTCACTAGAATTTCCCTGACAGTTTTAATAAAAAGGAAGAAATTCAAACTTTTCTCACAAATGATACAAGAAGTTCTTTTCTGATCATGACAGTAAATATCGAACCTCTATAATGATACTGGTGTTTATTCAATATAACAAGAGTTCCTTTAGGCACTACACGCCATTTATATATTACAGCCATGTTCTGGGGCGTGTTAATTAAAAGGATAGGTTACAACCGTAATTGGAAGAGAAATGAATGTGTATTTTAATCAATGCATACTCCACATTTTAAACGGTTAGGATAGTCAGCCTGATGAATGGTTAATGGGAGGGAGTTTCGCAAGGTTGTCTTGTTTCCAGGCCTATTTGTCTACGTTAAAGTGAGTTTACTCTAATACTATCTAAATAGGCGTTTAATTAACTATTAGACCCGAAAAAATCAATATGGTTGTATTTCACAGAGCAGTAAAATTACACATATCAATAGAAAGAAGTGAATTTTATATTTTATATAACATGTTAATTTATGCTAAAGGATGAATATTAAAACAAACGAAAACAAATTTATTGATAATTAATTCGTTTCGAATTATTGATATGATTTGACGCGATTTCTGCTGTCATGGGAGGATCACGAAAATAAGAGAATGTTCTGAAGATAATGGAGCTTGTTTCAGAAACTTATATTTAATAAGAAATCTATATCTGAATTTTTCTTCTTTATAATCATATTCGTATATATATATATATATATATATATATATATATATATATATATATATATATATATATATATATATATATGGATTCTTATTTTAATTAAAGTTATAGAAATTATTGATCTTTTTTTAAGCACCCATGTACAGGGTGGTCCGAAAAACCCCATCACCCCCTGTAAATATTGTTATATTTTTTATTTCAAATATTGTTTTAACTTTCTATTTCAGATGACCGAGAAAGTCTTGTCAACCCCTGTAAATTTCCACTTTCAAATGGCCACGAAAATTATGGTGCTCATTCAAACCTTCTTGATGTGTGATAGTGAAAATGAAAGTGCTAAAACCAGTACATGTGTGTGATATTATTATATTGTCCCTCTATTGTTCTTATTACTTTTCGGTAAGGGGTGACAAGACTTTTGGATCACCCTGTAGAACGGTTACCCTATAAATATCGAAAGAATGTCCAACTAAACGTAAATATCGATTCTCTGTTTACCAATCGATAGATGAGAAACCGCCGATGTAATAAGCTTATCTGGTCCTTCAGCCGAATAATCTCTCGACCTCACTTCCCAAACTGAAAACATACAGATAAAATCAAATCGCGGCCATTAAATAATACCCTCTCTTGCAATTAATATTATTGATTCATCTCCAAAACATTTCACATCTCGAATAATTCCTTTTTGTCGAACTCTTTCATGGACCTTACTTATGTTGGCCCTGTCTAAGATCATTGCTTGGCTCGCAGCTTCAATGAACTTTGCCAAACGGGCTGAATCTGCAGAGGTCCCGCATTCGGTGTAGCTCCAAGAGATCCCGAAATCGGTGTATCCTCTCAGAGGTCCCGCACTCGGTGTAGCTCGAAGAGATCCCGAAATCGGTGTATCCTCTCAGAGGTCTAGCATTTGGGGTAGCTCTAAGAGATCCCGAAATCGGTGTATCCTCTCAGAGGTCTAGCATTTGGTGTAGCTCCAAGAGATCCCGAAATCGCTGTATCGACTCAGAGATCCCGCATTCGGTGTAGCTCCAAGAGATACCGAAATCGCTGTATCCTCTCAGAGGTCTCGCACTCAGGGTACCTCTAAGAGATCCCGAAATCGGTGTATCCTTTCAGAGGTCCCGCACTCAGTGTAGCTCCAAGAGATCTAAAAATCGGTGTATCCTCTTAGAGGTCCCACAGTCGGTGTAGCTCTAAGATATCCCGAAATCGGTGTATACTCTCAGAGATCCCGCACTCAGTGTAGCTCCAAGAAATCCCGAAATCAGTGTATCCTCTCATAGCTCTCGCACTCGATGTAGCTCCAAGAGATCCCGAAATCAGTGTATCCTCTCAGAGATCCCGCAATCGGTGTAATTCCAAGAGATCCCGAAATCGGTGTATCCTCTCAGAGGTCTCGCACTCGGTGTAGCTCCAAGAGATCCCGAAATCGGTGTATCCTCTCAGAGGTCTCACACTCGGTGTAGCTCCAAGAGATCCTGAAATCAGTGTATCCTCTCAGAGGTCCAGCACTCGGTGTTCCTCTCAGAGGTTTTGCACTCAGTGTAGGTCCAAAAGATCCCGAAATCGGTGTATCCTCTGAGGTCTCACACTCGGAGTAGCTCCAAGAGATCCCAAAATCGCATTATCCTCTAAGAAGTCTCGCACTCAGTGTAGCTCCAAGAGATCCCGAAATTGGTGTATCCTATCAAAGGCCCCGCAGTCGGTGTAGCTCCAAGAGGTCCCGAAATCAGTGTATCCTCTCAGAGGTCCCTCACTCGGTGTAGCTCCAAGAGATCCCAAAATCGTTGTATCCTCTGAGGTCCTGCACTCAGTGTAGATCCAAGAGATCCCGAAGTCGGTGTATCCTCTCAGATGTCCCGCACTCGGTGTAGCTCCGAGAGATCCCGAAATCGCTGTATCCTCTCAGAGGTCCCGCACTCGGTATAGCTCCAAGAAATCCCGAAATCGGTGTATTCTCTCAGAGGTCCCGCACTCGGTGTACCTCCAAGAGATCCCAAAATCAGTGTATCCTCTCAGATGTCCCACACTCGGTGTAGCTCCAAGAAATCCCGAAATCGGTGTATCCTCTCAGAGGTGCCGCACTCGGTGTATCCTCTCAGAGGTCTCGCACTCGGTGTACCTCCAAGAGATCCCGAAATTGGTGTATCCTCTCAGAGGTCCCGCACTCGATATAGCTCCAAGAGATCCCGAAATCGGTGTATTCTCTCAGAGGTCCCGCACTCGGTATAGCTCCAAGAGATCCCGAAATCGGTGTATTCTCTCAGAGGTCCCGCAATTAGTGTAGCTCCAAGAGATCCCGAAATTGGTGTATTCTCTCAGAGGTCCCGCACTCAGTGTAGCTCTAAGAGATCCCGAAATCAGTGTATCCTCTCAGATGTCCCGCACTCGGTGTATCTCCGAGAGTACCCAAAATCAGTGTATCCTCTCAGATGTCCCACACTCGGTGTAGCTCCAAGAAATCCCGAAACTGACATTGGATAGAAAATATTAGAAACGTGCTTACATACATAACACGGGGTCAGGTCGTGAAAGATCCCCTCTTTTTTCCCCCAATCCCCTAATTGTGGCTAATCAGGGGGGTTTTTAGGCCTAAACATATTGAAGGGCTGACATTTCACTATTTTGTTTATTTGCTTTCGTATTACAGGATTAAAAGAAAATTGACCCTCAGATAGATTTAAATTAGGAACTGAAGATATCAAGCTCGATTCTACGATTCTTCTCTTAACATAGTTAGCCGATTTAAATACCATTTTACTTCCAATGAAATCGATCGAATGATTCAAGTCTCTAACATGGCAAAATATTCCACTGCTTTCGCTGCCCACTCTAATATCTCTTTTGTGTTCGTACAATCTCTTGTCTAGATTTCTCCCCGTTTGCCCTATATAAACTTTATGGCAATCGTTACATGGTATTGAATATACTCATATGTTATGATGTTGCTTGGGTTTCCTGGCAATCATCAATTGGTTTAAGGAATTATTATATTTAAAGGCTAGATTAATACCCACTTTTCCAAATATGTCCTTTAAACTATTTAATTTATTATTAAATGGCAATGTTATACATTTGTTGAAGTCATTAGTGCGGGAAGGCTTATTACCATAGAATGTTTTCCTAGCTGCAAAATGGGCAGACGATATGAACCAATCGGGGTAATCCAAATTAGAAAAATTGATTCTGATAATGACAATTTCTTCATCTAAATAGGAAGGATGACATATTTTGTATGCTCTAAGGAAAAGGTTAGAAATTACCGATTTTTTAACAGTATTATCGTGAAACGAAAAATAATGTATATAGGCATTCCAGTCGGTCGGTTTCCTATAAACATCAAGTTCTAATTCATGGTGATCTTTATTAATGAGGAAATCTAAAAAAGGTTATCTATTATCATATTCCCATTCATATTTAAATTTGATGGAGACATCCAAATTATTCAAATTATTAAAAAAGTTATCAAAATCATGACCATTAGGCCATACAGAAAATACATCGTCAATGTACCTTAACCATATAAAGTTAGGGGGAGAAATTGTGGGAATGAGTTCAGTCTCAAAATATTCCATGAAGAGACATGCCAATATCGGAGATAAACTATTTCCCATGCTAAGGCCAAATATTTGTGTTTAAAACTCATTATTTACTCGAAACACATTGTCAGAGAGACATAATTCAACTAAATCGATAAATTTACTATGTTAAGAGAAAAATCGTAGAATCGAGCTTGATATCGTCAGTTCCTAATTTAAATCAATCTGAGGGTCAATTTTCTTTTAATCCTGTAATACGAAAGCAAATAAACAAAATAGTGAAATGTCAGCCCTTCAATATGTTTAGGCCTATCAACCCCCCTGATTTGCCACAAGTAGAGGATTGGGGGAAAAAAGAGGGAATCTTTCACGACCTGACCCCGTGTTATATATGTAAGCACGTTTTTTAATATTTTCTATCCAGTGTCAGTTGAAAAAGGGTGTGAGATACACCGAAACTGTTCTGAATTAAATTGTCTTCGGAGAATGTGGTTTAATTCCTCATTTTTTCTTGCGATATTGCATTAATTTTCATCATATATATATATATATATATATATATATATATATATATATATATATATATATATATATATATATATATATATATATATATATATATATATATATATATATGCACTAAAGTTTATCTTTCGATTGTATAAGAATTTGTGATTTTTTATAAAAAAAAATCAGGAATAATGAGGTGAAAATATGAGAAAAGAATGACATTTCAACGTACAGTTGCCCAAATTAGTCAGATCAAAATTTTCAGAATTGTATAAATTCTCGAATATTTTTGAATGAATACAAGTAAACTTTGCTGTGATGCTAATTAATATTATTTTTTTTATAACGTGTTAGGTTGAAAAAATAATAGGGATAAAATAAAAAAAATGGCAAATGTTAATTAATGATAATATGTTTGTGATATCAATGATTAAAAAATAAATAAATATATAAAGTTATTAAACCTGGAAAAAGAAAAATTGGGTTAAATTTGGCAACCCTGCTTTGAAACAAAACCGTTTCAAAATGTTTCGACATGATGGCTTGAAATATCGCAATAACTTAAAAAAAAATCCTTAAATTGAATTTATTTTATTGGTAAATGTTTTATCTAGTTTATTTATTATAACTAAATATTATAACTAAATAAATATATAAAGTTATTTAACCTGGAAAAAGAAAAATTAGTTTAAATTTGGCAATCCTGTTTTGAAACATAAACGTTTCAAAATGTTTCGACATGATGGCTTGAAATATCGCAATAACTTCCAAAAATCCTTAAATTGAATTTATTTTATTGGTAAATGTTTTATCTAGTTTATTTATTATAACTAAATATTATAACTAAATAAATATATAAAGTTATTTAACCTGGAAAAGAAAAATTGGGTTAAATTTGGCAACCTGTTTTGAAACAAAACCGTTTCAAAATGTTTCGACATGATGGCTTGAAATATCGTAATAACTTAATAAATCCTTAAATTGAATTTATTTGATTAGTAAATGTTTTACTAGTTTATTTATTATAGCAAAATATACACCAAATACTCCATTTTTCATCAAATAATAATATATTAAATTGTCACTGAAGGAAATTCAGTGTAAAGTGGGAAATTACTAATTGCAGCAAATATAAATACGATATTCAATAGAAAAATTTGTTCGGTGAATAAACGAAAAGATTCTTGAAATTATGAGGTCTCTATGGTAACGGAAATTCGGTCTATTTATTCAACGCTATGCGCAGGCTATGTAGTTTCTATGACAACGGAACTTCAGTTGATTTATTTAGCGCTAAGCGTAGGGTATGTAGTTTCTATGACAACGGAACTTCAGTTGATTTATTTAGCGCTAAGCGTAGGGTATGTAGTTTCTAGGGCAACAGAAATTTGATTGATTTATTTAACGCACTGCGTAGGCGCTTTAGTTTCTATGGCGACGGAAATTCGGTTGATTTATTTGAATTTCTACCATTGAAGATTAATTCTGTTTGGTTTTCTTGAATGACTGCTATTTCTCGGACAAAATTTAGTCATATAAACTCGTGTATATATATATATATATATATATATATATATATATATATATATATATATATATATATATATATATATATATATATATATATATATATATATGTATATATATATATATATATATATATATATATATATATATATATATATATATATATATATATATATATATATATATATATATATATATATATATATATATATATATATATATATATATATATATATATATATATATATATATATATATTTATATCAGTGGCGTGCGGTAACTTTTGAAGATGAGGAAACAATTTAAGTTTTGTAAAAATAAATATGTTAATTGAAGTAAATATGTTGTTCATTAAAATAACTATAAAATTGTAAGCTACTCACTTTATTTAAATGTTAATTTTTTAAAATTTTATTCTTTTAAAACTTTATTTAAATGTTAAAATAGCTTCTCTAAGTACGCACAATCAGCTAGCCAAGATGTTCTATCATATTGGCCTACATTGTATTTGCGAGTGCATTACTACTTTGTTTTGGATGACATCTAGTGTTGTAGTAGGCCTACTTGTTTTAATAATAGTTTCTTTTTCATTATAAATCATCGCACTGACTTCCTTTTAACTAATTTTTCAATAATGCAATCACATTTTCCCACAACTTTATTTGCATCAATTTTGTTTAAAAGGGGTTTACCACTTTAAAAAAATGAATAAACAATACGCTACAGTTATCTAAGAACTTACTCGTAGCTACTAACTGATCTCAAAGATACCAGGAGTGAATCCGGTAGGGCTGCCAGAATCCAAGAAATATAAACATAATGATTAAGATACAAGAGCGTAACCATATAGTTTAGGCTATATAGCTGCTTTCATTCTTAGAACGAGTATTTAAATTTAACCTAAAATATTTTAAGCTTCAGAGCATAATAGTAGTTAAGTCATTGTGACTTAGACCTTTTATTGCTTTTCCCTAGATTCTGGCAACCCTATCGGTTGCCAGATGCAAGCAGATGACTGCAAAGCTAAATTTGCTTCCTTTCCCGTTTACAAATAGTTTTTTTTTTTTCTTAAATCTAACTCGGCGTTGAAATATCTAGAAAAAAATTTATAAAACTCTGATTGTATATTATTGCCAAGAAAAGCAAAACATCTTTTAAACTATTCATTCCAAAGCACCAAAAAAGCAGAACTATTATTGAAATTAAGAGAAAAAAAAAGAGTAGAAATCTGCACGAAAAGGATGCATTTTTTCAATTGCAGTCGGGCTCATCAGGGTATAACGCCAATTCGATTGAAAGTGAACTGTACCGTATGGCGGATACAAGTATAGGCAAGCATAAATGTGAGAATAAAATTGATTCTGCTGCCATATTAATTGTTGGGGTGTAACTTCTTTTTATTTTCTTCTTAAATGGGGAAGCATTACATCCCTTTCTTCCATTGACTGCACGCCACTGATATATATATATATATATATATATATATATATATATATATATATATATATATATATATATATATATATATATATATATATTATTAATACGTAAAAAAATAAATATATAATTGTTAAAATTAAGTTAAAAAGCCATCTTATATCCATTTTTTTTTACAGATTTTCGTGATACTCCTTTGTAACCTCATCATAGCAGCTTGCCGTCGTTAGAAGTAATTAGAATCTTGATTCATCTAGCTTGTTTGCCTGGCTCTCTGCTAGCTTATTTATCTCTCGATCTGTCAGTTTGTATGCCTGCCTCTCTCTGAGTGTATATATATATATATATATATATATATATATATATATATATATATATATATATATATATATATATATCTGTCAGATTGTATGTATGCCTCTCTCAGTTTATCTATATGTCTATCTGTTAGGTTGTATGTCTGCCTCTCCCCCAGTTCATCTATCTGTCTATCTGTAAGTTTGTCTCTCTCCCTCTCTCTCAGTTTATATATCTGTCTATCTATCAGTTTGTGTGTCGTCCTGTCTCTCATTTTATCTATCTATCTATCAGTTTGTCTGTCTGCGTCTCTCTCAGTTTATCTATCTGTCTAGCTTTCAGTTTGTCTGTCTGTCACTCTCAGTTTATCAATCTGTCTATCTGTCAGTTTGTCTGCCTGCGTATCTATCTGTCAGATTGTATGTCTGCCTCTTCCTCAGTTTATCTATCTGTTTCTATGTCAGTTTGTCTGTCTGCCTCTTTCTCAGTTTATCAATCTCTATCTGTCAGTTTGTATCTCAGCCTCACTCTCAGTTTATCTATCTGTCTGTTTGTTTGACTATCTCTCTCTTAGTTTATCTATCTTTCTATCTGTCAGATTATATGTCTGCCTCTCCCTTAATTTGTCTGTCTGCGTATCTCTCAGTTTATTTATCTGTCTATCTGTCAGTTTATCTGTCTGCGTCTTTGTCAGTTTATCCATCTTTCTATCTGGAAGTTTGTATGTCTGCTTTTCCTCTCTCAGTTATCTATCTGTCAGTTTGTCTGTTTGCCTCTCTCTCTCTTTCAGTTTATCTATCTGTCTTTCTCTCTCAGTTATCTATCTGTCAGTTTGTCTGTTTGCCTCTCTCTCTCTTTCAGTTTATCTATCTGTCTGTATGTACGTTTGTCTGACTGCTTCTCTCCCCGTTGATCCATCTGTATATCTGTCAGTTTGTCTGTCTGCCTCTCTCTCTCTCTCAATAGATTTATCTGTGCATCAGTAAGTTTGCCTATCTACTTCCTGCATCGTCCTCATGGGGTCTTTTACAGGCAATAGCTGTTTTGAAGTACTTCCTTGTTTCTGTCTGAGATGTCATCTATGATTGGGTCTGTCTACATTCTTCTATTTATCTGTCAGAGCAGGATGACATTCCTTTTACTTATTTACTAATTATCCAATTCATATATATCTACCAGGTTCCTTTCCAGCTTCATCTACCTATAAGTAGACTAAAAGATAATGGAAATTGCAAATATACATAGACAAAATGGAGAGACAAACAAATTAGATAGAAAATTGAACGTAACCTTTGAATAAGTTGATAGAATGGCAGACTGATATACTGTTAGATATAATAGTAGGCATAATAATCAACATATAAAATGGTAAAATAATATATAAAGAGTAATCAACCTTTCTATCAATCTAAACAATTCGACCGGTCTACTTGGCGTAGATGGTTCCGTTGGTTTTGGCTTTTATTTAATAAATAAAAGTAAAACAAATCCACAAGATTCTACCCCTTAGCGATCCTCCAGCTAGTCTACCCTTTCATCTATCTACCTCCCACCATAGGGGTAGGGGGGCCTTCAAATATCCGTAAATCCTCTGCTTTACCATCAGATGGCGCCGAACGTCGGAATGATGGACTCCGCTAAAATTGGTCAATATTAATCACGTCCATTGGACCAACTAGTCAAAAAGGCTTTACAATCTGACTTCCGGAATATATATATATATATATATATATATATATATATATATATATATATATATATATATATATATATATAATATATATATATATATATATATATATATATATATATATATATATATATATATATATATATATATATATATATATATATATATATATATATATATATATATATATATATATGGGGGGGGACATTTAATTCGTATTCTCTCCTTCTCCCATACGCACCCTTTTTTTAACCCGCTCCTTTCGGATCTTTCTTTTGTTGTCTCGTTTCATTGTCGCTCACGCCTGTCTTATCCTTTTCGTCTCTTCCTTCATTCACCTTTTATCAACATCTGCTCTTTAATCGATAACTTAATATACTGTCCTACACATGACGAGCCTGACAGCCATACAGAGAGAGAGATAGAGATAGAGAGATAGAGAGAGAGAGGGAGAGAGAGAGAGATGAAGAAAGAGAGGAAAGAAATAATATATATATATATATATATATATATATATATATATATATATATATATATATATATATATATATATATATAGAGAGAGAGAGAGAGAGAGAGAGAGAGAGAGAGAGGGGGGGAGAGAGAAAGATGGAGAAAGAGAGGAAAAAATAATATATATATATATATATATATATATATATATATATATATATATATATATATATATATATATATATATATATATATATATATATATATATATATATATATATATATGTATATATATATATATATATATATATATATATATATATATATATATATATATATATATATATATATATATATATATATATATATATATATATATATATATATATATTCGGTATTCGCGTATAAATCTCTTTCCTCCGGTAATACATATCTGGATACACACATAAATATATTTGGGACGTTTACCACCTTATCTTTCTGTCATATCCTAATTTGTTTCTCATTTGCCACTTGTATCACTGGACCGCAAAGAGGCACCGAACAATAATAATTAATTGAATACGCAAAATAGGAATACACAGGAAAATATTCTACATAATCACAAAATACAACAAATATTTTATGCACAATACAGAGGAAAATATTTTATACGCATTGCACAGAGAATTTTTTTATACAGAATAAACAGGGAAATATTTAATACAAAGAATAGACAGGAAAATAATATATTTACAGAATATACAAGAAAATATTTTATATAGAATACACAGGGAAATATTGAATCCACTGAATACAAAAATATTGTATACACATAATACAGACGAAACTATACATTCACACATATTCCAAGTCCCGTTTGCTTCTAATGTTCGCTTTTTCCTGGTCAACGTTTGCATCTATGGGTATTTTCCACTACTTGTTCGTATTTTCCTCCTGAATTATTATTCCTCCGTCAATGAGGGAGAACGGGGGTATAACCCCTCTATCTGGGTATTTTATCAGGGGGGGGGGGAAATTCATGCTCGGTTTTATTCGCTTTTGTTTCAAAAATATTTTATACACATAATACAGACGAAACTATACATTCACACATATTCCAAGTCCCGTTTGCTTCTAATGTTCGCTTTTTCCTGGTCAACGTTCGCATCTATGAGTATTTTCACCTACTTGTTCGTATTTTCCTCCTGAATTATTATCCCTCCATCAATGAGGGGGAACGGGGGTATAACCCCTCTATCTGGGTATTTTATCAGGGGGGGGGGGATTCATGCTCGGTTTTATTCGCTTTTGTTTCATGTTTTCACCTCTTAAATCTTTGCTTGCATCGACGTTATTCCATTGGATTAACCCATCTCGTCTTTCTCTGCTTCTCTTCATGAAGGCCTGGCTTCTTTGTAGAACAGGGTGGAGGATGGGAGAGTTGCGCGTCTGCTCCAGTACTTATAGTTTTCACCTTTTTTAGCGCCTCGATCTATGTTCTTTCGTTTTCCATCCTAGTGTAAATACACCCCCAACCACGTTGAGTGAAGTTAAGTTACATTGGATAGGGTTAGTGTTCGGATGGGCAACCAAGTCGGTATTATAGTGACCCAATGTTCTGATCACGAACATCATTACGGAGATACCCTCGTTGGTTTTTTTTCCAAGAATGAAAGTTTTGGGAGCGATCCCAAATAGTTAGGTCGGGTTATGAATTGGATTCCCTTCTCTGACTACCACAATGTGGTTGTAGCTAGGTATTTGGGGTCTTTTGAACCATAGGGTATAAAAATCTCCTCTTAAGGATTTTTAAAACCCCTCAGGTTTTTTAAACCCCCTTAATAAAATACCTGAAGATCCTCACTAAGTCATGCATAGTAGATATCTCTACCAGTAGCAAAGTCTGACGTTGACTTAGTTTTATTCTACTCTTTTCTATTCTTAATCTACTATCTACAATAACCTCTCGTCACTGAACCCCTGCAACTCATCAGTTCACCCGACGTAGATATATCTACCGGTAGATCCTCTCATGGTCAACATCATCCGATAAAAACAAGGTAGATTTATCTACCGATACCTAAATGTGACATTGCCTTAACTTTATTACACTTTTTTTCTATTCTTAATCTACCACCTACAATAACCTCTCGTCACTGAACACCTGCAACTCATATGTTCACCCGACGTAGATATATCTACCAGTAGATCCTCTCATGGTCAACACCCCCCTCAAAAACAAGGTGGATTTATCTACCGGTAGCTAAGTCTGACGTTATCTTATCTCTCTTCCTTTTTTTATTCTTAATCTACCACCTACAATAACCTCTCGTCACTGAACATCTGTAACTCATCAGTAGATCCGATGTAGATATATCTACCGGTAGATCCTCCCATGGTCAACATCATCCGATAAAACAAGGTAGATTTATCTACCGGTAGCTAAGTGTGACATTGCCTTAGCTTTATTCCACTTTTTTCTATTCTTAATCTACCACCTACAATAACCTCTCGTCACTGAACACCTGCAACTCATCAGTTCACCCAACGTAGATGTATCTACCGGTAGATCCTCCCATGGTCAACATTGTCCGATAAAAACAAGGTAGATTTATTTACCGGTAGCTAAGTGTGACATTACCTTAGCCTAATTCCACTTTTTTCTATTCTTAATCTACCACCTACAATAACCTCTCGTCACTGAACACCTGCAACTCATCAGTTCACCCAACGTAGATATATTTACCGGTAGATCCTCCCATGGTCAACATCGTCCAATAAAAACAAGGTGGATTTATCTACCGATACCTAAGTGTGACATTGCCTTAGCTTTATTCCACTTTTTCTATTCTTAATCTACCACCTACAATAACCTCTCGTCACTGAACACCTGCAACTCATCAGTTCATCCGATGTAGATATATCTACAGGTAGATCCTCCCATGGTCAACATCATCCGATAAAAACAAGGTAGATTTATCTACCGGTACCTAAGTGTGACATTGTCATAGTTTTATTCCACTTTTTTTCTATTATTAATCTACCACCTACAATAACCTCTCGTCACTGAACACCTGCAACTCATCAGTTCACCCGACGTAGATATATCTCCCGGTAGATCCTCCCATGGTCAACATCATCCAATAAAAACAAGGTAGATTTATCTACCGATACCTAAGTGTGACATTGCCTTAGCTTTATTCCACTTTTTTCTATTCTTAATCTACCACCTACAATAACCTCTCGTCACTGAACACCTGCAACTCATCAGTTCACCCGACGTAGATATATCTCCCGGTAGATCATCCCCTGGCTAACATCCCGCTCGCAAAAACAAGTTTGACCTGGGGTATTCCAAAGACCGTGAATATTCAAGGAGCGGCGCCTTACACCAGACCATTTTTTTCTTCCTTTAGAAGCGTATTCGGAACTTGAGGCGAATCCGATCGTAAAATTTACACATTTCGCTTATTAATACCATCTTTATTAGCTTGTTATGAGGGAAGCCTCAGAGGCAGTATAAGGAGCTAAAGGCGTGTGGAGATAAGCGAAGATGGAGAATTTTAGCTTGTGACTCAAGTTTAGATGGTAATTGTTTATATCCGTGTTAAAGAGCGATTAGAACTTATGTTTTCATTCAGTCTTGTTTTAGAGGGGAGGGGGTTCGACCTAATTTAATTTATTTCAAAATATTTTATTAATAAATAGGGAGTAATATAGTTTTAATGGATTTTATTTAATGATTTAGATCATTATGAATGGTTTTATAGAATTTAGATTAGTTTAATTAGAGGTGTTTTCTATTTTCAGCTTTCTAAATCATGGTTGGGGGTTTCAGATATTTTTAAACTCTTCCCATTGAAGGTTAAATTATTTTAACTAACTTTAACCCAATTTGGATCAAATATAATGTTAGTTTATGCATCTTTTAGACATGAACTATTTTTTAAATAATTACCAAGCAAAATTAATCCCGTTCAAATATTATTTTAAAAGGAATTATCAGATTATTTGCAAATCTTTCGAAATCTTTTTTGCAATAAACTTTCACCTAAACCATTTCACCCGACGGAAAGTATTCAAGGAAGTGAAGTAAACCAATAAGCCCAAGAAGAAGCCCGGAAGAAGGCCAGAACCAATTAAGTGGTAGGCTTTAGAAGCCGATTTTCCGCTTAAATTCTCTTTAAGTCCTCCTCTGTAGGTATCTCTGTAGCAAAATAAGTTGTATGGACTACTTTTACCAATACTATTCAAGACATTGTAATACCTTTTGTCTTTTTCCTTTTAAATCATTTTAGCTTCTATTGTACTATTCCTTCGCATCTTTCCTCTCGTGTCTGTCCCTCTAATTCCATTATTCCCATCTAAATCATGTTCTATAATTCTCTAACCTTTAGTTCCAATGTATATCCTATATAATCTTTGAATATCCTTCTTTATCCTCCTATACACCCATACCGTTGTACCTTACGGCCAAAGCGTTCCTAAAAGGAGAAATTCTAAAACATCGAAAAGAGCGGCCGAGATGCGATCGAATCCGAAACGCAAGTTCCCGACCATATCGAAGCCTCTTTTATGGAAACTTTGCGTTCTGGAAAGCCTTTTGCGGTTGCCATAGCAATCCCTAATGGTCGTTTTTAAATCATATTAACAAAAGACTTTGATTTAACGACGCTCAGTGCAGTGTTTAACTACCTTCAAATAGATGATGTATATGCTTTAGTCGGCGAGTCCCCACCGAGCGACCGTTCGCATAGAAATTGCTCCATTACAGCAACGACACTAGAGAGCAACGCATCGGACCAATGAAGGTCCTGGGCGGGAGGCGCGTTGCTCGATGCTGACGAGACTTGTGTTGGCCAATACGCTGGTCATCTACCATGATGACCATAATACCTTTTTTGGGACCTTGGCGACGTCAGGTATATGAAAAAAATGGTAAGTTTATGGTTTCTTAAAAAGGGGATAAGTTCAACCTCAAAATTTATTGGTTGAGTTTATTTCGACCGGCACCTCTAAATAGGGAAATGAACCCTTTTGCGGAGAACTTAAAAAATAAAAATTTATTTAGATTTTCGAGGAGATTGGGGGCGTTGGGGTGGGGGCTGGGGGTCAGATGGAAGGGATCGTGTGAAAATTTTAGTGGTAAATTTGGGCAAATCCAGTAAGGAACATATTAATGGACAAGACCCAAGACCCAGAGGAAGACCCCCCTGCCCGAAATTGGGACCCATAGTGATTATTATAATAAATCGAACTCAGATAGGGAGCACAAACAGATAGATAGGAGAGTAGACAGACAGACATAAGTTGTACATACACAAACTCCAAGATTTAATTAACTTACCCTCATGAATACATCTAAATAAATTGAAATACATAGAATGACACACACATACACACACATAAATCGGATAAAACATGGAGTGAAAGTTAAATAGGGTGTATGATAAAGTGCGGTCTGTAGCGCATGAAATGTGGGATTGTAGACTTCCAATTAATTTTATTATTTTTCCCAGACAATGTCATTTCTACGTTTCCTTCAGCAGGGTGGGTGTAGGGGGGAGGGGGTTAGAGGAAGCCGTTCCATTCCAACAATTGAAACGTTTCACGAACGCAGCCCGTTAAACACCCATAATTCGCCTGTTTATCATTAAATATTATATTAAAGTGATGTATCGCTTGTCAATCGTTCGAGAAACTGTAATCACGTATGTTCCAATCTGACCTCAAACCCATGAATGAATAAAGATCAATCTCCCTTAATTCCCTCCCCTTTTATATTCCCAGCTTAAAAATAGGAAGATCGGTGGAAGAAAAAAAAACAACTCACGCACAATTATGGAAGCAGTCATTATAACCCTTATTCCACCTAACAATAAGGTTCACGTCGAACTATTCTGGTACCCCCGACACAATCGTTTTAATTAATATAAAGAGTTTTGTCCACAATATACACGCTCCAAACTCGTATTTACGAAGGATAATTGCATCAATCGCAACGGTGAGAATAAAACCTTTTTTTATAGACGCTGTTGTGTCCTTGTGTGGAACTACCTGGTTTGTCTCCGCCGAATAAATGGAAAAAGAAACACCAAACGACTGTTGCCAATCACCATAATCAGGGGTGAGTCCCACCTGGTTTGATTGCCCGGGCGCTAATTTGGCCTTCCTCTTTACAGGCGACGTTGACGTCATTTCTGCCAATCTTGAAGAGTCGAAAAATGGGATGATTTTCGTCCAAGCGTTGCCCTCTTCGAGTGATCGTCTCGACGGTAATTCTTTGCTGTGAGGTGAAGGTAGGTATGATGTTAAATAGAAGTGTAGTGTCATTTAATAATTATTCCGTTAGCAAAAGCTATAAGAGAAATGACAGAAACCCTGTTTTAGTAAGGATTTTAGCACCGGTTTCCACCGTCCGGTAACTATCTCAGTTAAAACCTACAATTTGAATTGGAATTTAAACCATAGGTTGCTACAACAAACGGCATCAGTGACAATGTTACCCTATCCGAAAACTAAACATACACAATGTGGTTTAACTTTGTTCATGATGGGAAGCGGTATTTCCACTCAGCTGGTTCATAGATGTAAGCAAAATAGTAGCTCTTAATTAAAACGCTAATCTGAATTATTATCATTATTGTTGTTATTATTATTATCATTAGTACTATTATCATAATCATTAGTATTATAAGTAATAGTAGCAGTATAGAAATATCAGTAACATTGGGAATGAAAGTAAATATGATTCACCTAATAAAAGATACCTACGAGGGAACTTGTAATTACTCTCTCAAAAGTGAAGGATATTGCACAATAATCTTGATGATTTATTCACCAAACATATAAATAATCTCTATTAGTGAATAAGATAAACTAATTATGCAAAGAATAAGCACAAAAGCTAAGAATGACGCAAATAAAACTATGCGTGTTGCGAGGCACAACGACACTCAATGTTAACAGCAATGGATCCCAATTTATAGCCGCAAATGGCGAGTGGATGTAGGAACTAATCAAATTGTTTTACAATGGACAAGGAATAAAATTCACGAGTGAATGCTACCACAAGGTGCTGATGGAATCGGTACTATTTACCATTAGGCAATACGAGTAAGACCCAAAATAAAGAGTAAAAGCTGACGAAAGTTAATGACGGTACAGGACAGACGGCATTAGTAAGTTTAAATTCGCGCGTGAGGAAGTACGTGAAGGTAGAGCAAGAGAGAAAGGCGCAGCGTCTTATCGAAGCACCCAGAGCAGCGGAGGGACGCCTGGAGATCAACGAATGGAAGCCTCGCCAAGGGAAGGTCGTCAATCGAGGGAGGCAATAACTTCTTATTGTGAGTCGTCAGGCTAGAGGGGGAAAAGGTCGTCAATCGAGGGAGGCAATGACTTCTTACCTTGGGTCGTCAAGCGAGAGGGGGAAAGGTCGTCAATCAAGGGAGGCAACGACTTTTTACCTTGGGTCGTCAGGCGAGAGGGGGAAAGGTCGTCAATCGAGGGAGGCAACGACTTTTTACCTTGGGTCGTCAGGCGAGAGGGGGAAAGGTCGTCAATCGAGGGAGGCAACGACTTCTTACCTTGGGTCGTCAAGCGAGAGAGGAAAAGGTCGTCAATCGAGGGAGGCAACGACTTCTTACCTTGGGTCGTCAAGCGAGAGGGGGAAAGGTCGTCAATCGAGGGAGGCAACGACTTCTTACCGTGGGTCGTCAGGCTAGAGGGGGAAAGGTCGTCAATCGAGGGACGCAACGACTTCTTACCTTGGGTCGTCAGGCGAGAGGGAAAAAGGTCGTCAATCGAGGGACGCAACGACCTCTTACTGTGGGTCGTCAGGCGAGAGGGGGAAAGGTCGTCAATCGAGGGAGGCAACGACTTCTTACCGTGGGTCGTCAGGCGAGAGGGGGAAAGGTCGTCAATCGAGGGAGGCAACGACTTCTTACCTTGGGTCGTCAGGCGAGAGGGAAAAGGTCGTCAATCGAGGGACGCAACAACTTCTTACCTTGGGTCATCAGGCGAGAGGGGAAAAGGTCGTCAATCGAGGGAGGCAACGACTTCTTACCTTGGGCCGTCAGGTGAGAGGGGGAAAGAGCACCACCGACATTGGATACCCAATTTAGAGCTTCGATGTGGATCCTCAAATAATTCAGCTTGAAGTCAAGACGAGGAGAATACTTGCTTGTGTCCTGCTATCAGAGATTGACCGAACCGTAGCAAGCCCGGGGTTAAGGGAGCCTGACTCATGAGAATAACCACGCGTCCTTCACATCATATTTCACCCATCATCCTCCTCCTCATGTATACTTGTTGACTTTCTCTCGAGTGGGTGGTACCCCGTGCCTACCAGACGATGGTAACCTATCATATCTCCAACCATAGACCTCGAGATCAGAAGGATAAAACTGGAATATATTAAGAACGATGTATTAAATCAGGCTGAAATTTTTAGTCAAAATATAAACCAAATGTTGGGGCAAGTGAGGTAAAGAAAGCACCAGAAAAAAAATCCTTGTCCATAATAGACTCAAATCCCGCTTTGGGTGCATAAAAGGATAAGACGAATGCTATATAAATACCTTAAACTCATCAAACTACCCGCCGGCAAACTGAAATCCATTCGCCATGAACAGTCAATAAAGAGGACTAGAACAGGCAGAAAAAGAAAAATATTAAACAAAAAGAAAGTGATGGAAGAACTACCAGTCAACCGCCCTAGTAAGTCCTGGCGTTTAAAAGGAGATGGTTCATACCTAAGAACAAGCGAGTTCAAAAGTACGGACGAGGAGGTCAAAGGGGTTATTTAAAGACCAGAGGTGTTGGGAAATTACTAGCGACAACGAAACGTACATAAAAGAGTACTTAAGTGTACTCTTATGTACGAACTGTCTATACATGTCCCCTTTAATTGAGATAACGGCATCATGATGACCATAAAGATTGATCCTCTAATTAAAAGTACACACAAACATACAGATGATTTTTTAAAGGGATCGAACTCTTCGTCTTCTTTTTCACTCGTTTCATAATACACCTCGTACCCACTTTCTTTACTTCCCCGACACGCACTTCCGCCAATTTTCACTCACACATATTTCGATCATCGACCCTTTCTTCACTCATAGCCATGAACAGAATTTCATAACACATAAACGCTCGCACGCACTCTCCCTCGTAAGATTACATGCCCATTTTCACCGGCTATTCCATCATTTCTCTAATAATAATCAATTCGCTTACCTACCACACATACACAAACGAGAATGGTAATAGTGATTACTTGTAAAAAAGACATCAAAATCCGGTTAAAAAATTGTGACGTGAACAAAATGGAAGAGAAAAACAGTTAGACGGAAGTTCAGCAAATTTGGTGTTGGTGAAGTGAGACTCGCGTCGGCTGTAATAGCCTGTAATAGCTCCTCAATCGCTTCCATTCCCGCCTTTTCAATCATATCGGTGGCGAGCCTCAGTTAGCTTAATTTCGCGTTTCTTCTGCAATTAGAGGACGTTCCTCGACCTCTTCAGGTTTTGTACTAAAAGGTATAGTGTGACCAGCCGTTTTCCGCCTGTACTAGCTTCACCAGGTATAGTTTGATCAGGCGTTTTCCGCCTGTAATAGCTTCACCAGGTATAGTTTGATCAGACATTTTCCGCCTGTAATAGCTTCACCAGATATAGTTTGACCAGCCGTTTTCCGCCTGTAATAGCTTCACCAGGTATAGTTTGAGCAGGCATTTTTCGCGTGTAATAGTCTGTAATAGCTTGACCAGGTATAGTGTGACCAAGTGTTTTCCGCCTGTAATAGTTTGACAATGCTTTTACCGCATGTAATAGCATGTAATAGCTTGACCAGTTATAGTTTTACCAGGCGTTTTCGTCCTGTAATAGCTTGACCAGGTGTTTTCCGCCTGTAATATCTTGACCAGGTATAGTTTGACGAGGTGTTACCCTCCTGTAATAGCCTATAAGTAATAGTTTGGCCTGACATTTTGGGGTAGGCGGAGGATTAAGCATGTGACCAGATTCTCAATACTTAATCATACATACACTTCCCACTCAGTTTACTCGTCTCCCACACCATTTCTATTTAACAAGGCGTGTACGAACGAGTACCATCGAATTAAACCACTCTGCTACTTCCATCTGGATTTACTTCACTATCTGTTGAACTTTGTATGCCCCTGGCCTGAAAGAGTTCTACCAGTATGGTCCGTGATTAATGGTACTTTCGTTTTCACCAGAAAGGGTTGAAAGACATCTCCCTCAATCTCGAAAGTCGTCTTTAATTTTAACTATGCTACTAGTGGCAGTGGTTGTGAAGAAAGGCATGATAGTATCCAAACTAACGCCCCTTTCGCTGTCATCTCTTAACATTTAAAGAAATTTGGGTTCATTGTGGTGCCTGATACTTTGGCTCTCGTAAAAATTGCAACAATTATCTACTTTATAATGGGTAAATATTACACAAGTCTAAAAATAAACCACTTTTGGAGGGGGTTATGTATATAGAACAACAATACGTTCTTATGGCGCGCGTACAATCCGGCCGGTCCATCTCGGTGGTGCAGAATTCATTATGGAACGAAAGCACATCTGCCATAACAAAGTCTGCCTGATAACGTTAGGGCCGAATTCCGAACGAGTTGAATCACCTGTCCCAGTGAGGAGGAAGTCATCAATTTAACGACACTGAGATATGCAATTCATATCTCAACCTGTGTATATATTTCTAGCACACGTTGTTAGAATGGCGGATTTAGCAATAGATGAAGAAGAGAACATCATGTCACCCTGCTGAGAAGTAAGCACGGTAAAGCACCATCCGACCTAGGCAATGTCAATATCAGTGTACCACTTCGTGTTCTGAGAGGGTTATGGTAGCACCAATAGTGATCCAGTTCTGGACATCTACGGGCAGTATACAATAAGTAACGAAGTTTCTGGTCTCATCTTAAAGAGGCATTCATCGACTGGTCACCTTTTTGCCATCCGGTGAAACCTCATTCCCCCTCTTGCCTGACGACTCTGATTTGCCGCCTTTACTTCGCTCGTTTGACCCATTTCAACCAAGAGTTATAACTTTGTGAATTTTCTCCCGTCCCTCCCTCAACATTGTTATCAACCATTCAACATTAAGACAATTTCCTCACTTCATGCTATGGAGAAGTCCATGCCGTGTAAATTTCCTCTTCCGCCATTTGATCTCATTCGTAGTGAACTTTCAGGAAGTAGCATCTACTTCATCGCAGTCAATGGTAACTCGCTTCGTGTCACTAATCATATACTCATTATCGACAATGATTAATCATCATACAACCACTGTCTTTACCAATGCAACATTAGCCACACTTTATATTACTCCATTCGGTCCCTTACTAACACTTCTTCACCTTCATGTTCGTCTCAGATAACACAAGCATCTATTATCTCCTTCTGAATACTCACATACACCGATTCGATTCAATCTTTGACGTGGATGGAGCCGCGATATTCCCGCCCTTTTCCACAATACGTCGAGACGATTACGGGTAATTTTTGTAGGGGTAGCGGTTTCCCGGGATGTGGCCTCTATCCAGGCTTAGTCACCTTTTACTTCAAATGCCGAAAGACGATATGGGTAATCTCCAGCCCTACATAACCCCTATATGGAGGAATAAATATCACTTCAGCATCTTTTTGAATACACAGTTAAAATTAGGAAGCAAAAACCAACGAGGGCATCTCCGCCAGAAAGCTTGTGAAGAAATATTTGTAAAAGTGGTGAAGTTGTGGATGTGAAAATGTATGGAAGATATGTAACTGTAAATCTACCTGCAGGAGTTGAGACCAGGTTCATACAATCATTCAGGTGTCAGGCAGAGCGTGATTACCCGCAGTACACTTGGTCCCTCCCTTGGACCTTGGACATAAAAAGTGGTGAAATTTAGGGAGAGTTAAAGAGAAAGAGAGTAAGAGAGGAAAGTGGTGAAATAGTGTGAGTTTAAAGAATAGAGGATGTGTGGAAGACAGAATAAATAGGTCCCTGGTGAAAGGGTAGCTCTGTTGTTTTTGTTTTTGGATGAATTTTGTTGGGTTTTTTTTGGTTTTTATTTAATAAACTATGAAATTTATAGTTTATTTAATTAAATTAATCGAGTTAATTTAATTTTTAGTATTTTAGATCTTTTGGCATTCAAGCCTTTATTTGAGGCGGGGGTTTTATTCCCGCTGGGGGTTTTCGAAAAAGTTCATTATTGTTTTATTTAAATTTGAATTTTTAGCAAAGTTTTAATTTATTCTGAAATTTATTTTTACTCGTACTAAAGAAAATGTGGCATCACACAAGTCGTTTTCTGTCTATTGTCGATTTTGTCATGTTTATTTTGGAGTCACGTCACCGTCAGACTGTATTTTACTGCTTTTATGGTCTTATTTGTCGTTCGACCTCGATGTCTCGGTGTGTACGAGAGAATTTAGGGGTTAAGCGGGCGCCATTGGTTTGCCAGATCCTTTTAGCTCTGGGGGAGCACCACGTTGATCAGAGATAATCCAACCGAGTCGTGGAGCTCCCTCTGTCGTTTATGTTCTCTTCTTCGGGTGTTTGTAATAAGCAAAACCGTCTTGTTCTGGATGACTTGTAGTTTCGCAATGTGGGTCTTGGCACTCGCGTTCAACGGCACCGAGGGGTACAAGAGTCTCGAGCGAATGCACGCATTGAATATCTTGAGTTTATTTGAGGGATTTAGGTCACGGAACCTATAGAAATCCCTCAAATCTCTCTTGCTATTTGCGACTGTTCGTTCGATATGACTCTTGTAGCCCCCTGGGTTGATTTTGAGCCTCAGAACCGTCCCTTCCAGACAGTAGGGGATTCGCTTCCCTTCTACCCGTATGTCATTAAAGGTCTTGCGAAACATGGGAATTATTTTGAATTTTGGGGCATTGGTTGAGATCTTCCATCTCCTCTCGAAAGAGTTGATGTTAGATATCTCCCTAGCTGTATTTCTCGCCATAAATTCCCTATGAACATAAGCGGCGGTACAAATTTGCGATATATCGTCAGCGAACTGACCGTATATCGTTCCCCCGGAGAGAGATTGTCGTAGGTCGCGTGTATAAATGTTGTATAAAAGGGGACTGAGACAGCCCTCTTGTGGGACCCCTGCTTCGAGCTCGAATTCGGGGCCTTTGTGTTCTCTAAGATGAATGTATGCTCTCCTCTCCATTATGTAGTCACATATAATCCTCTCAAGAATGGGGTTGAAGCCTATTTGAAGAATCTTAAATTGTAGTCCTCTCTTCCAAACCTTATCAAAAGCTTTTTTGACATCGCGGAGCACCAGGTCGGCATGCCTTTTATCTACCTTGATTTTAGCAAGCTTTTCGGTGACAACGGCTAGTGCCGTGTCAGTCCCTCTTTTCCTCCTGAAGCCGTGTTGCTGCTCGTTATGCAAGTTGGCTTCGTCGAGAAAAGAGTTGACTCTATTAGCCAATATTTTCTCGAAGACTTTGCCAGCAAATTCTAGGAGAGATATCGGCCGAAAGCTGGCAGGGCAGTCCGGGTGCATTCCCGGTTTTGGGCTAAAAATCATCTTGGCCACTTTCCACTGATCAGGGAAATAGCCCGTGTTCAGAGGGGCGTTCATGATGTTAAGAAGGCCACTCCAAACGTTAGGCGGGGCCTTGATGAAATTCTCGCGGGTCAGCTCCGTAGTACCTGGTGCTCTTTGGCCAAAGGATTTTAGAGCAACGGAGAGCTCTAGGGCAGTTATTTTACTGCCATAGCCCTCCATCACTCTTTCCTGCGACGCAATGATGAGGAGAGGTTTTGTGTATTTATGTATTTAGCTGTTGGATTATGTCAGTCTCGAATTCGAGGTCGTAGTTATCATTTTCTTCTGGGGTAATTTTGAAGATTGAAGACCAGAAAATCCTAAACATTTCCTCAATCTCTTCAGTCTCGTCAATTTCTTTGCCGTCGTGAATGAGTATTATTCTTTTTTGTGGGGGGTTTTCCTTTAATGCGTTTAAACGTCTGCCAGAATGTGTGTGTCTTTTTCTATGTCGAGTCTTTCTATCAGTCTGTCCCATGTTAGTATTTGTTGGTCCATAATTAGTGTCTGGAGTTCGTCTTTAATTTGTTTTAGTCTTCTGTGGGCAGTGTTGTTGGGGCCTATCAGCGCTACTACATTGGACAGGTCCCTATATTCTTTGGCCAGGGCTTTCATGGGAGGGGTCCAGGGGGGAGCTAGAAGGGTTTATATTTAATACGGGAAATACTATTTTTATCGGCTTTTATTAGGAAGTCAGTGATTTTATCCAGCTCCTCATCTATTTTTTCTAAATTGGCATCAAATAAAGGGGCTGGAATATAATTTAGAAGGTAATTTCTATAGCTTTCCCAGTTCGCCTGCTTATAGCTTTTGTGTTCTGGGATTTCAATTTGAATGGGTTTTACTCCTACTGTAATTTTGATAGCCTGGTGGTCACTCGGAATGATGGGGCCCGGCTTAATGTAGTAGTTGTAAGGAAACCTGATGCTAGATAGGACTATATCAGGTTTCGTTGCTGCTCTTTCCGTTATGTAGGTCGGGAATTCTGGTCCGATCTTGTCACGTATTGTCTGTCAAGTAGTACTTCAATGTTTCTGCCTGCATTGTTGTGGGAGGTATACCCTGCCGCTGCACACCTTGCATTCAGATCTCCAGCAAAAATTACATTTTTCTTATGGCTAAAAACCTGCAGAAAGTTAGCATGGGCACATAGCCGCGTCTTGGGGGTTGGTACCCCGTAGCCACGACGAGCCCCCCTAGGGCAGTACCTACTTCATTGGCAAGGTATGATTCATCTAAGTCACCTAGTTTTCTGTAATTCAGTCCTTTTTTGACGGCTATTGCGCAGCCGTCATACAGTTCCTGGCTATGATTCTTAATAATGACGTCGTATTGAAATATTTTTAATTGTTTTTGCGTGGTCAGTCCGTGTTTGGAAATAAGTATTATGTTTGGATCACTCTGTCGCATAATATTGCCATAGATGGAACCTTTTCCGTCTCACCCATCGACATTCATGTGTATAATTGTAAGTCTGCCGGTCATTTTGTGTAATGTTAGTTCTCTAGTGTGTGGGATTAAAGTAGACGCTTATTCGAGATCTACTTTAGCCCCATGAGGTGTATTGGGCGGGGTGCGCTCTTTGCTGTTTCTTTTTTTCTGTATTCAGTGTCCGTTATCGTGTGGAAGCAGTCCGTGGTCAATTTGATCATATTTTGGGCGAGAGCCTCCTCAACCTGCCGCTCCGGAACCTCATCTGAGCATTCCCACTTGTATCTTCCGGTCCTAAGACCCTCCGATACTTCGCGGGAATCGATTTCGGTTGGGAAGAGAGCCGATTCGAGGGCATATAATTTCAGATTGAAGCCTCTCACGTGGTATTTTAACTGGTGTTTCCTCCCCCGTGATGAGGAGGTAGACCTTGGGCCACGAGTTTTAAAGATTTTCCTCGACTGTGGAGACCTGGTCTCCTTGGGTCGCACTGCTTCCTTGGTTGGTGTGTGTGTTTGTGTGTTAGTTGTAACTATGGTGTCTTTTTGGATGAAAGTGGCACCTGTTTTTTTGTTTGTGCTTCCTTAGGTTTGTTTAGTCGGGGGTTTCGTGAGATGGCTGTGTTCTGTGGTGTTGGCACTTTTTGGCACGTTTCTTGGCACTGAGGGGCTACGCTTATTCGCATAACCTCCTCTGAAGGAGGGTTGTCAGGGAACCACATCTCCTGCAGCCCGTTCTCTACGAGCATGCGATTGACCTCCGTGGCAAATGTACCTGGGCGTGTAATGTTTGCAATGTGCGCATAGTAAATGCAGCACATTATTTATGTTGAATGCTCGTTTTCAATGTGTAGGTAGGTCTTCTGGCTGTTCATCTCAGCAATTGCGGCTTTAGCTACTTTCGCATAAGTTGAATTGGCCTTCCTCTCTTCTGTGTCGCGTTTTAATTGAGTTTGCTTCTGGATCTCTTGTTTTTTTGACAGGACATGCCATAGACATAGTCCGGTAAGGGCCTTCACAATTTAAGCATTTAGGGGTAGTACTCTTAAAGTCACGCCAAAAATGGTCGCGACCGGCACAGATAGAGCAAACGGTAAGTTCTTTATCAGGGCAGCTGGAAGGGGTGTGTTTGCCGTACTTGTAGCACCGAAAGCACATTTGCAAGTCGACAAACTCTTCACGTCATTGATCCCCTCCCTGTATTTTCATAATGTACCAAACCTTATACCTAAACCCCCATGTACCATATTACGAGGGTCCTAACCTTGTAAGGTGATTAACAGTAATTATATCGTTAATATGGTTATCGAGAGTCATAATTTTTTCTGGTAGGTTTTTGCATCGTTCGAGTCATGTTCGATGTATTAACGAAGCCCCAAGTCATGGCGTTGCTCTGTTTCGGTCGGCTAATTATTATCACTGTTGGAGGTAGTTTATTTTATGAGCTGATAACATGCGATAAATTGGTAAAAAATATGATGAAAGGAATGATTTTGAAAGAGTTTTATTTTTTGTCCTGATTTTCTATATATTTTTGTCCTTTGTCACCTTTTTTTTAAGGGTTTTTTTCTCCCTCATTATTCTTTCTTTATCTGAGGGTGATGGAGATATTGTTACCCCCATTAGTATAAAGATTAAAATGAGAGATTTGGTAGAGAAAATAAAAAAACTTTGATAAAGGGGCTGCCAATAGGAGATAGACAAAAAGGATTGTTTGATAAAAGGAATTGATTTACAAAAGTCCGAGTTTTGGGTAAATTGCAATTGCCTAGTTCCATGCAACATTTGCATTAATTATTTCTAAGTTTTAATATGAATATAAACTGATTCTTGTTTAACTATTTTCCCCGATTCACTTCAAAATGAGTCTGGGTGTAGAGACTAAAAACTGTATATTTTTGTTTTTGCTTCTATTTGAGTTCTTTTTAAATCCAAACCAAAGTATTGACATTATTTGGCTTTCCTGTAAATTATTTTCATTTTTGATTATAAATAGAGCAATAATAAAATAATGGGAGGGGGTGGGGATAAACTCTGTGAAGATCACATAAGCCAATAATAGTGAAAAACAGCACCCAACACAAAATATCACTAAAAGTGATGAAATAAACAAACAATTAATTGGTCGACAGAAAATGACATGAGTAAATGAATGATATATAAACTAAACAGTGGTTGCCAACTTCCCAATCCAAGAGTAGGAAGGGTCAGGTGAAAAGGACGAAATTTCACATGTGAAAAATAGTATAACAAATGCACTTGATAAAAATGGTGTGTAACAAAACATAACAACATGATTTAACCGGGGGCGAAAGTAATACGGGCCTATCAAAAGTGATACAACCGAGTCAATCAAAGAGTTCTGTAAAAATCACTTATCATCCCCATATAATCCAGAATACTGCTTCTACGGGCTGTAGTACAAATGTCGTATAGAAATATTTGTTCTTTGTTGACTAAGAAGTATATTTCGTGCACCAATATCATTTATGATAGTTACTGTTCTAATTCATAGAAAATGGTTTTTCGCGTTTTCTATATATTAGTTTATAAGGATGACTAATATATTATTTACTTTTCGTTTGGGGTTAACTTGTAATTAGTCACATAACGCAACCTTCGATCTTTGATTTATTCTGTCCTTTGGCATGAATATAGATGCAAATGTAGTATATGTTCCAGCCTATTCCTTGAAACAACGAAATAAAGCCAGGGTTAATTGTAGAATTTTCCCCCCGATGTGCTTAGGGTGGAGATTGTACAATTGAGTGTTGCCTGGATGGACATTCTACAGTTGATTATGGCTCGTGATACTAATTACATAGTTAAAATAACCAGTTAATAACATGATTGATGGTGAGTGGTCGAAACAGGTTATTCCTTGGGGGCATATAATAGGTTACAAAGTGAAGAGGATATCGACCTTTCTGCTCGATTACTCCTCCGTCGCTCTCGCTTCTCCCCTTCTAAGACCCTGCTTCATGAACTGCAGTGGTTACCTGTTAGATATCGGTCTCATTTCAAGATTCTTCTCTTCACTTTCAAGGTCCTTCACCAAAAGGCCCCAACCTACCTTTCCTCTGCTCTTTCCCAACGTCTCGCCCCTCGGGCCCTTCGGTCACCTCATGCTCCTCTCCTGAATACTCCTCGCTCGTCCCTCTGCTCAATGGGTGACCGCCCCTTCTCAGTCTGTAGCCCCAAGCTTCGGAATGCTCTTCCAGCCGTAGTTATATCTGTCGCCTCACTTACCACTTTCAAGCGGCTCCTGAAAACGCATCTGTTCAGGATTGCCTACTCACTCACCTGATCTTAGCCCACAGCCGAACGTGCGCTCTGTGAAGGCCCCCGGCCTTGAAGAGCGCATTATAAGAAATTTATTATTATTATTATTATTATTCTGTTGACTACTTTGATCACCTTATAGGTGTGTCACCTATTTATGTTAGATCACCAGTTATAGGGGTCATACTTTTCAAGTTGTTAAAATAACATGAACTTTTAAAACGTGAGGTTGATTGCGCGATTTACCATCAATGAACGAACTGTACGAAATCTTCAAAAACAAAGGATGGTTATGCATGGAAATCCTAAGTGAAAGATTGTCCAAAATACAAGTCCACACTGTCAATACAGACCGGATTCTTTTTTGCAAATGTGAGTCCACGCTATTTAGTTATGGACTGGAAATATCAGAGAAAAAGCTGCATCTAGACAGTTATAAAGTATTTCGGAGAAGAACATGGTGGACAGCTACACCTTTTGTGTGAAGTATATACCATATACTTCAGAATGAATCCTATTATTTCTTTAGGAGATCCCGAAGTTATTGTGGAGGTAGAGGAGTCTTGCTTTTCTCACAAGCCAAAGCACCATTGTAGATTGTAGGTATAGTTGACACCAGTAGTAACTCCTACGGTTGGCTACACTTTTACCCATTGTTGTGCAACCTGAGTGGTACAACTGAGTGAATGGAGTCCATATCCAACATAATGAGTCATACTGGGACAAACGCCAGGCTCAAATTAAGAAAATGTGTGGCGGAAGAAGGAAATTTTGGAATTCTTACATACAAAATTTCATGTGGAGAGACCATTTTGTCTTAAATAGGTCTGAAAATTTGTGCCAACACATTGCTTTGCGATATGCTTAATATTTTTTCTCGTGCATACATTGCTTTCAGTAAATTTCTTCTTGACTATAATTATATTGTTTCTTTTCTTATTATTTAAACATTCTGTATCGGGGTGGATATTGTCCAATAGAGTGTAGATGGGGTGAAAATTATTCAGATCTAGGCCAGGTTAAATCTGAAGGCCACGTCCACGTTGCGGACGTAATCCTTCCTCATGCTGGCCAACACATGATTGGCGGGACTTCAGCTCGCTGACATTGCTGTAGCGGATCCTCCAGGCCTTACCATCGACATTCGCTCACACGCATTAAATCGAGGAGATTGAGATGGGCGACTGCGGCGGCCAAACTTCCTTCGGCCAGAACTTTATGCTGATGACGAAGTCCGCCTTCTTCGTGATCTTTCTCACTCGTGGCATGACTTCTGTGGCCAACATGCCTCTGTAATCGGCCGCGGTGAGCCTGTAACCGTCCACGAACCACACTGGCGGCATCTTCTCGCCACTCAAAGCTACGACACCGAGCATCATCACGGAGGCTGGGCGCTTGGTCGGGGACACGTAGCGGATTTCGGAGACATCCTGACCGAAGTTAAGGAAGCGGTCGTTCTGCTTGTTGATGAATGGATCGACCGTGAAGGGTATTTCATCAAAAAATGAGAATTCGATTGCTATGACTCTTCAAGTCGTTGAGAAGGCCAGGGGAGTGCTCCTGACTTTGTTCTCGCATATTATCGGTGATCAGAAGCCTTTCCAAGCACCTCGAGTTCTTGCCGCCCTCCTCGTTGACGGCCCTAGACACCGTGGCAACTGAGATGTTCTTTTGCTTCGCGAGTGCAGTCATTCTGAGCTTAGGAGCACTTTCGAAGCCCGTTCTCATGAGAGCATGAGGTCTGCCTGACCGAGGTCGATCTTTGCGATCTTTCCCGTTTTTGAACCTCTCCGCTACTCTGTGGCCGGTCATCCGGGTGACGTTAAGCCGCTTGGCGATATCAGACTTATTGTGGCCCGCGCCTAGGAGAACAAAGATCTCGGTTGTTTTCACTGCAGGAAAAGTAGAACTTTAAGTTTTTTTGATAGAACATTTCCTTCACACATGTAAACTTCTAGAAATATAAAAAACCGAGTGTAACTGATCTTTTGCAAAGCCGTGTATAGAATCATAAGAAGAGTGGAAGCAATAAGAAGTTTGTTTGATAGAACATTTCTATCACACACGTAAACTTCTAGAAATATAAAAAAAAACGATTATAACTGAACTTTTGCAAAGCCCGATATAGAATTATACGAAGATTGGAAGCAAGAAGATTAACATGTCCATACGAGGACAGTCCAATCTTATTATAACCCCTCAAAATTGCTATCGAGATGCTGTGGATGACACCGAATGTATACAACATTTCTAAAGGAAAGTTTAGGGAAAACAGTAACTTTGCAAAGTGGTGAAGGGGTATAACTTAAAGAGATCTCTTGGGGTGCTATGAACTCGATCTCCATGCAACTTTACTAGATCTATTCGTCAACAAAGAACCCTTTGACAGGCTGATGCTATCGGAACTTCTAGGTAATGAAAAAGATGATTTAGTTATTCGAAACTTTTCATTTAAATTCAATTCTTTTAGTCTATTTATAGGAATCATCTATTTATCTAACTTGACGCAGAAGGCTTTGCAAGAGAATTCTATCTCTTCTCAAATAGGAAGAGAGTGGACTGCATACTTCAAACTAGTAACCACCAGGTAACTATACAGGTCAATCATTGTATCCTTTGATCTATAAAACAAAATTAGTTGAATAAATCTAGGCACTTTGTTTTCATTAATTGCTCGACGCACGAGTTGGGTTTATTCCTAATCTTTGCTTAGATAACACAAAGATTTTTATCTCCCGATCGATTGGGTCTACTACCTTGAACTTTATTTGCCTTTAAGTGGCACTTGACCAAGCTTGTTTAAATTGGATTCCATTAGTCATTTAATTGGATTCCATTAGGCATTTAATTGGATTTCATTCGTTATTAAAGTGGTACTTGATCTAACTTTTTTAATTGGATTACATTTGCTATTTATTTGGATTTCATTTGTCATTAAAGTGACACTTGATCAAACGTGTTCAAATTGGATTTCATTTGTCATTAAAGTGGCACTTGATCAAACTTGTTTAAATAAGATTTCATTTTGTCATTTAATTAGATTTAATTCTTCATTTAAGTGGAACTTGTCCAAACTGGTTTAACTTGGATTTCTTTTGTCATTTAAGTGGCACTCGACCAAACTTGTTCAAATTTAATTTCATTTCTTATTTAAATTGATTTAATTTCTCATTTAAATGACACTTGATCAAACTTGTTTAAATTGGATCATATTTTTCATTTAATTGGATTTCATTTGTCATTTAAGTGGCACTTGATCAAACTTGTTTAAATTCCTTCTAGATTCATCCGGACCCATCTCTCCCAAAGGGTTTGTGTCCTTATAAAATTTTAGTATGATTGATAAATTAATATAACAAACAACAAGGAATGGCTCGCTAACAACCTTTCGAGCAGTTGGCCTCAGCGCAATTTGATATTTAAAATCGCTTTTTAAAACCCCGTTTCATTATACGCTTCTTTCACTCTTTGTTTAACAAATAAATACTTTATTTGTTAATTAATTATTAATCCGAACCCTAAAAAAAATTCATTCATTCTGAATTTCTTTCTTCAAACCCTTTCTTTCTGTTAACAACCGGGAATTCTTCAATTTTTTTGTTGTTGTTGTTGTTCTTCTTCTTCTTCTTCTTCTTTTTCTTCTTCTTCTTATTATTATCATTATTATTATTATTATCCTCCCTATCTTCTTCTCTTCTCCTTTTCGATCTCTTCTTTTCCTCCTACTGCTCTTCCTTTTCTCCTCCTGCACCTATTCATTATCTTATGTCTATTTCATTTCGTTTATTCTTTTTGTTTCCCTCTTCCTTTTATCATCTTCCTCCTGTATTCTTCTTTTCTTCTCTTTTTTATCCATCTCTTATTCCTTTCCTTCTCAAATCCTCCTCTTTCTTATTCTCATCCTTCTTATCCTTTTATTTTTTTTATTCTCCTGCTCTTCAACCATTTCTTCTCTTCTTCCTATTTATTCTATGCTTATTTTCCCCTACTTCTCCTCCTCTTCTAATTCATTTTTTCATCTTCTTCTTCCGTCTCTTCTCCTTCTTCTACTCCTCCTATTCTTCCTTTTATCCTCATCCTTTACTTAAACTTATCCTTCTACTCCTCCTCTTCTTCTTTTTTCGTTTCTTTCTTCTCTTCTCTTTCTTCTTTCCTCATTCTTCTTCCTCTCCTCATCCTCACCTTCCTTCTCTCCTTATTCTCCTACTCTTATTCTTCCTTTTATCTTCATCCTTTACTTAAACTTATCCTTCTACTCCTCCTCTTCTTCTTTTTTCGTTTCTTTCTTCTCTTCTCTTTCTTCTTTCCTCATTCTTCTTCCTCTCTTCATCCTCACCTTCCTCCTCTCCTTATTCTCCTACTCTTATTCTGTTTCTTCTCTTCATGCATTTCTTTCTATTTAACCCATCCCAAAAATTCCCGTTCTTAAAATAGGAAAAAAAGGAGCGGCTTCTCCACTCCTCAGTTGGCTCTACTCGTTTTTAGGTGCCAGTAGCTATTTTCCTCCTGATCAAAATTAAAATTTAAAATCTATTTTAGAAATAATTTCGATAAAAATTTCGGAAATAAAAAAAAAATAAAAAAGCAGCCATGATTAATTTTTTATAAATTTTCTGAACTTCACCAATAATAATGATAATAACAACCACGTAATGGCTTCGCCACTAGGGGGAGCCTGCGCGTCGCTACTAAGATTAAAATTTAAAATCTGAAAAAAACAGCCATGGTTAGATTTTTATCAATTTTCTGAACTTCACCAATAATAATGATAATAATAACCACGCAATGGTTTCGCCACTGGGGGGAGCTTGCGCGTCGCTACTAAGATTAAAATTTAAAATCTGAAAAAAACAGCCATAGTTAGATTTTTATAAATTTTCTGAACTTCACCAATAATAATGATAATAATAACCACGCAATGGCCTTGCCACTGGGGGGAGCTTGCGCGTCGCTACTAAGATTAAAATTTAAAATCTGAAAAAAAGCAGCCATGGTTAGATTTTTATAAATTTTCTGAACTTCGCCAATTAGAATAATTTTTAAAAAGGAACTCCTGATTAAATTTCCACCCCTTTTCAAAATATCACGTTGCTAAAATAGAGTTATAGATAAAATAAAAAAGCAGCCTTACTTAAATTGCAATCCATTTTCTTTTAAAACATTATAAAACATCGGATAATCATTTTTATTTTTTCTGAACTAAACTATTTTGTTTTTTCAAACTCTAAAGAAATTCTTAGAAATTACCTTGATAAAAATTTTAAATATACATAAGTCATAACCAAACTAAGATGAAATTATTATTCAAATACTCCCAAAAATCCCGTTCTTAAATTATAGAGTTAGTGATGATGATGATAATAATAATATCTTGATTTTAGAAAACTGCCCCAAGCAAAAAGTATTTACCATTTTTTCACTTCTTTCCAAAAAAACCCATTCTAAAAATATCGAATTATGGCCAAGAAGAGCGATTTTGCCGCTCCTTACGGGATAAGCTTGCGCTTCGCCGACAGAAAATCCGTCCGTTGCTTAGTAGTTAGTTTTCCGTAGATTTCGGCGAGACGTCACTTCATGCCCCTTAAAAAGAATAAATTGGGCATAGAGAGAAACTTGCACAAAAGATGCTTAGAGTGAGAAGGGGGTGTGCATTCCTCATTTTGGCACTCCATAGTTGGGTGGTGGCAAGGTGGTCCAAGACGACCAGCCATTGTGGAGTGTTGCAGGAGACTGCCGAGTCGTCGGTCTAATAGCGCTCGCCTAGAGCGGGTCGCCACAGCAGATTTTGCATTAGGGGTTGACTCCCGTACTCTTTGTCAAGTCAAGGACATCCACAAGACAGTGGGTCAGGAGTTGGCGAGGGACCAGGGCGTGTCCACACGCTGGTGGGCAAAAGTCCAAAACCTCTTAATCTATTCTGTTCATATCCATATGTACGAATTTTCTAAGCCTAAATTCCAGGAAAAAACTTTTAGCTGAATCTTTTTAAAATAACGTAAAGACAATCCTCACCTCTTTTTTTTTCATTTAAATTTTCTTTGATATACTAAAGAACCTCCCTCCCCCCTCAAATTATGAATAATTTTATGAAATTCATGATTTCTAACTCATTTTATGAAATTCATTATTTCTAACTCATTTTATGAAATTAATGATTTATAATTCACTTAATGAAATTCATGATTTCTAACTCTTTTTATGAAATTAATGATAAATAACTCATTCTATGAAATTCATGATTTCTAACACATTTTATGAAATTCACGATTTATAACTCATTTTATGAAATTAATGGTTATACCACATTTTATGAAATTCATGATTTATAACTCATTTTATGAAATTAATGATTTATAACTCATTTTATGAAATTCATGATTTCTAACTCTTTTTATGAAATTCATGATTTTTAACTCATTTTATGATATTAATGATTTCTAATTCATTTTTTAAAATTCATGATTTATAACTCATTTTATCAAACTAAGGTTTTATAACTTATTTTATGAAATTCATGATTTATAACTCATTTTATTAAATTAATGATTTCTAACTCATTATATGAAATTCATGATTTCTAACTCATTTTATGAAATTCAAGATTTCAACTCATTTTATGAAATTCATGATTTATAACTCATTTTATGAAATTCATGATTTCAACTCATTTTATGAAATTCATGATTTATAACTCATTTTATGAAATTCATGATTTATAACTCATTTGAGGAAATTGATGATTTATAACTCATTTTATGAAATTCATGATTTATAACTAATTTTATGAAATTAATGATTTATAACTCATTTTATGAAATCCATGATTTTATATCTCATTTAATAAAATTCATTATTTCTAACTCATTTTATGAAATTGATCATTTCTAACTCATTTTATGAAATTAAAGATTTCTAACTCATTTTATGAAATTCATGATTTCTAGCTCATTTTATAAAATTGATCATTTCTAACTCATTTTATGAAATTCATGATTTATAACTCATTTTTTGAAATTCATGATTTCTAACGCATTTTATGAAATTAATGATTCATAACTCATTTCATGAAATTAATGATTTTTCATTCATTTTAGAAAATTCATGATTTATAACTCATTTTATAAAATTCATGATTTCTAACTAATTTTATGAAATTAATGATTCATAACTCATTTTATGAAATTCATTATTTCTAACTCATTTTATGAAATTAATGATTTCTAATTCATTTTAGAAAATTCATGATTTATAACCCCCTTTCATGAAATTAATGATTTATAACTCATTATAAAAATTCATGATTTCTAACTCATTTTATGAAATTCATTATTTCTAACTCATTTTATGAAATTAATGATTTCTAATTCATTTTATAAATTTCATGATTGATAACTCATTTTATGAAATTAATGATTTATAACTCATTTTATGAAATTCATGATTTCTAACTCATTTTATGAAATTCATGATTTCTAACTCATTTCATGAAGTTAATGATTTCTAATTCATTTTAGAAAATTCATGATTTATAACTCATTTTATGAAATTAATGATTTATAACTCATTTTATGAAATTCATGATTTGAACTCATTTTATAAAATTAATGATTTCTAACTCTTTTATTAAATTCATGATTTCTAACTCATTTTATGAAATTAAAGATTTTCACTCATATTATGAAATTAATGATTTATAACTCATTTCATGAAATTCATGATTTCTAACACATTTTATGAAATCCATGATCTCTAACTCAGTTTATGAAATTCATGATTTATAATTCACTTTATGAATTTCATGATTTCTAACTCATTTTATGAAATTAATGATTTATAACTCATTCTATGAAATTCATGATTTTTAACACATTTTATGAAATTCATGATTTCTAACTCATTTTATGAAATTCATGATTTCTAACACATTTTATGAAATTCATGATTTATAACTCATTCTATGATATTCATGATTTATAACTCATTTTATGAAATTAATGATTTATACCTCATTTTGTGAAATTCATTATTTATAACTCATTTTATGAAATTAATGATTTCGAACCCATTTTATGAAATTAATGATTCATAACTCATTTTATGAAATTCATGATTTCTAACTCATTTTATGAAATTAATGATTTATAACTCATTTTATGAAATTGATGATTTCTAACTCATTTTATGAAATTCATGATTCCTAACTCATTTTATGAAATTCATGATTTCTAACTCATTTTATTAAATTAATGATTTCTAACTCATTATATGAAATTCATGATTTATATCTCATTTTATAAAATTCATGATTTCTAACTCATTTTATGAAATTCATGATTTCTAACCCATTTTATGAAATTAAAGATTTCTAACTCATTTTATGAAATTCATGATTTCTAACTCATTTTATGAAATTCATGATTTCAACTCATTTTATGAAATTAATGATTTATAACTCATTTTATAAAATTCAGGATTTATATTTTTTTCATTCTTAGATTCAGTCAAGAAAAAGTATAAGGTGAGAAAAAATGGTAACTCAGAAATTTCTTTCATAAAAGCTTCAAATATACGTAAAACGAACCCTAAGAGCTATTTTTAAAAAAATCTAAATCAATTTTTAAAATAACTTTAATTAAATCTTTGAATTTTCCAAAAAACAGGTCGACGATAAAGTTTTTGAATCTATAAATAAACTCTTAGAAAGAACTTGGATAAAAACATTTAATATACGAAAAAACATCTTGTCTCCTAATAATTTACTTTTGGTCTCGTTTTTTTTTTCAGATCTATCCTTATTTTCTAGCCCTAAATGCCCCCCAAAAAACATCGGAATTATTTTGAAATAAGGATAAAAAAAGACTCCTCAGAGCTCATTTTTTCCTCATCTAAATTTTTATTTAATATTTTCATTTTGCTTTACTTATTTTTAGATGGTTGCTATTTCTTCTTGCTTAAGATTATATAGAAAATCTATTTTAGAAAGAAGTTGATAAACGATTCGAATATACGAAAAAAAGAAATACGATAATTATCATATTTATTTTTCTGAACCTTACCATTTGCTTTTGGTCAATTTATACATACAAACAAAAATGAAAAAAAATATTATTATTCAATCCATCCAAAATATCCCGTTCTTAAAATATAAGGTTAGGAATAACAAAAGAAAAAACAGAACGGGTTCAAAAACAGAACCTTGTGGTACAACTGCACTACATGCAATAGACTATGATTCTAATTCAAATAGGTTTATTATGGTACAATTTTTTCCTTTCTTCTAATTGGTATTGATTTGTAGTACAATAATAGACTTCTTTAGAACCAAACGCTGCTAGTTTTTCTAGCAGTCTAGCACATGTATATGTGGCACAGTATTAGAGAGTATAGGTAAGCCACATCTTGAGTGTTGTCAGAATCTTATTCTTAAACTATTCGGTTAAGAAAAACAAATTATCTAAATAAGATTTGTCGTCTACAATGCATAAACAGACAAAAGGAAAAAAGGAATAAATAGAAAAATAAAAAAACAGGGAAAATCCCCCCAAAAAACTATAGGAATAAAGGAATGAACGAAACATCAAAATAGTCAATAGGAAGAAAAGAATTTAGAGAAAATCGAAAGAAGCAAACGGAAGAATAAAAGGAAGAGAAAATTAAAAGTTGACTTAAGAAAGAAACTTTACAGAAAATATACAAAACAAACTAACAGAAGAAAATAATCAACAAAGTATTGAAAGGGAAATTAGAAAGAAAAGAATTCATAGATTTTTCTAAAAAAAGAGCCGAAAGTAAGAAAAGAATTAAAAGCAAAATGCAAATTCAAGCAAATGGAAGAAAAGAATTAACAAAAATAAAAAGAATGAACAGAAAAAAACAGAGTAAAGGAAGACACTGAATAATAATCAAAATAAGACACAAAGGGAAGAAAAGAATTAACAGAAAAATGCAAAAGGCCAAAAGGAAGAATTAACAGAAAATAAAAACAAGGGGAAGAAAAGAAATAGCAGACAAATTGTAAAAACATGCAGACTGAAGAAAATATTAACAGACAACTTAAAGAAACAGAACTTGTAGAAACTCTTAACAGAATTTTTAAAAGACAAAAGGGAGAAAAGAATTAATATAAAATAAAATCAGACAAAATTAATAAAAAATAACGGAAAATAAAAAAAAAATAGAAACAGGAAAAAATGAATCGAAGATCAAAAACAGAAAAGGAAGAAAAAATTAATATAAAATCAAAATATGAAAGAATGAAAAAAATAATTAACAGAAAAAAATAGAATCAATGAAAAATAAAAAAAAACAGATAAAGGGAAGCAAACAATTAATGGAAAATCAAAAAAGGAAAGAATGAAAAAATTTTTAACAGAAAATAAAAACAGACAAAAGGAAGAAAAGAATTAACAAAAAATAAAAAGAGACAAAAGGATATCAAGAATTTAGAGGAAATCAAAAGCAGACAACTTAGTTAACAGACACAATACGCGAACAGACAACTTGAAGAAGAGATTTAACATAAAATATATAAAAACAGAAAAAAGGGGAAAAGAATTTTTAAAAATAGATAGCAGGAAGAAAAGAACACAAAAAAATTATAAATTGACAAAAGGATAAAAAGAATGAGCAGAAATTTAACAACAAACAACAGGAAGAAAAGTAATAACATAAAATAAAAACAGACAAAAGGAAGACAGGAATTAAGAAGAAATCAAAAGCAGACAAGATAGTTAATCAGACACAATTTACAAACACAACAGGAAGAAGAGAATTAACATAAAATATATAAAAAAGATAGAGGGGAAAAGAATTAAAAACAGACAACAAGAAGGTAGAAAATGACAAAAAATCATATATTGACAAAAAGAAGAACAGAATTAACAGAAAACAAAAAAAGATAAAATGGACAAAAGAAACAGCAGAAAATCATAAATTGACAAAAGGAATGAACAAAAAACAAAAAAAGATAAAATGAACAAAGGAAACAACAAAAAAATAAAAAAGAATGAACAGAAAACAAAAAAGATAAATGAACAAAGTAAACAACATAAAATCATAAATGGACAAAAAATGAATAAAAAACAAAAAAGATAAAATGAACAAAGGAAACAACAAAAAACTCATAAATGGACAAAAGAATGAACAGAAAACAAAAAAGATAAAATGAACAAAGGAAACAACATATAATCATAAATGGACAAAAAGAATGAATAAAAAACAAAAAAGATAAAATGAACAAAGGAAACAACAGAAAATCATAAATGGACAAAAAGAAGAAAAGAATGAACATAAAACAAAAAAAGATAAAATGAACAAAGGAAACAACAGAAAATCATAAATGGACAAAATAAAGAAAATAATCCAAAACAGACAGAGGGACGAAAATAATGAATATAAATCATAAACCATGAACAGAAAACAAAAATAGATAAAATGAACAAAGGAAACAGCAGAAAGTCATAAATTGACAAAAAGAATGAACAGAAAACAAAAAAAAAGATAAAATGAACAAAGGAAACAACAACAAAAAATCATAAATGGACAAAAAGAATGAACAGAAAACAAAAAAGATAAAATGAACAAAGGAAAGAACATAAAATCATAAATGGACAAGAGAATGAATAAAAAAACAAAAAAAGATAAAATGAACAAAGGAAACAACAGAAAATCATAAATGGACAAAAAGAAGAAAATAATCCAAAACAGACAGAGGGACGAAAATAATGCATAGAAATCATAAACGGACAAAATGTAGTAAAGAAAAGAAATAACAGAAAATCTTAAAAGGACAAAAGGAGATGAATGAACAGAAAATAAAGAACAGATAAAAGGGAGAAACGAATGCACATAAAATCATTAACAGATAAAAGAAGAAAAGAATAAACAGAAAATAAAAAACTGCTAAAAGAAGGAAAAGAATGAGCAGAAAATAAAATCAGACAAAAGGAAGGAAAGAATAAGCAGAAAATCAAAAACAGAGAAAAGAAAGAAAAGAAAAACCAGAAAACTATAAATTTAGAAAGAAAGAAGAAAATAATAAGCAGAAAATAAAAAAAAACAGACAAAAGGAAAAACAGAATTAACATAAATCATAAATATACAAAAAGAAGCAAAGAGAATGAACAAAAGTTAAAAAAACACAGAGAAAATTAAGATAAGAATGAACAGAAAATCAAAACAGATTAAAGACAGAAGAAATAAAAAATAGTCAAAAGGAATAAATAAATTAGCACGAAATTAAAAACAGACCAAAAGAAAATAATTATAATATGTCCTCAGCTAAGTTCCAATAGGAAAAACCGAACAAACATCAACAAAATGTGGTGCGTGTGTGTGTGTGTGTGCGCGCGTGTGTGTGGCGTCTAACCCTTGAACCTAATTCGAGGAAGGATATTTAAATTAATGGGCGAACAAATCAACCTTAGAATGAGGTTGCTCCATTAATTTCGTAGGATCGATGAGAGAGGGCGTGTGCTGTATTAACCACCTCAGTGCCATTCAATTTGGCCCTCGTGGTACTCAAAGCTCCCTTGGCACTTATTGCCACCATCGTACTTATCATCATACAGGGAGAACAAAAGCGCGCCGACAGGCGTTTCAATGTATTAGGTGTTTGTGCAAGTTTTCACATCACACACGCAATTGGCTCTATCCCTCTGTATGTATATCCCTCTATATGTCTCTGCCTGTATCTGCCTCTCTTCGTCTTTGTGTTCGCTTCCGTCTAAATCAGCCTTTATATGCCTCTGTTTGCCTGTATCTTTATTCCTTTCGGTCTCTCTTATGTCTGTTTCTCTCTCTTGTGGAACATTGTTAATTCTATTATCGAGTTACAGGGGTTGGAAAAGAAAATAGAAACACGATGTTAAATTACAATGTTATTATTAAATAATCGATTTGGACCTCCTCTGGCAGAAATAACTGCTTGAATAAGTCAAGAAATAGAGTCCTACCAGTTTTGGACAGTGAATATGAGAATTTTAATCCATTTCTGAAGCAGAAACTGTTCCAGCTCCTTCAGAGATGATTGCGGGGGAAAGCGGTTCCTTACTAACTCCAAAATAGCCCAGGAGTGTCTAGTTCTGTTAAGATCTGGTGATGATCGAGGCCAGTCCAAGTGTTCTACAACTGTGCCAGTTTTTAACAACTTTAGCTGTGTGTCTCGGCGTATTATCATTCTGAAAGATGGCTCCCCCACATTAATGTTCATACTATTATGTGGATATGGTCACCAAAAGTTGAAAAATACTCCTCTAAAGTAAACCTACTATGTAGTACTATCATAATACCAAGAGAATTCCATGATATACCCGCCCAAATCATCACAGAACCGTCTCCATGCATCCTAGTTGTGGTCAGGCAATAGGGACCAAAAGTTTCTTTGGGCCTCCTCCATACATGAATTCTTCCTGAAGAAGGAAAAAGCGTGAAGTAAGATTCGTCAGAGAGGATTACATTCTTCCACTGGTCCACTGGTCCACTCATTGTGGTTCTTTGTACCAGTTTAGCCGTTTTGAAAGAAAAGGTTTGGCAATGGTACCTTTTCCATGCTGTACAGCCTCATGGAGCTATCGATGAGTTGTGCTGGTTGTTATTTGTTTGAGCTCTGCAGTCACTTAAACACTGATCTACACTATCTGTCAATGGTTTACCACCGATTACCACTGGTCAGAGTTTTACCGCCGATTTGGTTTCGGTGACAGTTTTACGACCTATCTTAACTTATAGTCAGGGTTTTGGCAGCGTTCTGTTTTCTCAATGGTTTTAGTTAGCATCCATTTACATTCTCGGCTATGGGTTTTATAACCGATCTGCTCTCGGTGAGGGTTTTAGCCCATAAATGATTCTCGGTTAATATTTTACCACAAAGATGCCGTGTCGAATAGGGTTTACCACAAATTTAATATACAGATCAGAGTTTGACCACTGATATGTACTATCGGTCAGGGTTTTACCATCGATCTGCTCTCTATCTATCTGATCTCCCGATCGGGATTTTACCACCGATCTGCTTTCGGTGATTGATTTACCAGTAATCTGTTCTCAGGTATGGTTTTACCACTGTTTTACACTCTTGGTCAATGGTTGACCATGATCTTTCGATGGGGGTTTTAACACCGAACTATAGTCTATGTCATATTTTACCATCGATATTGGTCAATCGATAAGGAGGTTTACCACTGATCTAAATCTCAGTCGTGATTTTACCAGTGTTTTTCTACCACCGAAGTCCTCTCTTGATAAGGGTTTACCATTAATCCATATCATTTATCATTCATGGTTTTACCACTTATATACTAACTCGATCAAGGGGTTTGCACTGATCTGTTCACTAAGTGAGGGTTTTACCACATATATGTTTCTCGATGATGGTTAACCTTCGATCTTCTATCTGATGATAGTTTACCACCTATCCGATCATTCTCCATCAAACAGGGGTTTACCACCAATATTTACCACATATCTGTCATCAGCGAGGGTTTTACTACCAATCTCATCTCATATCCAAGTTTTACCATCGATCTGCTCTCGGTGAGGGGATTGTCACCCACTGATTTCCTGACTAGGAGTTTACCACCGAACTACTATCTCGCCTAATATATTTAACAACCGATTTGGTCTCTATGAGGCGTTTGCCGCCAATCTCATCTCCCGGTGAAGGGTTTACCACCTATGTTCACTAATGGTCAGTGTTTATCATAGTTCCTACTATATTAATTATGGCTTACCACTGAGGTACAACACCTATCCTGATTTTACCACTCACATACTGTCTTACTCAGGTTCTGTACCAGCGCCCGACTCTCGTTACGGATTTACCACCACAATCCGAATCTTCACGTAGCGTTTTACCACCAGTTCTGCTATATCAATTAAGGGTTCACGGCTGATCTGTAATCGCGATAAGGGTTTTACCACTTATCTGCTCTCGACTAGGTTTTACAACTCATCTGACTATCGGACTTGGTTTTATCACCGATTTATTCTATCGATGATGGTATACCACACAATTACAGTGCCAGTCATGGTTATGCTACTGATCTGCTCTTGATGAGGGATTTACCACTTATCTGATCGCGCGCTCAGTTTTTAACACATATGTATTATATGTTCTCAACGGGCGTTTTACCACCGATCTGACTTTCGATGAGGGGTTTACAACCGTTCTGCTCTCGGTGGGAATTTACCTCATATATTATATCGCAATCGTGGTTTTACCACCGGTCCTGCTATGTTGCTGAAGGTTTACCAACAATATACAATATCTGTTAGTGTTTTACCACCAAAGTCTTTCTCAAATGGAGTTTTACTACTGACATGCTCTTATTGAGGGTTTTAACACCTGTCAGGTTTTTACCAGCGATATTTTCTCTCGGTGAATGTTTTACCAATTAACGGCCCTATTGGTCAGGTTTTTAGCATTGTTTCTGCTCTATTAATCAGTTTTTACCACATATTTTCACACTGACAGCATTTACCACTAATCTACACTCACTCATTGCCTAAGTACTGTTTGTCCTATAACGATGATGGTTTTACCACTGATCTTCATACTCAGGATTTTATCACCGATTTGCTACCTCGCTGATGCCAATCTTCATTGTCAGTGTGGGTTTTACCACCTATTACTCCTCTCAAACATTGTTTTACCATTTACATACTCTTATTGAAGGTTTTACCTCAGATCGGGGTTTATCAGCGATACTTTCGATAAATATTTTACCACTGAACTGCACTTCCGTCTAGAGTTTTACCACAATTTATGTTTTATTGACGATTACTTTACCATTATTTTGCATACTGTCATGGTTCCCACTGATCTGCCATTTCGGTCCGGGTTTACTACAATTTATGCTCTCTCTCCACACATATATATATATAATATGGTTTTACCACAAAGTTTTTCTGTATCAATGAGAGTTTTACCACTGATCTGCACACTCTTAAGGTTTATCACCAATCTATCTCACTGAGGGTTTACTACCGATCTGCTCTCCCGATCAGGATTTATCACTGATTTGTTCTCACGATCAAAGGGGTTTGAACCCGCTGCTGATCTCAATGAAAAGCCCTTTCATTTCTATTTAGTGGACCTACTGATTAACGTAGGATCCGAACCACCGGTATCGACAAGGCATGCCAACCACCGGGAACACGACTCGAATTGCATCTCCATCCAGCGACTAAACACACTTTATGTGGCTTAACTTCGCTGTAATCGAAAACGTCGTTTTGCCTCAGTGAGGCCGTTAGCCAACTGACGGCGGCACTCAATTACAAAGCCTTAGTGGAAAAAGAAGAATATCAGTGATTAGCATTGAACGAGATCGAAGATAGGAAGGATTGTTGTAGGAGTAAGTCTCTAAAGTCTCGAGACTTCAGAAAAGAAGAATATATTTCAAAATGCCATTCTCATGGTCCCGAGGGCACCAAGTAGTCCCCGCTTTAGACTCTTCGGGGCTAAATAATCATTTCCGACAACTTAAGCCGGTTTTTACGAATTTTTCTTCTCATTTTTTTTTCTAATTAAATTCCCTCATTGATTTCGTTTATTAGTTTTTAATTATATCATAAAATAATAGTAGTAATAAAATAATAATATTAAGAAGGTTAAATAATTTATTAATTTTTAAGTAAATATCAAAATAATATTGTAATAATAAAATAATAATATCAAGAAGGTTAAATTGGTTTTTAGTCTTTAAGTAAATAATATTGTAATAAAATAATAATATCAAGAAGGTTAAATTGGTTTTTAGTTTTTTAGTAATAATATTGTAATAAAATAATAATATCAAGAAGGTTAAATTGGTTTTTAGTCTTTAAGTAAATAATATTGTAATAAAATAATAATATCAAGAATGTTAAATTGGTTTTAAGCCTTAAGTAAATAATATTGTAATAAAATAATAATATCAAGAAGGTTAAATTGGTTTTTAGTCTTTAAGTAAATAATATTGTAATAAAATAATAAATCAAGAATGTTAAATTGGTTTTAAGCCTTAAGTAAATAATATTGTAATAAAATAATAATATCAAGAAGGTTAAATTGGTTTTTAGTTTTTAAGTAAATAATATTGTAATAAAATAATAATATCAAGAAGGTTAAATTGGTTTTTAGTTTTTAAGTAAATAATATTGTAATAAAATAATAATATCAAGAAGGTTAAATTGGTTTTTAGTGTTTAAGTAAATAATATCCAGAAGGCTAAATGGGTTATAAGGCAGCAAATGAAGCAGTTGGAAGAGGATCCGAATGTAAACAGGAAGTTACATTGTAAGAAAATCACAGAAGTGTGAAACTAGGAATAATTGTGTGAACAGTACTGATAAGCAGGGTTAGGTACTAGTGAGCAATGAGGAGGCAAAATAAAAGCGATAGTATTTTGATAAGAGGGAAAAATTAGAAAGCAGCTAGACTGATTATATATAAGACCCTGAGAAGCTAAAAAGTGCTGTTTATTATGTTATGGAATGGTTCTAACAGTTGTTTTGCAAAGTATATGAAAGTGATAAAGTGCATGATTACTGGAAGAATGGGGTGAATGTGCAGTTGTATAAGGCTATAAAGTGAGAAAGGTTAGTGACAGAACTTTACACAGGATTAATCTGTTAAGTGTCAAACGCAAAGTGTATGGAGAAATTCTGATTGAGTGTATAAAAATTAAATGAAGGTTTGAGAGGTGTGAGAAAGGTGGATGTAAAGGTCGTTGTGTGGGAATCAGGAATTAGCACTTAACTATCTGAAAAACACAGTAGGGTGGTAAAGTGTAAGTGGGCTCATGGATCGTGAAGATATGGAAGCTTTCTCACATACTTAAGAATGTATGTAGTGAGTGGTAAACTGTTTGATGAGGTGAAGATTATTTATGTTCGGATGAAAAGGATGAAGGGATTGAGTTGTTGGGATGAGTAAGGTAAGGGTATGGGATCCTCTGTCACCATGGTTATTTAATATGTTTATAGAATTAAAGTATTGGGAACTACCAAATACTCTAAAGTCCACTCGAGGTTAGTTTAAGATATATTATATTATGAAAAGCATATGAAGAATAATGAAAACATATTAAAAAAAGAATAATTGGGCATATTAAAAAAGGGATATTAAAAGCATATTAAAAAGAATATTAGAAGCATATCTAGAAGAATAATGAAAACATATTAAAGAGAAATAGTAAAGCATATTAAAAAGAATATTAAAAGCATATCAAGAAGAATAATAAAAACATACTATAGAAGAATAGCAAAGCATATTAAAAAAGAATATTAAAAGCATTATTAACAAGAGCATTAAAAGCATATTAAAGAAGAATATTAAAATCATATATTAAAAAGCATAATGAAAAGAATCTTAAAAGCATACTAAAAAAAATATTAAAAGCATATATTAGAAAGTATAATAAAAATAATCTTAAAAGCGTATTTTAAAAAGAATATTAAAAGCATATATTAAAAAGCATAATAAAAATAATCTTAAAAGCATATATTAAAAAGCATAATAAATAAAATCTTAAAAGCATATTAAAAAAAGACTATTAAAAGCATATATTAAAAAGCATAATAAAAAGGATCTTAAAAGCATATTAAAAAAATATTAAAAGCATTTTAACAAGACCATTAAAACCATATTAAAGAAGAATATTTAAAGCGTATATTAAAAGCATAATAAAAGAATCTTAAATACATATTAAAAAAGAATATTAAAAGCATATAAAAAGAATCTTAAAAGCATATTAAAAAAGAATATTAAAAGCATATAAAAAGAATCTTAAAAGCATATTAAAAGAGAATATTAAATATAATAATGAAAGGATATTAAAAGGTCTATTCAAAGAATGTTAAAAGCACATTATATTATTAAAAGCATAATCCAATTATTTATATATTAAAATCATATTAAGAGAATTCAGACGTGATTGTTGTTGTTGCATTGCCTCCCCCCCAGGAACAGATGACGTCTCTGCTCCCTCCGACCCCTTAAGGAAGATTAAGGGAGAAAGCTTTCATCCTAGGGCCTGTCCTGTAGGCCTTCCTCAACGTTACCCCCAATTAAGTGTTGTGATGCTGAGACTTCTGAGAGGCTGTCCTGATAGACCAGGTTATAATGGAGGGAAGCTGTTGCATGCTATGGAGAGGATATATAAAGGAAAATAAGATATGGATAATTAGCTTTCTATCTCTTATTTCCACAAGGTCATCACATTTTTAAAGTGTTTAATATAAATTAAAATTTAAAATATATTTACTGTTGTAGTGTTCTGAACGACAACCCTGGGCCTGGTTTTCCAATTTTGTGTTATTTTATAAGAAAGGAAATTTTGTACCATCACAGTGTCGAATCGTTTAATTTACAAGGTTAAAACCCTTCGTTTTAGTGGCTTTTCCGTTATCTAGTTTAAATATTGAGTCCTAATTAATATTATTTAACCCATTCAGTATTTTAAAGAACAATAGTTAGACGCACATATGCCAATCTTCCAGTGAAAGTAAATATAGATACCTCAGTCTTTTATCTTACGATCTATTTTTAAGTTCAATAATTAATTTTTTCGCTCAGCGCTGGACGCGTTCTAATATTAGTGAGGTTATTTTCATGTATAAAGACCAGAATTGCACCGCATACTCCGAATGAGGTATTATAAGCGCTTTTTATAAGTGAAAAATTATAAAATTTGATTTAATGGCAAAATGTCTAGCTATGTATCTTAGAACCCTATTCTACTTCTGCGACGCTACACTTCATTGATTCGAAAATTCTAGATTATTCGAGATTGGGAGACGTAAACCCTTTTTTATGTTGACTGTTTGAACATCGTTCAAATTATTTTACACTTGTCCACGATAAATTGCATTTGCCATCTTCCCCGCATTTTTCTAGTATATCCTAGTCTTTTTGAAAGTTATCAAAAACTGAGATGTTTCCCTAAGACCTAGTTTCGTGTCATCAGCGAATATTTAAAATTTTACATAATAAATTCCTGTCAAGATCTTATATATATAGTAGCGGCCATATTATAAGGGTCAGTAAAAACAAGTGTATTTAAATATTTATTATAGAAGTTTAACAAAACGTTGAGACTATATACTATACACATATTTAGATATATCTAATATCTATCTTTCGTAAAAATCTCTTAGACTTTTGGAAAAATTAAATAGGGTTTTAACTCTGCTTGTCTTGATTCTTTAAAGTGGACCGAATATATTTCAATTAGACCCAGCGCTTTGAAAATTTACATTTTCTCTTAGAAAAATTTATTTATTTTCGGTCATATCAATATTTGAAAGAGCGATGTCTTCGCAAAATTTATTACATTTTGTGTTGTAATTTATTTGTATCTTCGACTGTAAAAATGTTAGCAAAATGTTCGTTTAATGTATTCACTACTTAGTCTGGTTCGACATTATGGACCCCCACGACTTACTGAAGGGGTCCGATGCACTTTATAATTGGCTTACGATTACTTATATATTTATAAAATCGCTTCGGTTGGTAATTTGACAACAACGCTAGTTCCTTTAATATAACTTATATTGTCTGTTTTTATGTTACCTTGAACTAGGTAACTAAAATAAAGGTATCGATTTTGATTATCGACACTATTGTTGGTTTTTAATTTTTTATACAATCGGTTACTTTTCTTTATGTACTTTTTAATCTCACTATTTATTCTTGGCACCTGGTTTGATCTATTAAAACCTATAGGTTTATAGCGCCTTATTTCGTTATTTATAGTAAAAAATGAACGCTGAAAATCGTTATACATTACTTAGGGAGTTTGCGTCTTTTAAAATATCAGCCCAATTTAAAAGTTTTAAGTGGGAGCGAAAAAGTCCAAAATTAGAAAGATGTAAATTTCAAGATAATGTGAGAGCTTTCGTGAACTTTTTAAATTGAATTGATTTATTTTGTGATCGCTGTTCTCAAATGTTTGTTAACATGTATTCTTTCTATTAATTTCTCTTCATTTATAAAAAATTAAGCATAGAATATTCTGTTCGCGTATCGGGTTGGCTCGTTTACATTTTGATGTAAAGGTATATTTATAAATTCTAGAAGTTGAATAACGGCATTGTCTTCTCTTCAATTATAAAATACTAGTTAGAGAAGCTTATACCACGGCATATAACTGTTACTTTTTATCTAATTAAGAACGAAAGCGCTTAAAAAAATAACATCGTCCTCTTCGGTTTTTCCTGGTGGTCTATAAATTACGACAAAATCGATTTATTAGTATTTATCGCGAAATGACAGCTAAAATCCCAGACGTAACTTTTATATTAATGGCTTTCATCATCGCGACTAGTTCGTTTTGACAGCTAAAATCCCACACGTAACTTCTATATTGATGGCTTTCATCATCGCGACTAGTTCGTATTTAATGTATAAAATACCACACGTAACTTCTATATTGATGGCTTTCATCATCGCGACTAGTTCGTATTTAATGTATAAAATACCACACGCAACTTCTATATTGATGGCTTTCATCATCGCGACTAGTTCGTATTTAATGTATAAAATCCCACTCGTAACTTCTATATTGATGGCTTTCATCATCGCGACTAGTTCGTATTTAATGTATAAAATACCACACGTAACTTCTATATTGATGGCTTTCATCATCGCGACTAGTTCGTTTTTAATGTATAAAATCCCACTCGTAACTTCTATATTGATGGCTTTCATCATCGCGACTAGTTCGTTTTGACAGCTAAAATCCCACACGTAACTTCTATATTGATAGCTTTCATCATCGCGACTAGTTCGTATTTAATGTATAAAATACCACACGTAACTTCTATATTGATGGCTTTCATCATCGCGACTAGTTCGTATTTAATGTATAAAATACCACACGTAACTTCTATATTGATGGCTTTCATCATCGCGACGAGTTCGTATTTAATGTATAAAATCCCACACGTAACTTCTATATTGATGGCTTTCATCATCGCGACTAGTTCGTATTTAATGTATAAAATACCACACGTAACTTCTATATTGATAGCTTTCATCATCGCGACTAGTTCGTTTTTAATGTATAAAATCCTACTCGTAACTTCTATATTGATGGCTTTCATCATAGCGACTAGTTCGTTTTTAATGTATAAAATACTACACGTAACTTCTATATTGATGGCTTTCATCCTCGCGACTAGTTCGTATTTAAGGTATAAAATACTACACGTAACTTCTATATTGATGGCTTTCATCATCGCGACTAGTTCGTATTTAATGTATAAAATCCCACACGTAACTTCTATATTGATGGCTTTCATCATCGCGACTAGTTCGTATTTAATGTATAAAATACTACACGTAACTTCTATAGTGATGGCTTTCATCATCGCGACTAGTTCGTATTTAATGTATAAAATCCCACACGTAACTTCTATATTGATGGCTTTCATCATCGCGACTAGTTCGTATTTAATGTATAAAATACTACACGTAACTTCTATATTGATGGCTTTCATCATCGCGACTAGTTCGTATTTAATGTATAAAATTCCACACGTAACTTCTATATTGATAGCTTTCATCATCGCAACTAGTTCGTATTTAATGTATAAAATACCACACGTAACTTCTATATTGATGGCTTTCATCATCGCGACTAGTTCGTATTTAATGTATAAAATCCCACACGTAACTTCTATATTGATGGCTTTCATCATCGCGACTAGTTCGTTTTGACAGCTAAAATCCCACACGTAACTTCTATATTGATGGCTTTCATCATCGCGACTAGTTCGTTTTGACAGCTAAAATCCCACACGTAACTTCTATATTGATGGCTTTCATCATCACAACTAGTTCGTATTTAATGTATAAAATACTACACGTAACTTCTATATTGATGGCTTTCATCATCGCGACTAGTTCGTATTTAATGTATAAAATACTACACGTAACTTCTATATTGATGGCTTTCATCATCGCGACTAGTTCGTATTTAATGTATAAAATCCCACACGTAACTTCTATATTGATAGCTTTCATCATCGCAACTAGTTTGTTTTTAATGTATAAAATACTACACGTAACTTCTAAATTGATGGCTTTCACCATCGCGACTAGTTCGTATTTAATGTATAAAATACCACACGTAACTTCTATATTGATGGCTTTCATCATCGCGACTAGTTCGTATTTAATGTATAAAATCCCACTCGTAACTTCTATATTGATGGCTTTTATCATCGCGACTAGTTCGTATTTAATGTATAAAATACCACACGTAACTTCTATATTGATGGCTTTCATCATCGCGACTAGTTCGTATTTAATGTATAAAATCCCACACGTAACTTCTATATTGATGGCTTTCATCATCGCAACTAGTTCGTATTTAATGTATAAAATACCACACGTAACTTCTATATTGATGGTTTTCATCATCGCGACTAGTTCGTATTTAATGTATAAAATCCCACTCGTAACTTCTATATTGATGGCTTTCATCATCGCGACTAGTTCGTATTTAATGTTAAAAATACTACACGTAACTTCTATATTGATGGCTTTCATCATCGCGACTAGTTCGTATTTAATGTATAAAATCCCACACGTAACTTCTATATTGATAGCTTTCATCATCGCAACTAGTTCGTTTTTAATGTATAAAATACTACACGTAACTTCTATATTGATGGCTTTCATCATCGCGACTAGTTCGTATTTAATGTATAAAATACCACACGTAACTTCTATATTGATGGCTTTTATCATCGCGACTAGGTCGTATTTAATGTATAAAATACCACACGTAACCTCTATATTGATGGCTTTTATCATCGCAACTAGTTCGTATTTAATGTATAAAATCCCACTCGTAACTTCTATATTTATGGCTTTCATCTTCGCGACTAGTTCGTATTTAATGTATAAAATACCACACGTAACTTCTATATTGATAGCTTTCATCATCGCGACTAGTTCGTTTTTAATGTATAAAATCCCACTCGTAACTTCTATATTGATGGCTTTCATCATTGCGACTAGTTCGTTTTTAATGTATAAAATACTAGACGTAACTTCTATATTGATGGCTTTCATCATCGCGACTAGTTCGTATTTAATGTATAAAATCCCACACGTAACTTCTATATTGATGGCTTTCATCATCGCGACTAGTTCGTATTTAATGTATAAAATACTACACGTAACTTCTATATTGATGGCTTTCATCATCGCGACTAGTTCGTATTTAATGTATAAAATCCCACACGTAACTTCTATATATATGGCTTTCATCATCGCGACTAATTCGTATTTAATGTATAAAATACTACACGTAACTTATATATTGATGGCTTTCATCATCGCGACTAGTTCGTATTTAATGTATAAAATCCCACACGTAACTTCTATATTGATGGCTTTCATCATCGCGACTAGTTCGTTTTTAATGTATAAAATACTACACGTAACTTCTATATTGATGGCTTTTATCATCGCGACTAGTTCGTATTTAATGTATAAAATACCACACGTAACTTCTATATTGATGGCTTTCATCATCGCGACTAGTTCGTATTTAATGTATAAAATCCCACACGTAACTTCTATATTGATGGCTTTCATCATCGCGACTAGTTCGTATTTAATGTATAAAATACCACACGTAACTTCTATATTGATGGTTTTCATCATCGCGACTAGTTCGTATTTAATGTATAAAATCCCACTCGTAACTTCTATATTGATGGCTTTCATCATCGCGACTAGTTCGTATTTAATGTTTAAAATACTACACGTAACTTCTATATTGATGGCTTTCATCATCGCGACTAGTTCGTATTTAATGTATAAAATCCCACACGTAACTTCTATATTGATGGCTTTCATCATCGCGACTAGTTCGTATTTAATGTATAAAATCCCACACGTAACTTCTATATTGATGGCTTTCATCATCGCGACTAGTTCGTTTTTAATGTATAAAATACTACACGTAACTTCTATATTGATGGCTTTCATCATCGCGACTAGTTCGTATTTAATGTATAAAATACCACACGTAACTTTTATATTGATGGCTTTCATCATCGCGACTAGTTCGTATTTAATGTATAAAATCCCACACGTAACTTCTATATTGATGGCTTTCATCATTGCGACTAGTCCGTATTTAATGTATAAAATCCCACTCGTAACTTCTATATTGATGGCTTTCATCATCGCGACTAGTTCGTATTTAATGTATAAAATACCACACGTAACTTCTATATTGATGGCTTTCATCATCGCGACTAGTTCGTTTTTAATGTATAAAATCCCACTCGTAACTTCTATATTGATGGCTTTCATCATCGCGACTAGTTCGTTTTGACAGCTAAAATCCCACACGTAACTTCTATATTGATAGCTTTCATCATCGCGACTAGTTCGTATTTAATGTATAAAATACCACACGTAACTTCTATATTGATGGCTTTCATCATCGCGACTAGTTCGTATTTAATGTATAAAATACCACACGTAACTTCTATATTGATAGCTTTCATCATCGCGACTAGTTCGTTTTTAATGTATAAAATCTTACTCGTAACTTCTATATTGATGGCTTTCATCATAGCGACTAGTTCGTTTTTAATGTATAAAATATGTACTACACGTAACTTCTATATTGATGGCTTTCATCATCGCGACTAGTTCGTATTTAATGTATAAAATCCCACACGTAACTTCTATATTGATGGCTTTCATCATCGCGACTAGTTCGTATTTAATGTATAAAATACTACACGTAACTTCTATAGTGATGGCTTTCATCATCGCGACTAGTTCGTATTTAATGTATAAAATCCCACACGTAACTTCTATATTGATGGCTTTCATCATCGCGACTAGTTCGTATTTAATGTATAAAATACTACACGTAACTTCTATATTGATGGCTTTCATCATCGCGACTAGTTCGTATTTAATGTATAAAATCCCACACGTAACTTCTATATTGATAGCTTTCATCATCGCAACTAGTTCGTATTTAATGTATAAAATACCACACGTAACTTCTATATTGATGGCTTTCATCATCGCGACTAGTTCGTATTTAATGTATAAAATCCCACACGTAACTTCTATATTGATGGCTTTCATCATCGCGACTAGTTCGTTTTGACAGCTAAAATCCCACACGTAACTTCTATATTGATGGCTTTCATCATCGCGACTAGTTCGTTTTGACAGCTAAAATCCCACACGTAACTTCTATATTGATGGCTTTCATCATCACAACTAGTTCGTATTTAATGTATAAAATACTACACGTAACTTCTATATTGATGGCTTTCATCATCGCGACTAGTTCGTATTTAATGTATAAAATACTACACGTAACTTCTATATTGATGGCTTTCATCATCGCGACTAGTTCGTATTTAATGTATAAAATCCCACACGTAACTTCTATATTGATAGCTTTCATCATCGCAACTAGTTTGTTTTTAATGTATAAAATACTACACGTAACTTCTATATTGATGGCTTTCACCATCGCGACTAGTTCGTATTTAATGTATAAAATACCACACGTAACTTCTATATTGATGGCTTTCATCATCGCGACTAGTTCGTATTTAATGTATAAAATCCCACTCGTAACTTCTATATTGATGGTATTTATCATCGCGACTAGTTCGTATTTAATGTATAAAATCCCACACGTAACTTCTATATTGATGGCTTTCATCATCGCGACTAGTTCGTATTTAATGTATAAAATACCACACGTAACTTCTATATTGATGGTTTTCATCATCGCGACTAGTTCGTATTTAATGTATAAAATCCCACTCGTAACTTCTATATTGATGGCTTTCATCATCGCGACTAGTTCGTATTTAATGTTAAAAATACTACACGTAACTTCTATATTGATGGCTTTCATCATCGCGACTAGTTCGTATTTAATGTATAAAATCCCACACGTAACTTCTATATTGATAGCTTTCATCATCGCAACTAGTTCGTTTTTAATGTATAAAATACTACACGTAACTTCTATATTGATGGCTTTCATCATCGCGACTAGTTCGTATTTAATGTATAAAATACCACACGTAACTTCTATATTGATGGCTTTTATCATCGCGACTAGGTCGTATTTAATGTATAAAATACCACACGTAACTTCTATATTGATGGCTTTTATCATCGCGACTAGTTCGTATTTAATGTATAAAATCCCACTCGTAACTTCTATATTGATGGCTTTCATCTTCGCGACTAGTTCGTATTTAATGTATAAAATACCACACGTAACTTCTATATTGATAGCTTTCATCATCGCGACTAGTTCGTTTTTAATGTATAAAATCCCACTCGTAACTTCTACATTGATGGCTTTCATCATTGCGACTAGTTCGTTTTTAATGTATAAAATACTAGACGTAACTTCTATATTGATGGCTTTCATCATCGCGACTAGTTCGTATTTAATGTATAAAATACTATACGTAACTTCTATATTGATGGCTTTCATCATCGCGACTAGTTCGTATTTAATGTATAAAATCCCACACGTAACTTCTATATATATGGCTTTCATCATCGCGACTAATTCGTATTTAATGTATAAAATACTACACGTAACTTCTATATTGATGGCTTTCATCATCGCGACTAGTTCGTATTTAATGTATAAAATCCCACACGTAACTTCTATATTGATGGCTTTCATCATCGCGACTAGTTCGTTTTTAATGTATAAAATACTACACGTAACTTCTATATTGATGGCTTTTATCATCGCGACTAGTTCGTATTTAATGTATAAAATACCACACGTAACTTCTATATTGATGGCTCTCATCATCGCGACTAGTTCGTATTTAATGTATAAAATACTACACGTAACTTCTATATTGATGGCTTTCATCATCTCGACTAGTTCGTATTTAATGTATAAAATCCCACACGTAACTTCTATATTGATGGCTTTCATCATCGCGACGAGTTCGTATTTAATGTATAAAATACCACACGTAACTTCTATATTGATGGCTTTCATCATCGCGACTAGTTCGTATTTAATGTATAAAATCCCACACGTAACTTCTATATTGATGGCTTTCATCATCGCGACTAGTTCGTATTTAATGTATAAAATACCACACGTAACTTCTATATTGATGGTTTTCATCATCCCGACTAGTTCGTATTTAATGTATAAAATCCCACTCGTAACTTCTATATTGATGGCTTTCATCATCGCGACTAGTTCGTATTTAATGTTTAAAATACTACACGTAACTTCTATATTGATGGCTTTCATCATCGCGACTAGTTCGTATTTAATGTATAAAATCCCACACGTAACTTCTATATTGATGGCTTTCATCATCGCGACTAGTTCGTATTTAATGTATAAAATCCCACACGTAACTTCTATATTGATGGCTTTCATCATCGCGACTAGTTCGTTTTTAATGTATAAAATACTACACGTAACTTCTATATTGATGGCTTTCATCATCGCGACTAGTTCGTATTTAATGTATAAAATACCACACGTAACTTCTATATTGATGGCTCTTATCATCGCGACTAGTTCGTATTTAATGTATAAAATACCACACGTAACTTCTATATTGATGGCTTTCATCATCGCGACTAGTTCGTATTTAATGCATAAAATCCCACACGTAACTTCTATATTGATGGCTTTCATCATCGCGACGAGTTCGTATTTAATGTATAAAATACCACACGTAACTTCTATATTGATGGCTTTCATCATCGCGACTAGTTCGTATTTAATGTATAAAATTCCACACGTAACTTCTATATTGATAGCTTTCATCATCGCAACTAGTTCGTTTTTAATGTATAAAATCCCACACGTAACTTCTATATTGATGGCTTTCATCATCGCGACTAGTTCGTATTTAATGTATAAAATACCACACGTAACTTCTATATTGATGGCTTTCATCATCGCGACTAGTTCGTATTTAATGTATAATACCTATTCTGATTATAACTTTTATAGCTAAGGGATTTAAATTCCAGAATAAGATTACATTTAAAACCTTCTCTCCATGTCACCGTAACTACGATATATCAAAATCTTTTATCGCAACTAAGGCCTTCAAGTCGTCAATCTTGTTTCTTAACCTAAAAGCATAAAAAATTTCGTGTCAGAATTCCAGAACTTCGTGTTTCTGATGCAATCCTGCTGAAAATCAATCAAGGTATTATTTGGAAGCCTTCCCCATTTTACCGACCCTACACCGTTAAGGTTGCAGCCAGTCTGTCCAAAGAGCTCGCACCGCTCATAAGACACTTTTCCCTAAACTAATGAAGTGCATCGCTTCTAATTAGAGAACTTCTCATATTCTCTGACGAATACCTGTAAATCCTACATTACTACTTTTTTCCTTCAGCTTTCCCATCAGTTGGCGGTACCTTGGCATATGGGTGCTAAACTATCTCTTCCACGCCCACGCATAGAAACGCAGCACCTGCAATTCCTATTGTAGGGAAATAATTTTCACCTCTAACACTTCATATTACGCCCCCCTTCAGCTATTTATAGATGGATAGATTAAATACTGAGAAGTTCTATGAAATATGCCGATGGACTTTTGATGGCTTCTATGTTATGAGCCGATAACGGCGTTAGTAGCTTAAGAGAGAGTTAGGAAATACTGATCAGAACGTTTGACAACCTTTGACAGGAGGGGGCTAAAATTAAATGCAGAAAAGATTAAAGTGATAATGTTTGGGAGAATAAAAGGGGTTGGGTGTAAATTAAAGTCTGTTGTGTTACCCTTAAGCAAGTGCAATATTTTAAGTATCTAGGGCAGTGTTTTTCAACCGAGGTTCCGCGGCACCTTTTGAGTACCGCGAGAACCAACTAAAGGTGACGCGAGAGCGACCAAGAAATCATTTTTAAAATGCCTAAAAGAAAAAAAATGTATTTCAAACATTTATAAAAATCTAAGGACACTTGAAAGTATTTTGAAACTAGTTTCTTTGCGGTGTGTAAAATTAAAACAAGAAAAAGAGAAAGATTGAAGATAGTGAATGAAGAAATGAGAGTTGCTTGTCAACTCTACGTCCCAATATTAAAGAATTATGTTATAATCAAGCTCAAATTTCTCATTAAACTTTTGAAGATAAAATTTATTTATTTTCATTTTTTTTATGTCTTATTTTGATTAAATTAGGTTAAATGTCAATCATGGTTAATTTTAAAGTGTTTTCCACGTAATTATGTTATGTATTTATACGTAAATTATTTTATATTGGAGTGCCACGGCTGCCTCTAGATAGCAATTTGGGTGATAGGGATGCTTCTAGATAGGAAGTTGGGTGACACAACTGCTTCTAGATAGTAATTTTGGTGCCATGGATGCTTCTAGATAGCAACTTAGGTGAGACCGCTGCTTCTAGAGAGCAATCAGGGTGCCACGGCTGCTTTAGAGAGCAATTTTGATGCCACGGCTGCTTCTAAATTGCAATTAGGGTGCCACGGCTGCTTCTAGATAGCAGTTTTTGTGACACGGCTGCTTCTAGATAGCAATTTGGGTGACACAACTGCTTCGAGATAGCAATTAGGGTGCCACGGCTGCTTCTAGATCGCAATTAGGGTGCCATGGCTGCTTCTAGATAGCAATTTGGGTGACACGGCTGCTTCGAGATAGCAATTTGGGTGCCACGGCTGCTACTATATAGCAATTTAGGTGCCACGGCTGCTTCTAGATAGCAATTAGGGTGCCACGGCTGCTTCTAGATTGCAATTTTTGTGACACGGCTGCTTCTAGATAGCAATTTGGGTGCCACGGCTGATTCGTGATAGCAATTAGGGTGCCACGGCTGCTTCTAGATAGCAATTAGGGTGCCATGGCTGTTTCTAGATAGCAATTTTGATGCCACAGCTGCTTCTAGATAGCAATTAGGGTGCCACTGCTGCTTCTAGATAGCAATTTTTGTGACACGGCTGCTTTTAGATAGCAGTTTTTGTGACACAGCTGCTTTTATATAGCAATTTTGGTGCCATGGCTGCTTTTAGATAGCAATTTGGGTGCCACGGCTGCTTCGAGATAGCAATTAGGGTGCCACGGCTGCTTCTAGATAGCAATCAGGGTGCCACGGCTGCTTCTAGATAGCAATTAGGGTGCCACAGCTGCTTCTAGATAGCAATTTAGGTGCCACGGCTGCTTCGTGACAACAATTAGGGTGCCACTGCTGCTTCTAGATAGCAATTAGGGTGCCATGGCTGTTTCTAGATTGCAATTTTGATGCCACAGCTGTTTCTAGATAGAAAGTAGGGTGCCACTGCTGCTTCTAGATAGCAATTTTTGTGACACGGCTGCTTCTAGATAGCAATTTTTGTGACACGGCTGCTTCTATATAGCAATTTGGGTGCCACTGCTGATTCTAGATAGCAATTTGGGTGCCACGGCTGCTTCGATATAGCAATTAGGGTGCCACGGCTGCTTCTAGATAGCAATTTTAGTTCCATGGCTGCTTCTAGATCGCATTTAGGGTGCCTTGGCTACTTTTAGATAGCAATTTAGGTGCCACGGCTGCTTCTAGATAGCATTTAGGATGCCTTGGCTGCTTCTAAATAGCAAGTCTGGTGCCACGGCTGCTTCTAGATAGCATTTAGGGTGCCTTGGCTGCTTCTATATAGCAAATTTGGTGCCACGGCTGCTTCTAGATAGCATTTATGGTGCCTTAGCTGCTTCTAGATGGCAATTTTGGTGCCACGGCTGCTGTTCTAGATAGAATTTAGGGTGCCTTGGCTGCTTCTATATAGCAATTTTGGTGCCACGGCTGCTTCTAGATAGCATTTAGGGTGCTTTAGCTGCTTCTAGATGGCAATTTTGGTGCCACGGCTGCTGTTCTAGATAGAATTTAGGGTGCCTTGGCTGCTTCTATAGAACAATTTTGGTGCCACGGCTGCTTCTAGATAGCATTTATGGTGCCTTGGCTGCTTCTAGATAGCAATTATGGTGCCACTGATGCTTCTAGATAGCAATTAGGGTGCCACGGCTGCTTCTAGATCGCAATTTTTGTGACACGGCTGCTTCTAGATAGCAATTTGGGTGCCACGGCTGATTCGTGATAGCAATTAGGGTGCCACGGCTGCTTCTAGATAGCAATTAGGGTGCCATGACTGTTTCTAGATAGCAATTTTGATGCCACAGCTGCTTCTAGATAGCAATTAGGGTGCCACTGCTGCTTCTAGATAGCAATTTTTGTGACACGGCTGCTTCTAGATAGCAGTTTTTGTGACACAGCTGCTTTTATATAGCAATCAGGGTGCCATGGCTGCTTTTAGATAGCAATTTGGGTGCCACGGCTGCTTCGAGATAGCAAGTAGGGTGCCACGGCTGCTTCTAGATAGCAATCAGGGTGCCACGGCTGCTTCTAGATAGCAATTAGGGTGCCACAGCTGCTTCTAGATAGCAATTTAGGTGCCACGGCTGCTTCGTGAGAGCAATTAGGGTGCCACGGCTGCTTCTAGATAGCAATTAGGGTGCCATGGCTGTTTCTAGATTGCAATTTTGATGCCACAGCTGTTTCTAGATAGCAAGTAGGGTGCCACTGCTGCTTCTAGATAGCAATTTTTGTGACACGGCTTCTTCTAGATAGCAATTTTTGTGACACGGCTGCTTCTATATAGCAATTTGGGTGCCACTGCTGATTCTAGATCGCAATTTGGGTGCCACGGCTGCTTCGATATAGCAATTAGGGTGCCACGGCTGCTTCTAGATAGCAATTTTGGTTCCATGGCTGCTTCTAGATCGCATTTAGGGTGCCTTGGCTGCTTTTAGATAGCAATTTAGGTGCCACGGCTGCTTCTAGATAGCATTTAGGATGCCTTGGCTGCTTCTAAATAGCAAGTCTGGTGCCACGGCTGCTTCTAGATAGCATTTAGGGTGCCTTGGCTGCTTCTATATAGCAATTTTGGTGCCACGGCTGCTTCTAGATAGCATTTATGGTGCCTTAGCTGCTTCTAGATGGCAATTTTGGTGCCACGGCTGCTGTTCTAGATAGAATTTAGGGTGCCTTGGCTGCTTTTATATAGCAATTTTGGTGCCACGGCTGCTTCTAGATAGCATTTAGGGTGCCTTGGCTGCTTCTAGATAGCAATTATGGTGCCACTGCTGCTTCTAGATAGCAATTTTGGTGCCACGGCTGCTTCTAGATAGCATTAAGGGTGCCTGTATTCTAAAAAAGTTTGAAAACCGCTGCTTTAAATCATATCGCGACCACGAGGTAGTGGATGTCAAGAAGTGCCATAGGCGATCAGAAAGAGGTTGATAAGGCACTACCAATGTTGGTATAAGTGTGGCTATGGTATGGAAGAGGATTAAAAACCTCGAGTGAGAGCAGTAGAAAATGGGCGACTTAAAAGGTTTGTTTCGTGTGCAAAAGGTAAATATCTATGGTGTGAAAAAGGGTCTGAAAGAAGGCTTGAGTGAAAGTTCTCTGAGGTAGTGTAGCATGAAATGTTATGTGATGAGTATTCGAGAGAGAAAGGGTTGACTGAGTGGCAAGTGGGTGATATTATGTATATGTGGGGAAGGGGAGTGCATGGGGCCCTCTGTCCAGGCATGAAGCTTGACCAGATGAGCTGTTACAGCACTAGCTATGAATGACCAATAGGAATGAATTTTGTACTGTTGATGATGCGCGCTAACCCCAATTTGTGGAAAAATGCTGTTTGATGTAGCGTAATTATAATAATAATAATAATAATAATAATAATAATAATAATAATAATAATATTATTAATAATAATAATAAGAAGAACTACAGAATTACAGAACTACAGAATCTAGGACCAACAAAGACCCTAAGGTCCGCTCGAGGCTAGTCCGCTACACTACATCCGAAACTACGATACACACTTATCTACGAGTGTATCTCTAACATGCTATATTTTTTATTTTATTTTATTATTTTTTTTTTAAATATATAATCTACTGTACGCACTTATCTGCATGTGTACAATGTCAGGCATATTAACTACTTCAACCTAGGGGGGGGTGATAGAAAGTTTTTCTTCTCAACTTCCGCAGCCCTCGACTGCTAGTGGTGAAAATCTAGTTATAGGATAGGCGGAAAAGAAAATGGATATCTAAACTACACATGCAAGAGAAATCGCTGGCATCATTTTTAGTCATCATTTTTACCCTCGTTGTTCATCCGCTCCAAACTCCTTTTGCAAAGACGTTATTATTTACTGTGCTCAGACTACGTTATATTTATACTATTTAAGTGCGCGTCGAGACGGTTTTTAAACATATTTACCGACCTACTATCCACTACGTGGGTGGGTAGCCTATTCCAAATTTGAGTAATTTTAAACGTAAAATAGTTTTGGGCTATACTAGTGTTAAATCGCTTGTTCACTAATTTTAATCCGTGTTGCCGAGTATTTCCCCTATGATCCAATTCGAACAAATTCCTATAATCAACGTTTGAAAATCCTTTCAATATTTTAAATACTTCAATTAGCTGGCCACGTAATCTTCTGCCTTCGAGAGATGGCAAATCTAATGCCCTGAGTCTTTCCTCATAGGGCCTGTTTCTCAGCTCGGGAATTAATTTTGTAGCCCTACGCTGCACTCTTTCTAATTGCGCGATATCTTTGTTTAAGTATGGAGCCCAAAATTGAACCGCATATTCGAGCAGTGGACGCACAAGTGATTTATACAATGGTAAAATTATCTCTTTGGATTTGAACGTGAAATTACGCGCGATATAACCCAGCACACGATTTGCTTTTTTACATGCATCCGCGCATTGTTTCGTGACTTTGAAGTCATCCGAGACTAAAACTCCCAGGTCTTTTTCCAATTTAACTACGTCGAGGACCTGGCCTTTCATGGTATACTCTACCCTCAAATTATGGCAACCCAAATGCATCACCTTACATTTACTTAAATTAAACTGCATTTGCCACTTATCCGCCCATCTGACAATCAAGTTTAGGTCCTTTTGTAATTTTTATACATCCGATCTTACATAGGCACGGTTGCCCAGCTTCGTGTCGTCAGCAAATTTAGAAATCGTACTAAATACGCCATTATCCAAATCGTTTATATATATTAGAAACAATAATGGGCCAAGAACGGAGCCTTGTGGCACTCCACTACTGACGTTGACCCAATCTGAACATTCACCATTTATAACTACTCGCTGCGAACGATCCTTCAGCCAATTTCTAATCCAATTTAATATCTTACCCTTCACACCGACTGCTTTAACTTTCATTAATAATCTCTCGTGCGGAACGGTGTCAAACGCCTTTTTAAAGTCTAGATAGATTACATCTACAGCTTTGCTTTCGTCGTAAACGCAAATCATTTTATGGAAGAATTCGAGCAAATTTGTCAAGCACGATCTCGCCCGCCTAAACCCATGTTGGGAATCTTTAATCAGATTATTTACCTCGAGGTGGCACACTATTCTATCTCTAATTACCGATTCTAAAAGCTTTCCAACTACCGAAGTTAGACTAATAGGACGAAAATTCGTTGCTTCGTATCTATTCCCATTCTTAAATATTGGTGTAACGTTTGCACGCTTGAAGTCTACAGGGACTACGCCATCTTCTAATGAGCGATTGAAAATTGCACGCAACGGCTTCGCAAGCTCATTCTTAAGTTCCTTTAAATGAGTGGGGTAAACGCCATCGGGCCCGGGTGATTTCGACTTTTTCATCAGGTTAATATATTTAAGAATTTCCACTTCATTAACCGTTATATCGGATATGCAAATATCACTATTATCTACTTCTTCAACTAACGATCCTAATTGGGACGAATCTTCAATAGTAAAGACGCTTGTGAAATGTTCATTTAAAATTTTAGACATTTCCGCCGGAATTTCCGTCAAACGACCATCTTTGTCTTTAATCGGCCCTATTGAACCTTTTAAGGGTTTCCTACTGTTTACATAGCCGTAAAACCGTTTCGGTTCCTTCTTTGAATCCTTCGCCAGTTTTATTTCATATTTCCGCTTCGCATCTCTAACCGCCCGTTTAACTTCTCTTCGAGAATCTATGTAATTTTGCCGACTTATAAATGACTCGTTGTTCTTATGTATTTGAAATTTTCTATTTCGGTCCTTAATTAAGCTTAATATTAGTGGGCTAACCCACGGCGCTCTCATCGACTTCCCGCTCTTACGGCGCACATACTTTACTAAGTCGAAATTTACACTAAGGAGTGTACGCCGAAGCTCAGTGTACATTTCTCCTACCGACCTATTCTCGAAGCGCATTTCCCAGTCTACATCCTTAATCCTTTCGCGAAAAGTATCAAAATCACAGCTACCAAAACGTGGCATGAGCTGTGTACTAATTTTTACATCTACACACGTGTTAACCACGAATCTAATCGCATTATGGTCACTCGAGGCTAAATGCTCTCCTACACAAACATTTTCTACCAGTGACTCGTCAGTCGCCATGATTAAATCGAGGATATTATTATCACGAGTTGGTTCCTCCACTTTTTGAACGAGAAAATTCTCCAGAATGAAGTTTAGTAGTCTCTCCCCAGCTTTATTTGACGTTAGGTTACTATAATTAACGTTTGGATAGTTAAAATCGCCGCAGACTAATGTGGTTCCTTTTCTAACCCAAGATGAAAGCATATCAAAGAGTGCAGCATCTTCTCTTTCTATTTGCGATGGAGGACGATATATGACGGCTAAATTAATTTTATATTTTGCATTACAACATAATTGGATTAATAAGGCCTCACTTCTCATATCTGCCGTAGACGAGTCGATCGTTATAGCGTTTAAGTCATCTTTTATATACACTAATACGCCCCCTCCTCTACCAGTTTGTCTATTTGTATAATGAATTTTATAACCTGGTATATCAAATTCGCAAACACTGATCCCCGAATGTGTATCTATCCAAGTCTCGCTTAAGAATACGAGATCGTAGTCTCCCTCTAGAATTACGGCTTTTATTTCGGCAAGTTTATTTTTTAAGCTACGAACATTTGAATATATACATTTCAATTTGCGCTTTAGGTGGACTCCTCTATCACACGCGAATCTGTTCCGTTTCCCTGCTCCCCAATACTCATTGCCCCTTCAAGCGAGGAACGGTCTGACGCATGGGCATCACGTGGCTCCGCAACTCTCCTACTTAATATGCTACGTACTGACTGGTCTAAAATCCTACCCAGCCGACTGTTTCCCACATCGCTTAAATGAATTCCGTCCGTTTGATAAAGTGAAGGTTGGTCTTGGAATTTATCCCAAACGTTAAAGAAGCTAACTCCAGTATCGCGACACAAGCGCTTAAGGCACTCGTTTGTATATATAGCACGGGACTGCAGATGCAACGTGGATTTTAGTCGGGGTAAAATGCCAATTATTCCTACGTTATCCGCTTTAACTTTCGCAGTATGAATCAGAGTCTTAGTGCGGTTTACTATTCCCTCTGGGGTGCTGTCGTATCTGTGCACATCATTCCCCCCTACGAGCGTGAGGATCGTACGCCCGTCACGTGTTTGGTCCAATTTTTCAATTTCACTAACTACTTTATCTATGCGGCCACCAGGAAAGCAAAATCGTTTTCGTTTTGACGGGTTTCGCGCTGTGAATTCCGGCTCTTGGTTTTTAATTAGAGAATCCCCAATTAGTACAGTTTCATCTTCCCCTTCGATAGGAGTTAGCAGTGCGAAGGGGTTTGAGCATGGTAATGTGAAATGTTGTTCCCTCGATGGTCTAGCCCCATTTCTAACGGGCCTAAATTGCGAATCTTGGGGTCTATATTGTGAATCCTGGGGTCCAAACGAGTTCAAAATCCTTTGTTGAGAAGAAGAAGAAGAAGAAGAAGAAGAAGAAGAAGAAGAAGAAGAAGAAGAAGAAGAAGAAGAAGAAGAAAGTGTTTTATGTCGGTAGATAAGAGTATAAGAACTCGAAGTACAAATTTAGATCCTTCGGTTCGATGCATCTGTTGAGGTCTCTTGGAGAAGTGATTTCTCTTTCATACCCATAATGCCTTGATCCGGTTCGAATCCACTCATTAGAGAATATACCTGACTGGTGTTCACTTTCTTGCCCATCCACCTAACACATACATCACCCCAAATCCCCTTATGCTTGCCATCTATCATACAGAATGGATTTGTAGCATAGCGAGGGCGAAGCGATCGTTTTAGGAGCCCGGTTTGAGCACAGCTTTCTAAGCTGCCGGGTGGCCGAGTGGTCTAAAGCGCTCGCCAATTGCATCTCGGCGATACGGAGTTTGTTGCTTTGCATCTTGTCACGCTTGACTAGTGTTGTAAAAAGTACCCTGCTTTGATACTTAAGTAAAAGTAAGGTTGCATTAATATTTTGTTCTCAAAGTGCAAGTAAAAGTACCAAAACTTAAACGTACTTACGTAAAAGTAATCAAGTATCTTATTCCTGAAGTACTCAAGTAGCGAAAGTAAATTTATTGAGAACATTTTAGGAAATTAAAAAAAATAATATAACAAAGTTACTTGAGTACATCACTTAAGTAATTATACTTAGTTACTTCATAAATATGCTCGTTACTTTCTCTGCCCATCGGCACTTTTCTTTCCTACAGCCTTCTGTTTCAGATTCATCGCGTGCATATAATGAACATGCCCACTATTAATATATTAAAAGTAATATCTAAAACATTATTCTGAATAATCGGACATTGCTTTCTTTCCAACCTGATATTTAAAGTATATTTAAAAAGAACCGTAAAAGCATATTTAAAAGACCTATTTATACCTTTAATCTATTAAAAGCGGTATGGTAAGACGACTCTTTTCTATGGGTGCGAAAGTAGAACCGTAACCAGTATAACGATCTGTCGACAGCCAGAAAAGTAGTAGTAATATTAAGTGAGGTCTAGCGAACCCCATCGCATCCCAACCTTACCAGCCCTACCATGCCACGAAATAGGCAACAAGCAGCCACCACCTGGGGTATGTGCCTAGTAGGGGGAAAAAGGAAGAGCGATGTAATAATAATAATTGCTACAGTGATGGCAAACTTCATAAACCATTCCTCTATTTTCGAAGACGGGGTGGGGGTAGGGGGGTCAATCTTATAGACCCTTTTGTACTGACGGATTTGGCGGTAATTTGAACCCCCCAAAATAGCGAGATAAATTACACAATTTTTTGGTTATTTTCACTACCCTGCCCCCCCCCCCCCCAACATCCCACACACACTTTTGTTTAATTTAAAAGCAAAAATAATCCGTTTCCTTTAAAGAAAAAATAATCCAGTTTTACTCATTCTCTCAAATTTAAGACAAGAATGAAGAAACTAAAAGAAAAATTCCTCTTTTTCTTCCTCTCACATTTATTTTCCACCCTAATTCCCCTCACTCATTTTCTGACTCCTTCCCCTCGCTAACTCCCCCTTTCCGCTAACTCCCTCACTCCCATTTCGCCTCCTCTATCCTCTCAGAGAAGCACTAAATATTCTCTGTGCTTGAGAATTTTCCCGCCAAAAGACACGCTATGCAAATGAGAGATCGAGCTTGGTCAGGCGAGAAACACGTTTGCTACATGTCTGTGACGTCACGATTTATGGTTTTCATTACGCGCTTAGTTTGAGAAAATGAATTGAAAGAAAGTCTACCTAAATTATTTCGAGGATATAAGGGAAAATATCTCTTAGATGTAAATATAAGGATGAGGGGAATACAAAATGTAGATGAAAATATTTAGATGTCAGTGTAATGATTTTTTAGTGTCAGCATTAGTTATATCGCTCGTAAATATTGGTTATTTATTTAAACTATTAACATTTTATGTTTTATTTATTCTATATTTATATCTTAGAGTTGGTAAACCAATAATAGAGACATAATCAAATATGTAGAGAAGTAATTACTTGAGTTATAATTTCCTGCGGATTTTAATTAAAAACTTTGATCATTTTTAGCTATGTAAGTACTAAAGTTCGTACTTTAGAATTACCTAAGGGCGTGTTTGCACGCAATTCCATCTGTTATATAATTAAAGTTCTTTGAGTTATACTGAGAAAAAAACATAATGCATAATAGAACTTGCCTAATTTGAAGGAGCCATTTTTTATGTAAATATTTACGTGTCTAGTATGATCCACGAACAGGAGTTACATTAGGGATAAATGACGCCGAGAGTATAGCAATTCGGCGCTGAAAATAACATTAAGCCCAAGAACTACATTCCAGGTGAGTGTCAAGGGAAGAAACGCATAATTTATCTCTATTTCGCTTTGGCAGACAAGATCGATAAACAAATAGGCCTATGACACGGAACGCCTACTGGGTGAGGACTTCCGCAGCTCCTTAAAGCCTATTACCGGCAAGCGTTTTCAGCGCCACCTTTAACAATCCTAATTTTTTAGTAACTTAAATAAAAGACGCTAAAGAAAATACTAGAAATTAGAAAAATAACGCTATATTTTTTTAAGGAGTCACGGAAATACACACGGAGATAAGTCAATTCGTGGGTACACGATGCACACATATGCGTACAATAACAAAATAGAAACGAATCCTGACGGGCGTAGCATTAAGTAGGTTCATAGCCGGGGTTGGGGGGGGAATAACAGACGAAAAATTATTAGGAAGGACATTTTTAAAATGAATATTTGCTCTTTTCAAATGTCCCTAATGAATATTTAAATATATGGGGGAAGTTACTGAGGCTTGGATGGGCCTAATATGTATATGACGTTTCGACGGAGAGCCTACCGCCCCAAGCTTTCCGGATCGCTAGTTAGTGTTCGTAAATTTGCCTTGTGTTAACAAAGGGAACAATGTTATTTTAGCTAAATAAATCATCTTACCCCCATCCAAGTGCGTTTCCCCAAGGCCGGAAGGATTCACCGTGTCTCGGTGGTCAACTTGACTCGGCGCAAAGAAAGAACGTTCGGTGTAACAATGACTCATAGAAATGGAAACTGATGCTATTTTATTCAAAGGATTAAAGAAAAGCTCTTCTTTAATCCTTTGAATAAAATAGAAATTCAGTGTTGTAAAGCGTACCCTGTTTTGATACTTAAGTAAAAGTATTGTCACCCTCCTAGCGCGTGGCACCACGATAGGAGTCTAGGACAATGAGGAAGAATTTAATAAACAGACGCCCTCTCTCAGGCGGGAAAGCGGGAGTTACAAACGAAATGTCTATCGGATATGAAAGTATGCATGTGATTGATCCAAACATGAACAAGCACTTATTATTGGTTCAAACCTGAGTACACGCTTGTGATTGGTCATCGTCTAACTTTTGCTTCTACGTTTGTCATTGGCCAAAATTAATTGAGAAGCAACCAATACTTATATGCTTTTTAAATATAATGAAGTAAAACTAATATAAGGACAAATGCACAAGTAGAAGTGAAGGTACTCAAATAATTGGGGTACTTTTTAGGAAGTAAAAATATAATAAAGTTACTTGAGTATAGTAATTAAGTAATTTTACTTCGTTACTTCATAACTCTGAGAAACAGGTATGAGGTGTGATTACTGATTAACTAACGGAAGTGACCTACTAACTTATGGAGACGTCATGATTTTTTTTCTCTCTCTCTTTTTCTCTCTCTCTCTCTCTCTCTCTCTCTCTCTTTAAAGGTAAAGGAAATTTGGAGCAGGATTCAACTTTTTTATTTGGCGGGAGCGTGGATTGGTCTATTGGTCTTGAGGATTTACTCCTTATTTCACAAAATGCTGCTCTATATATAGTTATAACACGTAGACATAAGCTATACAAAATTTAGCCAATCAGGATTAAGCAGATTTTTTTAAGGGAGAAAAAGGTGTGGCTCGCGGTTTCTCCTCCCCGCTGTACCCCTCCCACCATCTGGGGGAGGGGGGGCAGAAGAGGAGGAGGAGACGGAAAATCCTGAGTTAAAAGAGGACAGATTGGTGAGGAGGCAGATTAAGCAACTTCGGTAGTTAAAGGTGGAAAGGGTGGAATACCCTTGCCCGAAGAACAAGAGGGACCTGCTGATTAACCTGGATTCCAAACCACCGTCATGCATTTACTCATCATTCATCATGTTCCTCATAGAGAAGCGGGAAGACCGGCTAATCTCTGTTTCCTTATTATCTTCATCTTTCATTCATGTATTTATTATAGTATTCATGCCGTTTTGAGTTATCTTAGCTCTGAGCTCTGTTTATGTATTGTTATGTTACTTGTTTGTTGTTTTTATTTTCCTTACTTTGTTTCACTTTTTACTTTCACGGGTCTTTTAAGTACCCGAGAGTGGGTGGCAAAACTTTAACGGACGTTGATTCAGCAGCTATTGATATAAAGTCCACCATGAGTCATTCCTCTTGAGGTCCCCACTCGAGATCCACCCCATCCATCATCACCCATCATTCTGGCAGCATCTGATTGGGGACCAACTGGAAAATGGTCGGGAGCGCTCATCTTATGTTTTCGTACCCACCTAATTAACCGTTACCGCCTTTAGTTACCCATCACTTTTTTCATTTTTCATACACCCAAACCACGATAATTACACTTTGTTTTCAGAAAGAAAATTAAAACAAGAGGACACCAAAAGAAGGATGTCGAAGACCATGGAGAACCCTCCCTAAGAGGATCTCCTTCAAGACCATTCAAGAAATGATATCCTGCCGAGAAACGGAAACTATGCGAGACCCTCTACCTAGAACTAAGAGTTGCCCTGGTGAAACTTATCGAGGTGTCGTCCGGGTTCATCGCAATCTGCGCCGAAACAAAAGATGTAGACCAGCTCCTATCGGAAGAAGGAGCTAAAGTACTAAAGACTATTGGACTCGAAGCCAAGACCCCTCCTCGAGTGGCAGCAAACCGAAGCGTGATCTGCCGCAAATTGGAGAGTTGGGTCGGCGAGAATTTGACGGAAGATTTTAAAGAAGAAATTATGAGGAGTAATCAGTGGGCTAAAGTGCGCGAAGTGATTAAATTCCGCGAACACACCCAGGTGTTTCACGATTACCTTCTCGATCACCGACATATGAGGATACCAGGGGAGAATGCCCAGCAGGAGAAATTCAGTAGTATACAAATGTGATTTGTATGCTACAAGCTGGAATCGCACATCACTACGACCAGCCAGGACAAAGATAAGCTGTGGTGCAGCGAATGTACCATAGAAGGCCATAGGCATGATAAGTGTGAGAGCACAAAGAAAAAGTGCCTGAACTGCAAGGGAGATCATCGAACCATGGTTCTGAACTGCCCGAAGCGCCGGGAAATTATTAAAAGTAAAGAAGATAAAGAGAAAGAGCAAACATACGCAAGCGCAGCGAAGAAAAACGAAATAACGCGAACGACGCCGACGTAACTGGACATCTCAGGAGATCTTAGCGCAAAGATTCTTATCTGCATTACTCACGCAAATGTGGCTAATGCAATTCAACTTGGCTGCTACCACCAGGTACTGAATGCTTTGCTAAAGGCAAAAAAACTACCTTCCGCCATCAAGCCCGAGGACCCCGAGTGCTCCAAGGTATTCAAGGAGTCTGTCATCAGGACTAACTCCAACATTAAAGCTGGATTGGAGGCTATAGTCGAAGCTCCCTCATGGAAAGAATCTGAGGGAGACGAAGATGACGAGCAGGTAGAAGAACAAGGGCAAAAAGATGAGGAAGGACCTACCTCTTCGGATAGTGACAAGGGCCCATGCACTCGTACACGAGCGATAAAGAGCAAGTCAAAAACTCCGAGTCCTCCACCGAAGAGCGAAAGGCCTGGGCACAGTAAAGATGCCCTGCAGGTCAAAGGAAGAAAAACAAGAAGAAGTACCGGTAAAAACATCCCACCATGCATCGGAACGCACTAAAGATACTGGAAATCAACACCAACGGATGGACGACTAAAAGGACACTCTATGGAAACGTGTTTAGAGAGATTGATGCAGACATCATACTGATTTCAGAACACGGGATTGACACTTGTAATTCCGAAATGAAGATCTGGAATTACGACGTGCTGGTCACAAATTATAAGCAAGAACAGTACGACGGTGCAGCTATTGCGATAAAAAAGGGATCAAATACGGGCAAATAAGAAACCTAGAAGAATCTTATCTCGGGATTGAGGTCTAGCTCGACTTAGGGAAGCTGGTTCTTGCCGCCGGATATCAGCCGCCAAGGAGAGATGTTCTACCTATACACTCTCTCACTGGCAGGAAAGCCCCCCACTATATTAATATGGGAGCTAAACACCAGATGCCAGGCGTTCGGCTACAGGCTATATAATGAATAGGAAGAAGCCTGGGGCTCCTGCTGTACAGAAACATTGTTCAGCGGATAGGCCCCGACTTCCCTACCTTCGTTAGAAGAGGGTGTGCCACAAAGCTGGACATATGTTTGGCTAATCGACAGCTAACGTTTAACTACTACATGGAACCAATCTAGATTCCCTGTAGTGACCATATATGGATCCTGCTTAGTATCAACAGAAACCCTATACAAGTCCCAGGGGCAGTCAGAAAGGACTACAGAAGAGCAGACTGGGAACGGTATGCGCGCCTTCTCGAGGGATACCATCCGCCGAACTTGGATGAAGCAATCCTTGAGGAGATTGACGAGCCACTCGAAGACCTCAATAACCATCTTATCAACGCGTATAATGCTTTTATCCCTAAAACCAGGTATAAGTCCATCTTATCTTACAGATGGACTGAATACATGAAGGAACTAGCGTGAGCTGAGAATACTGTATGAAATTAACATCAGGAATGCATCATTTGACTTAGTCCAAAGAAGCAAGGAAATCAAGGAAGAATTGAGCTAGTTGATCCTTGAACAACAATGGAGGCGATGGGACGATGCGATCGATAGTCTCGATCACGAAGCATCGCTTAAAGAATTCTGGAATAAAATCAGACGCCTCAAAGGATCGATTGGTAATAAGGATCGAGCTATTACAAGGAGACGGAAACATAGAGACAGAAGATGAAAACATCGAAGGCATATTCCGAAGTTAGTGGGAAAGAGTCTTCAGGATAACTGAAGAAGAAAACGAAGACTTCAACATAGAGTTCGAAAGCAACACCATAGACGAGCTGAACGAACAAATGGATAGGACGCACCCTCACCACCAAGTGCACAGGCAGCGCGACGGAAACGCTGAGGTTACCGAAGAAGAGCTACTCGACGCACTCCGTTCATTCCGACTGAAAGCCTCAGGACAATCGGGGCTTACAAAGTTGAACTTCGAAATGGCATTGGCTAATATTATCGAATGAATAAGAAGAATATTCAACACCTGCCTGAACACGGGATACTTCCCAGATGCTTACAAAACGGCAAAAATGATCTTGCCGAAGCATGGGAAAGACCCAAGGTTGTAGGAGAACTACCGCCCGATTTCACTCCTGGAATTTGCCGGGAAGCTCTTCGAGAAGATCCTCAACACGGAGTCTGGTGTTCCACCTGGGAGAGAACTCCCTCTACAACCCATATCAATTCGGGTTTAGAAAAAAGTGAAGTACAGAGATGGCAATAAATGTCATCATGGAAAAGCTAGCCAAAGCCAAACGGGAAAGGAGTTATGTGGACATTGTTTGTTGGGGTGTGTCAAAGACGTTTGATAAGGTGTGGCAGAGGTGAATACAGTATAAGATCCTACGGCTGAGCCTAAGTGAAAACCTAGAAAGAACTCTCTGTGACTATGTCATGGAGAGAGCGGTAGGAGGCTACTAGCAGATGTAAGGGTAGGGGATACACGCTATCCATACACCACGGAGTGCAATGTACTCGGAATGAGGATTACCTCAACCGGGTACAGGAAACACGTCGAAGATAGAATTTCCAAGGCCTCAGCTGCAGTCAGAACTCTGTATATGTTCAGAAATCGCTGTGAAAGCAACAAAAAAAAGATTTACAATGCACTTGTAAGAGCTACCTTGCTGTACCCCACTCCCGCTTTCTCTTGTGTCTCGAAGACACAAAAGAGGAAACTTCAAGTGGTGAAGAACAAATGTACCTAATTACAGGTACACTCAGACAAGAAAGAAGATGCGAAGAAGAACTGCACCGGGAGGCGGGGCTAAGGCCAAATAATATTGTCATCGAAAAAAGGACAAGGAGTATGCAGGAAGTGGTTAATCGAGAATTGAATGACGAAATCATTCAAATGATTAACCGTAACAGAAGAGTTCCAAGTCGTGCCAGATTTCCGAGCTCCGCTAGCCTATTAGCTGACGGAAACGAAGTGCAGTTCTACGCATGAACAGGATTGTTTTTGCCCCCAATTATGACAAAATCAAATCAACAAAGACTACGATACCAAGAAATAGGGAAACCCACCGATTACTGACCATGAAAGCACCGAAAGAGACCTAATAACCACGATCAAGACTTTAGACAAAAAGAAGAAACAAAAAGCACAAAAATATACGCACCTCATAGAAATAATAACAAAGAAACTAAGCACAACACTTAAAGTAAAAATAATTTATAAAAACAACAGCAAAAGCACACTACATACCAAAGAACATTAATTATATATATATGACAAATGATTTGAATGCCATGAAAATGTAAGCTCTAACGAAAACAACAGAGGAAACATAAACAAAATAACAATTTTAAAAGAATAGGCCTGATCACCAGGCTCTAGCATCTCTTTGCAAATCATCCACACTATTTTATCTTTTCACCACTTGTCTATTTTCCCTATCTATCCACACCATTTTGTTCCTTACATACAACTTCACTTAAACAATTAATTAAACGGGCTCCAACTTCGGATAGGTTTCATTTCTTAATGTTTTGTTGAATTAAGTAATGAAGCCTATCGAAAGTTAGGGCTAGTTGTTTTTATCTTTTGGTTTTTCTTTGGGGGGGGATCATCCCGTATTTTTGGTTTCGAAAGACTAAAGAGATGACTCCACGATAGTTGGTTTGTACTCAATTTTCTGAATTGCAGAGGACGTCTTTTGTCTCTACAATGCGATTTCCATAAGTTCCATGTCGGGTGCTCTTATCAGCTTTCCTTGCCGGTAGCATTTAGGGACGGTCTTCTCCTGCTATCCCTACGCGGTAGCATTTCACCACGATCTTCTCTAGCTTTACTTACCTGGCAGCATTTCGACAAGGTCTTATCAGTTACTCCAATCATGGCAGCATTTTGCCACGATCTTATCCGGCTTTCCTTACCAGGCAGAATTTTGCCATGGTCTTGCCCGGCGTTCCTTACCCGACAGCAGTTCGTCATGGTCTTCCCAGGCAATCCTAAGTCGGTAGCATTTCGCCAAAGTCTTTTCCGGCTTTCCTACCCGGCAGTATTTCACCAAGGTATTCTCAGGCCATCCTAACCATGTAGCATTTTGCCACGGACTTCTCCGGGTTTCCCTACCCGGCAGCATTTCGCCACGGTCTTCTCCGGTTTAACTTACCCGACCCCATTATGCCACGGTTTTTCCAGGCAATCCTAACCCAGCAGAAATTTGCAAGCGTCTTTTCCTGTTTTCCTTACCCGGAAGCAAGTCGCCATGGTCTTCTCCGGCTTTCCTAATCCGTTAACATTTCGCCAAGGTCTTCCCCGGCTTTCCTTACCCAGTAATATTTTGCCAGATCGTGTCCGGCTTTCTTACCCGGCATCATTTTGACAAAGTCTTCTTCGACTTTCCTTACCCGGCAGCATTTCGCCACGGTCTTTTTCGGCTTTCCTTACCCTGCAGCATTTCGTCACGGTCTTCTCCGGCTTTCCTAATCCGGCAGCAGTTCACCACATTCCTCTCCAGACTTCTTACCCGTCAGCATTTTGCCACGGTATTCTCTGGTTTTCCTTACCCAGCAGCATTTCACCAAGGTCTTTTACGGCTTCCCTTACTTAACCGGCGGTATTTCACCACGGTCTACTCCTGCTTTCCTTACCTGGTAGCATTTCACCAAGATCTTTTCGGGCTTCTCTTACACGATAGCATTTTGCCAAGGCCTTTTGCGGCTGTCTTCCCCCGGAAGCATTTCACCCTCTCTTCTCCAGATTTCCTTAACCGGCAGCATTTCACCACGGTCTTCTATGACTTTCTTTACTTGGCAGCATGCAGACACAGTCTTCTCCAGCTTTCCTTGCCCGGGAGAATTTCGCCACGGTCTTCTCTGGCTTCCTTACCCGGCAGAATTGCACCACGGTCTTTTCCGGCTTTCCTTACTCAGCAGCATTGCACCAAGGTGTTCTCAGTCTTTCCTTACCTGGCAGCATTTTGCGACGGTCTTCTCTGGCTTTCCTTACTCGGCAGCATTTCGCCACGGTCTTCTCTGACTTGCTTACTCGACAGTATTTACTTACACTCTTATTCGGCTTTACTTACCCTATAAAATTTTGCCACGGTCTTCTCTGGCTTTCTTTACCCGGCAGCATTTCGCCACGGTCTTCTCCGGCTTTCCTAACACGGTTGCATTTTGCGACGGTCTTCTGCGGCTTTCTTTACCCGGTAGCATTTAGCCTCGCTCTTTTCCGGCTTCCCTTACCAGCAGCATTTAGCCACACTCTTCCTCGGCTTTCTTTACCACACAGCATTTCGCCACGGTCTTCCCCAGCTTTCCTTACACGGCAGCTTTTTCCTACAGTCTTCTCCGGCTTCCCTTACCCTGCAGCATTTTGCCACGCTCTTCAACAGATTTCCTTACCCGTTTCACCATCGTCTTCTCCGGCTTTCCTACCCGACACCATTACACCACGGTCTTATCTTGCTTTTCTTACCCAGTAGCAGTTCGCCACGGTCTTCTCCGGCATTCCTGACCCAACAGCATTTCGCCACGGTCTTCTCCGGCTTTTCTTACCTGACAGCATTTCGCCAAGGTCTCCTCTGGCTTCCTTACCTGGCAGTATTTACTTACACTCTTCTCCGGATTTCCTTAATCATTTCACCATCGTCTTCTCCGGCTTTCCTTACCCGGGAGCATTTCGCCACGCTCTAATCCGTCTTTCTTTACCCAGCAGCATTTCACCACGGACTTCTCCGGATTTTCTTACCCGACAGCACTTCACCAAAGTCTCATCCGGCTTCCTTACCCGGCAGTATTTACTCACGCTCTTCTCCGGCTTTCCTTACCCAGCAACATTCCGCCAAGATCTTCTCCGCCTTTCCTTACCCGGCAGCATTTCGTCACGGTCTTCTCTGACTTTCCTTACACGTTTGAATTAGGCCACCATCTTCTCATCCTTTACTTACCTGGTAGGGTTTCGCCACGGTCTTCTCCGGCTTTATTTACTCAGAATCATTTCCTCATGGTCTTCTCCGGCTTTACTTACCCCCCATCATTTCGCCACGGTCTTCTCCGGCTTTCCTTACTCCCCAGCATTTTGCCACGGTCTTATCCGGTTTTCCTTACCCCCCAGCATTTCGCCATGGTATTCTCCGGGTTTCCTTACCCAACACCATTATGCCACGATATTTTCCTGCTTTCCTTACCCGGTACCATTTCGTCACAGTCTTCACCTGCTTTCCTTACCCGACACCATTTTGACAGGGTCTTCTCCAGTTTTGTTTACCAGGCAGCATTTCGCAAAGATCTTCTCAGCTTTTCTTAGCCGGTAGCATTTCGCCACGGTCTTCTCCGGCTCCCCATACCCGGCAGCATTTCGCCATGGTCTTCTTCGGCTTTCTCATCTGGCAGCCCTTAGCCACGGTCCTCTCCGGCTTTCTTACCCGGCAGCATTTCGCCACGGTATTCTCCGGTTTTTCTTACCCAGCAACATTTCGCCAAGGTCTTTTCCGGCTTCCCTTACTTGAGAGCATTGAGCCACGCTCTTCTGCGGCTTTCCTCACTCGGCAGCATTTAGCCAAGGTCTTCTTCTGCTTTCCTTACCCAGCTTCATTTAGCCTCGCTTTTTTTCGGCTTTCTTTACCCGACAGCATTTAGCCACACTCTTCCTCAGCTTTCTTTACCACGCAGCATTTCACCACGGTATTCTCCGGCTTTCTTTACCCAGCAGCATTTCGCCCCTCTCTTTTCCTGCTTCCCTTACCCAGCAGCATTGAGCCACAGGATTCTCCGGCTTTCCTTAACCAGCAGCATTTAGTCACGATCTTCCCTGCCTTTCCTTACCCGACAGCATTTCGCCACGCTCTAATCCGTCTTTCCTTACCCAGCAGTATTTCGCCAAGGTCTTCTTCGGCTTGTCTTACCCGGAACATTTAACAACTTAATAGTTAGGCAATGTTATATGCAGAATCCACCAATACTGAAAGGTATGAGACGCCACGGATGAAGGTAACAACCTAGACTTGGGTCCTGCGAGTACTAAACGGGCGGAGTATGATCCCGGCTTGATCTGAGTCTTTTGTGAATGGAGTTTGATATTTCGAAATTCACCAACCCTCCCATGTATCTTTCTTTTCCCACTGGTCTTTTCCCCTTCTACACTATCGTTTTAGATTTCCTTTAATGATTAACTATACTTTGTGTGCAATTTAACTAAAAACATTTTTGGGTAAGCAATTGACATCTGAGGAGGAAGTATGGAGGGGGGCCTTCTTTCTTTTTCATTTTTATTTATTTATTCTTGTTCATCTTTATTTTTCTTTTCTTCTTGATTATTTTCCTTCCTTTATCTTCTTTATGATTGTTTCTCAAATCTTCTTGAATAAGTTTCCTTTTTCTTTGAGTTGGCCCTTCTAACGTTTTCTTCCAATTTCCTTGGCTTCCGTATTCTTGTTGGGTTGGTCCTTAATCTTCGTTTTCTTTCTTGAGCGATTTTATAAAATTTATTTGGACTCTTGAGATTCGAACGAGGTACCTCTTGATTCCGTTTCCGATACGATAGCCACACCACTGGCTTAGTCTGTTCTTTTGTATGGTAAGTTTTTCGGCCATTTATATTATCGAGTTGGAAGGAATTTCTCTCATACATTTCACACCCCTACACAGGTCCCTTTTCTAGAAAGCGAGCGAATTTGAAGATTGGGGAGAGCGAACGAAGTCTTGTTTGTAATTAATAATGGCTTATCCTTCCCCGGCTCTCCGAAGTTCACCGCAGCACTTTTTGTATTCTCTTTGTTGGGCAGGTGCAGATTAACGAAGAGTACATGATCAGAAGATTGTTCGGCCGTTGAGGGTCACCAGTTAGGGGGGGGGGGGGCAATCCTTATTATATCTTTATTTATTTTGTGCTTGTATTGCTTGTCCTTTTTGATTTCCTTTTTGCGTCTCCTAACTTATAGTCTTGTTATCGTATCTTCTTCTTGTCTTGCTTTCCACTCCACTTTTCTTTTCTGCATTAGTTGGTCCTTTAAGCGATTTCTACCGTTTTCCTTGGCTTCCGTATTCTTGTTGAGTTGGTCCTTCATCTTCGTTTTCTTTCTTGTGCGATTTCATAAAATTTTTTGGACTCTTGAGTTTCGAGCGAGGTACCTCTTGATTCCGTTTCCGGTGTTTATGCCACACGACTGGCGAAGTCCGTCTTTTTGTTGGTAAGTTTTTCTGCTATTTATATTATCGAGTTGGAAGGAATTTCTCTCATACATTTCGCACCCCTACAGAAGCAACTCTTGGCTTCGATATAGGAAGACGGGCCGGGTGGGCATAGTGGTCCAAGTAAAGATAATCCCCAAAATAATTAAGATGAGGTTAGGTTAATTATGATCCATGATTTAGGTCGTATCATATATCGATTAAAAACTCAAATTAACCAATCAGACGCAATTTAAACTAATCCAACTATATCTCACATTTCCTGTTATTCTTTGTTTTTTCTACAATCTCTTAAAAGGAAACTGAAAAAAAACTTGTTAAACCCTCTAAAGAAACCTGCAGTACTTAAATGGACATAAAATGTGAAGGAACTAGATGGACATGATCTAGTGGACCTGCGGCGAAAATGGCCGATTTAGCACTTCTAGCCACTAGGTGGTGCCACCTGGTGGTCAACTTATATCATATTTGAACTCGGTGACCTCAATTACCTTTGGTAGCATTGGTTTTAGCTGGCTACATTGAGCCAGCGACTCGTTGCGGAAAGAAGATGAACACAACACGAGATTTGCATCACCCTTAGACCTGCCTGTTTCACCCCAGTTAAAAAGGACACAAAACGCAGATTAAGTTGTCGGTCCTCTACCCTCCTGTCATGTATGTGGCCTTTAGGAATGTCATACGCTCTCTGTGGAGTCCACGGGTCTCCAAGAGAGGGGATATTGCATTAAGATAGGACTACTCTGTGTTATATTTAGTGATTTCGCTGATTGGTTTTTAAATTGAGGGGGGACGGGGTGCTCATTTGGGATGTTTAGTTGTAGTGTGTTCGAGTGTCTGGGTGAAGGTAGTGTGGATGTGTGTTAAAGTTAGGGTTCGATGGTGGGGGAGGAAGATTAATGTAGAGGTTTTGGAATTAATGGGCTGGAAATTCTTTCTCGTTTCTGGCTGGTCGTGGTTTTGCTGCCAGGTGATGTTTGGGTGGGGCGGGGGAAGTCAGTGACCTGCTGAAGTGGTGGGTTACAATCATGTCTAGATTTATTTTGATTGGGAGTATTTTTATTTCAGCATGTAGGTGTGGAGTAGATGTGCTACGTGTACAACCTGCGATTGTTCTGCGAGTTTTTTTCTGTAGTTTGGAGTTTGTTCGTGTGGGATTTGGCGGTTGTTGGGTGCCATGCTGGTGCTGTGTGTGGTGCAGATGAATTATTTATAGAGGGTGGTGTGAGGCTGCTCTTTCTGTTGTCCAAATGTAATGTTTGATAGTGCTTTGAAGACGTTGATTTTCTTTGTGGCCTTGTCTGTAATGTTTGTTGTGTGTGTTTGAATGCTATGTGGGTGTCTAGTATGAGTCCTTGGAGGGTGGGAGATTGTTTAGTGGCAGGTTTCCGTATAGTGTGATTTTTGGGGTGTTTGTTCGATTTGTGGTAGTCAGGTGTGGAAAGGGTTACTATTAATTTGTTGGCTTGGCTGGGACGGTCATACTGTTTTGTGTGAACCAATATTTTACATAGTGTGTATGTTGTTGTAGTGTCCTGCTTGCTATTTTGGTGGAAGGGGTAGTGCTGTGACTGAGATTTCGTCTGCGTAGGTTTAGGTGTTGATTGATGAGGGTTGTAGTTACAGTATCTTATGTGTAAATAGGTTGAATATTAGGAGAGAGAAAATGGCTCCTTGTGAAACGCTATGGTAGAGGGGTCAAGTGTATGATTTAAGGGTTAGGTAGGTGACTTTGGCCAATCTTCCAAAGATGAAGTTTATTATCCACTTTTTGTCGTTGTTGGGGAGATTTGGTATCCAGGATTTTGTGTGTTAGGGTGTGTTTTGGCACCGTGTCTAAGGCTTTGTTTATGTCTATTGCAGCAAGGATGTACGTGAGGGAAGGGGGGGCTGGTTGAAAACATAGATTATATGAGGTTGGTGAGGGGGCTCGTAGTTGAGTGCGCCTTTCTAAAACCGTGCTGTGTCTGAGACAGAGGTACGAGTATATTTGGGCTCATTCTTTTGTGTATTCGTCTTTCCAATGATTTTGATAGTGTGCACACAAGTGAGATTGGGCAGTAAGAGGTGTTTTGTGCTGTGGATTTGTCTGGTTTCTAGATTTAAGGTATTGGTGAGCCAGAAGTGGCTAAAAATTTTGGGGATGCCTGAAATTGCTGTGATGCTTAGGCGATTGAGATGGATATTAGATATGTTGTTTAGACCAGTGGCTTCAGAGATTTTGAGTGACGTGAGTTTATTTTGACGTTTTCTGTGGTAATAGGGGTGCTTGGTCTTCAGCTGTATAACAACGCTTGATCTTTTTGTTGATTTGTCTGTTTTGTCTGTACGTTGGGAGGTAGCTAATGTTGGAGGATTTTCATCAGAATGTTACAGCGTTGTCTAGGTATTGTAATTTCGTTGTTTCTAGTAACTAATGAGTCGTATGTGGAGGCTGGGGTGGTATGTGATGTGTTTGTTTCTCCAGAGTTGTGTTGAGTTTGTTTTCTTGGTGTTGACGTAATGGCTCCACCTTTTTCTTTATCGGTTTAGTGATTAAGTTTGTGATGTGGGTGTTGAGTAATTTGATGTATTGTGGTTCTCGTTATAAGAGGGTTCTGTTTTGTTTTGGAGTGTTACACTGCTTTATACAGTCTGCTATTTCCTTTGGGAGATTGAGGTTGTTTGGGAATGTTACATTGCTTTATACAATCTGCTATGTATGCAGTCTGTTATTTCCTTTGGGAAATTTGGATTTTATGTTTTCTGTGGCCGTGAGAGGTTGGTTGTGGGGACTTGGTTTGGAAGAATATAATAATGGGTAATTGGTCTGAGGAGAGATCAACTATAGTATATGGTTCTGGTATTTAGACGTGAATAGAGGGTTATGTCAGGGTATGTGTTATTTTGTGTGTGTTGGAGGGGTTAGTAGGGATATGTTCTTGATTATGAGGAGTGATTGAAGTTGTATGGCTATGTAGGTGCTCAAATAGAAAAATAAGAGGAAACTGATAGACGCCAATGGACGCAAGAATTGAATGGAAAAGAAAAAAAGGACACAAAAACTCCGTTTAATGGAAATAAAGTAGCTCTAAATTAGGCCCGGAAATAAAAGTTCATAAGAGAGAAATCCTTAGGAAGTGAGGATGTATTTCATAGCCCAAGGGACAAAAGATAGAAAAGATACAAAAAAGATAGAAAATGTAATGTATAAAAAGGTAAAAAAATCGTGGAAAAGGTACAAAAAGAGTAGAAAAAAATGGTTAAAAAAGATACAAAAAGTTTAAAATGTAGAAAAGGGTAGGAAAATGTAAAAAGTAGAAAATATATACAAAAGGTAGAAAATGTAGAAGAGGTGAAAAGGTACAAAAAGGTAGAAAGTATAGACAATTGTAGAAAAATACAAAGAGGTATAGAAGTATAAAAAGGTAAAAAGTTTTAAAAAAATTTAAAATGTAGAAAAAATCAGATAAAGGTGGGAAAAGATTCAGTAAAAGTACAAAAAGGTAAAAATACAAATAGGTATAAAAAGTAGGCAAATGTAAAAAAAGTACAAGAAGGAAGAAAACGTAAAAAAATGCAGAAAAGGGTAGAGAAGGGTAGAGAAAAAGGTACAAAAAGGTAAAAAATATAGAAAAAGGTAGAAAACTACAAAAAAAGTAGAAAATGTAGACAAGGGTTGAAAAGGTAGCAAAAAGCTTAAAAATGTAGAAAAATGCAAGAAAGAGTGGGGAAAGGTACAGAAGGAACAAAATGTATAAAAAGGTACAAAGAGGTAGAAAATGTAGAAAAAGGGTACAAAAAGGAAGAAAATGTAGAAAAAGGGTACAAAAAGGAAGAAAATGTAGAAAAAGGGTACAAAAAGAAAGAAAATGTAGAAAAAGGGTATAAAAAGGAAGAAAATGTAGGAAAAAATGTACAAAAAGGAAAAAAATGTGGAAAAAGGTACAAAAAGGGAAGAAAATATAGAAAAAGGTACAAAAAGGAAGAAATGCAGAAAAAGAGTACAAAAAGGAAGAAAATGTAGAAAAAGGGTACAAAAAGGAAGAAAATGTAGAAAAAGGGTATAAAAAGGAAGAAAATGTAGGAAAAAATGTACAAAAAGGAAAAAAATGTGGAAAAAGGTACAAAAAGGGAAGAAAATATAGAAAAAGGTACAAAAAGGAAGAAATGCAGAAAAAGGTACAAAAAGGGAAGAAAATATAGAAAAAAGGTACAAAAAAGAAGAAAATATAGAAAAAATACAAAAAGGGAAGAAAATGTAAAAAAAGGTACAAAAAGGAAGAAAATGTGGAATACGTACAAAAAGGAGAGAAAATGCAGAAAAAAGGTACAAAAAGGGAAGAAAAAGTGTCGAAAAAGGTAAACAAGGAAGAAAATGTAGAAAAAAGGTACAAAAAGAAGGAAATGAAGAAAAAAAGGTACAAAAAGGGAAGAAAATATAGAAAAAGGGACAAAAGGAAGAAAATTTAGAATAGGGTACAAAATGGAAGAAAATGTAGAAAAAGTACACAAAGGGAGAAAATGTAGAAAAAAGGTACAAAAAGGGAAGAAAATGTAGAAAAACGGTACAAAAAAGAAGAAAATGTAGAAAAAAGGTACAAAAGGGAACAAAATGTAGAAAAAAAGTCAATGATTCGAATTTTTGACCCTTTTCAGGTGATTCTTATCTAGATTCATTTTCATTTTTCGGGGAATTTAAAGTGCAAACAAACGAGAGCATCTCTCAAAGCATGTTTTTAAGAGTTCATTAGTAGTGTTGAGGCTTGAAGGGCACGCAGGTCTCCAGATGTCCCCTTACAGCTGCGTAAAGGTATAGATAAGGATAAGAAAGAGAGAAGGGAGGGCAGTAAAGGGAGAAAATGGGAGGAATACGGCACGCATGTTAAAATCCCTCACCTCAGCCCCCAGAGAAAGGAAATACACCAGTCCCCCCCCCCTCAACCCCTCGAAGAAAGGGCATAAATCAGCCCCTCACCCCTCTCCAGGCCCTGACAAGGATGAATGGACGAGGGCTGGTTGGCGACTAGCCTGCACAAATTAGTTGAATGCCAAGAAAATATACAAGAAGAGTCTTGGCACAAAAAAGGTCAAATGGAGACTCCCAGGAGGGGGGAAAGGGCACGCTACATCACCAGGTACCACGTGATTCACCCGAAAGGGTGGGGATGGTAGCAGGGGTAAAACACCTGCTACACCTGAAAACTAGAAGAATGGCACCCAACCTGCCTCACTGTGCACCTTATAAGAGGGTGTAGGTTTAACATTGGCCAACATGCTGCCGCTAACATCTGAAAGTTTATTGCAACTCTCTTAGATTCAATTTTTGCAGGAAGGTGTGCGATATATATATATATATATATATATATATATATATATATATATATATATATATATATATATATATATATATATATATATATATATATATATATATATATATAAAAGCTATGGCTTCGCCACTTTCCCCCCCCCCCGGCCCTACGTCGGGAGTTTGCGCTTCGACTCGCTCGCTACCAGCCCTTCGGGCTGTTGGCCTTCGGCCCAGTAGATCTTTCAAATCGATTATGATTATCTCCACCCCCCTTTACCTCCTCCCATCCATGTTTCCCTAACCTCTCATCTCCCTCTTCTTCTACCCCTATCGCATAACCTATACCTTCCCCTACCCCATTCCCTCACCTATCCCCTTTCCTTCCTCTCTTCTTCTACCTATCTTTCCTAATCCCTTTACCCCTCCCCCTCCCCATTCTCAACAAGGGGAGGGGCAGGGTGATGGTGTAACTCATTCATAAACTAAGCTATAATAAAATTAAAAAGTAATTAAAAAATCACGTTCCAAAAATGTACACTTTGCCCTCTCTCCCCCCTCCCCCATTCTCTCGCCATCCCCCACTATTTCCCCTTCTTTCCCTCTCCCCCTCTACCTCCTCTCTCCCCCATCTCCAACACTTTACCTATATACAAGAGAGAAGAGGGTGATGGGTAGAGGAGATAGTTAGATAGAGATGGAGGGGTGGATATAGGCGCAAATAATGGGGAGATAGGGAAGTGGGAGAGATGGTAGGGGAGGGGCAGGGAGAGAGGAGCAACAGAAAGGGAGGATGAGGAGAGAGGCGGGAGATAGAGGAGAGGGAGAGTGCGGGAGAGAGGAGGGGATATAGAAGGGAGAGGGGGAGAGGGGGGATATAGAGGGTGGAGATATATAGGGGGAAATAGGGAGAGGGGGCAGGGGTGAGAAGGGGGATATCGAGGGTGGAGATATATAGGGGGAACTGGGAAGAGGGGAAGATATAGGGCTGAGAGAGAGGGAGATGGATATAAAGGACAGGATGGGGGGAAATATATGTGGAAGAGATACATGGGAAACAGGATGGGGGATAGATAGTTGGGGGAGAGGGAATGGAGAAAGAGGGAGAGAAGGAGGGAGGGATATGCAGTGGTAGATGTAGGGTGGGGGAGAGAGGGGAAAAGAAGGAGAGGGAGAAAGATGAGGGGAGATAAAGGGGAGATATATATGGGGGGAGATAGAAGTGGATATAGAGGGGAGCTAGAGCTGAAAGAAATTATATAGAGAGGGGATAGTTGGAGTGAGAGAGGGGAAGATATATGTGAGGTGAGAAGGAGAGGGATAGGGGAGGAGTTAGAAGGAGGGGGAGAGGGAGAGAGATAAGGGAGATATATATGGGGGATACGGAGAGAGGGGGAGAGGGAAAGGATTAGTGGGAGATGGATAAGGGGGAAGAGGAAGAGGGAAGAGAGAGGGGATGAGAAGGAGATGGGTAGGGAAAGAGGGTAGGGGATAGAGAGGTAAGGGAGATGGTTTGGAAAGTCACAATTACAATAAAAGAAAAATTATTGAATCCTCATCAATCAAAGAAATTCCAAATTTCAATTTGTCAGAAGTGCAGCATAATTGCAATCCCTCTGTCTCAAACCTCATTTTAAAGGGTATTTATTGTTAATCACCTAAAACTAACGCCTTCAGATCAATGTCAGTTGGCTGTTATTAAATATTTCAGTTTTCTTTATCATTTTATCTTAGTTAAAGGCTGAAGATTATATGGAAACTAAATATCGAAACTAATCCCGTTCTAATAAACTTTATATATTCAAGAAAACCACTGTTATTGAAGCATAAAGTTTATTATTATTATTAAAACGGTTATTGGAACGGGACTAGTCCCGTTTTAATAACCGTTTAAATAATAATAATAAACTTTAACTTTATCCTCCAATAACAGTGGTTTTCTTGAATATTTATTTACTCGTTATTGAGTGAAATAGTATTTTCATATATATATATATATATATATATATATATATATGATGACATATTTGGAAAAGCGGGTATTAATCTAGCCTTTAAATATAATAATTCCTTAAACCAATTGATGATGGCCAGGAAACCCAAAGAATATCATAACATAGGAGTATATGCAATACCATGCAACGATTGCTATAAAGTTTATATAGGGGAAACGAGGAGAAATCTAGACAAGAGATTGTACGAACACAAAAGAGATATTAGAAGGGGCAGCGAAAGCAGTGGAATATTTTGCCATGTTAGAGACAAGAATCATACGATCGATTTCAATGGAAGTAAAATGGTATTCAAATCAGCTAACTATGTTAAGAGAAGAATCGTAGAATCGAGCTTAATATCGTCAGTTCCTAATTTAAATCTATCTGATGGTCAATTTTCTTTTAATCCTGTAATAAGAAAGCAAATAAACAAAATAGTAAAATGTCAGCCCTTCAATATGTTTAGGCCTCCCCCCCCCCAGATTAGCCACAAGTAGGGGATTGGGGGAAAAAAGAAGGGATCTTGTGTTATGATTATATGCAGTTCTCTTATATTTTCTACCCAGTGTCAGTTGAAAAAGGGTGTGAGATACACCGAAACTGTTCTGAATTAAATTGTCTTCGAAGAATGTGGTTTAATTCCTCATATATATATATATATATATATATATATATATATATATATATATATATATATATATATATATATATATATATATATATATATATATATTCCACAAATTCCCACTTCCTCTCTCTCTCCTTAAAAACTTTCTATGGGGAATGCCCTCGTTAGTTTTTTGTTTAAAATTTTAAATAATAATATTCGTCTCTCCTCAGCATCACTCTAATTCCCTGAGTTCAATTTCCTGCTCAGGGACGCACAATTGCGTCCTCTTAGCTGCCCAATCTCTCTGTAGGAACATCTCTGAAGCTTATAAGACATCACCCTGTTTATTGCTGAATGATGTTTACTGTGTTAATAATGTTGAATGATGTTTGTTTTATTTATTATTCGTTCTCACCCTTCTTCTTTATTTATTTTTCACCTTCATCCGTCCTTCTTAAATCTCGAAACAAAATAATTTCATATCCATCATTTGTCATTACAAGTTCACCTTCACATCTACCAATCTTTCAAACATAGCTTCGAAGCCTTGTATTTGAGACCAGTGAACTAAACTTATTTCTTTAGATTCAGGGAAAAAGAGAGGGGGGAAACACACATACATACACGCATAAAAGGAAATGAGGGGATATTTTCTTCCAGTCATCTACCCCTCCTTAACTCTCCCCTTCATGTTCGAAAAAAAAGATTTTGAATTGGATATCCCGCAATTAAATAACGTTCTAATCTTCCATCTTGCCTTACACCCTTGGTCAAGCAAACTGACCTCCCCTCTTCCTCTAGCGAACCCTCGGCGGATCCTTCACACAAAGGATCCCCTCGGTTTTCTTGTGAATATTTAATATGTTTCTGTTTGCTCCTTTCTAATTTTTATTCGCTTGCACGCGAGTCTATGTTACTATTTCGATCCGTAGGTTGGTCGGTCGGATGGCAACCATTTTACTATTCAATGAGATTTATTTGACAATAACATCGTAACTATTCAGCCGATTCTAAGTAAATTTTAAATCCTTATGTTGTTTTATATTCTCTTTCAAATGATATAATTGTCACGGTCCTCCCAAGGTTAGCCTGAGAATTATATGGCAATAACATCGTAACTATTCGTCCGATTCTAACGAAATTTGAAACCTTTATGTTGTTTTACATCCTCTTTCTAATAATATAATTGTCAAGGTCCTCCCATGGTTAGTCCCTGAATTTTTGAAAGTTTTGAAGGTCATAAGGTCATAATTGAGACCACTCGACTTAGGTCTGTTGACCTTGTTATCAAATATTGCATATTTGATTAAGCGCCGCCACTGGTCGAGTCTACTCAAAAAGGCAGTTTAGATGGTACTGCCATTACAAAAATGGTTCTTAACATGTTAACATAATTGCGCTACTTACAAAGCACCAATTACTACATCACTCCCTGCCTCGGTAACGGGGCAGGGAGTGATGTAGTAATTGGGACGAATTCGTGGCTTAATTAACTTTTTGGAGGAGACTGGCCTCCACCATTTTATTCGACTTAGGTCTGTTGACCTTGTTATCAAATATTGCATATTTGATTAAGCGCCGCCACTGGTCGAGTCTACTCAAAAAGGCAGTTTAGATGGTACTGCCATTACAAAAATGGTTCTTAACATGTTAACATAATTGCGCTACTTACAAAGCACCAATTACTACATCACTCCCTGCCTCGGTAACGGGGCAGGGAGTGATGTAGTAATTGGGACAAATTCGTGGCTTAATTAACTTTTTGGAGGAGACTGGCCTCCACCATTTTATTCGACTTTCTTCTGTGTTAGTCGCATACTCCTACATCAGGGGAATGCGACTCTGTAGTGTACGTCTTCTTTCTTGTATTTTGTTTGGGGGTTTGGGGGGGTGTGGTGGTCTCTGGGGGGATTTTAACCTAGGATTAAAAGTTAAGGTTTGCTGGTTTCAGTCCTCATCCCAAGCTATGCTGCTTCTCCGGCGGACGTCAGCCAGGGCAGGTCCCAACCCCCCACCGTGGTGCCCATTCAGGGAGGTAAACTCCCAGGTAAAATAGTGTCAACAGAGTGCGGACGGGGATTCGAACTACCGACCCAGCGATTGCCGGGCGAGCGCGCTAACCACTACACTCGCCGCGAGGCTCTAGTTACGGCGACTTATGACCTCGTAAATAGCCGCCAGATTAGCGCTAAAAAAAATAATTACTTACCATCCTCACTGTCATAAAAATTGACATAATTTTGGCTTTAAATTTTTTTAGTTATAATTTGAGTTATTCATTTAGAAACTCATTTAAATTCTTGTATTGTATTTATAGAATTTGAGTTATTGATTTAGAAACTCATTTAAATTCTTGTGTTGTTTTTATAGAATTTGAGTTATTGATTTAGAAACTCATTTGAATTCTTGTGTTGTATTTATAGAATTTGAGTTATTCATTTAGAAACTCATTTAAATTCTTGTGTTGTATTTATAGAATTTGAGTTATTGATTTAGAAACTCATTTAAATTCTTGTGTTGTATTTATAGAATTTGAGTTATTGATTTAGAAACTCATTTAAATTCTTGTGTTGTATTTATAGAATTTGAGTTATTGATTTAGAAACTCATTTAAATTCTTGTGTTGTATTTATAGAATTTGAGTTATTGATTTAGAAACTCATTTAAATTCTTGTGTTGTATTTATAGAATTTGAGTTATTGATTTAGAAACTCATTTAAATTCTTGTGTTGTATTTATAGAATTTGAGTTATTGATTTAGAAACTCATTTAAATTCTTGTGTTGTATTTATAGAATTTGAGTTATTGATTTAGAAACTCATTTAAATTCTTGTGTTGTATTTATAGAATTTGAGTTATTGATTTAGAAACTCATTTAAATTCTTGTGTTGTATTTATAGAATTTGAGTTATTGATTTAGAAACTCATTTAAATTTTTGTGTTGGATTTATAGAATTTGAGTTATTCATTTAGAAACTCATTTAAATTTTTGTGTTGTATTTATAGAATTTGAGTTATTGATTTAGAAACTCATTTAAATTCTTGTGTTGTATTTATAGAATTTGAGTTATTCATTTAGAAACTCATTTAAATTCTTGTGTTGTATTTATAGAATTTGAGTTATTGATTTAGAAACTCATTTAAATTCTTGTGTTGTATTTATAGAATTTGAGTTATTCATTTAGAAACTCATTTAAATTCTTGTGTTGTATTTATAGAATTTGAGTTATTGATTTAGAAACTCATTTAAATTCTTGTGTTGTATTTATAGAATTTGAGTTATTGATTTAGAAACTCATTTAAATTCTTGTGTTGTATTTATAGAATTTGAGTTATTGATTTAGAAACTCATTTAAATTCTTGTGTTGTATTTATAGAATTTGAGTTATTGATTTAGAAACTCATTTAAATTCTTGTGTTGTATTTATAGAATTTGAGTTATTGATTTAGAAACTCATTTAAATTCTTGTGTTGTATTTATAGAATTTGAGTTATTGATTTAGAAACTCATTTAAATTCTTGTGTTGTATTTATAGAATTTGAGTTATTGATTTAGAAACTCATTTAAATTCTTGTGTTGTATTTATAGAATTTGAGTTATTGATTTAGAAACTCATTTAAATTCTTGTGTTGTATTTATAGAATTTGAGTTATTGATTTAGAAACTCATTCAAATTCTTGTGTTGTATTTATAGAATTTGAGTTATTGATTTAGAAACTCATTTAAATTCTTGTGTTGTATTTATAGAATTTGAGTTATTGATTTAGAAACTCATTTAAATTCTTGTGTTGTATTTATAGAATTTGAGTTATTGATTTAGAAACTCATTTAAATTTTTGTGTTGTATTTATAGAATTTGAGTTATTCATTTAGAAACTCATTTAAATTTTTGTGTTGTATTTATAGAATTTGAGTTATTGATTTAGAAACTCATTTAAATTCTTGTGTTGTATTTATAGAAATTGAGGTTATTCATTTAGAAACTCATTTTAATTCTTGTGTTGTATTTATAGAATTTGAGTTATTGATTTAGAAACTCATTTAAATTCTTGTGTTGTATTTATAGAATTTGAGTTATTGATTTAGAAACTCATTTAAATTCTTGTGTTGTATTTATAGAATTTGAGTTATTCATTTAGAAACTCATTTAAATTTTTGTGTTGTATTTATAGAATTTGAGTTATTCATTTAGAAACTCATTTAAATTCTTGTGTTGTATTTATAGAATTGAGGTTATTCATTTAGAAACTCATTTTAATTCTTGTGTTGTATTTATAGAATTTGAGTTATTCGTCAGAAACTCATTTAAATTCTTGTGTTGTATTTATAGAATTTGAGTTATTCATTTAGAAACTTATTTAAACTATTGTGTTGTATTTATAGAATTTAAGTTATTCATTTAGAAATTTATTTAAACTATTGTGTTGTATTTATAGAATTTGAGTTATTCATTTAGAAATTTATTTAAACTATTGTGTTGTATTTATAGAATTTGAGTCATTGATTTAGAAACTCATTTAAATTCTTGTGTTGTATTTATAGAATTTGAGTTATTGATTTAGAAACTCATTTAAATTCTTGTGTTGTATTTATAGAATTTGAGTTATTGATTTAGAAACTCATTTAAATTCTTGTGTTGTATTTATAGAATTTGAGTTATTGATTTAGAAACTCATTTAAATTCTTGTGTTGTATTTATAGAATTTGAGTTATTGATTTAGAAACTCATTTAAATTTTTGTGTTGTATTTATAGAATTTGAGTTATTCATTTAGAAACTCATTTAAATTTTTGTGTTGTATTTATAGAATTTAAGTTATTGATTTAGAAACTCATTTAAATTCTTGTGTTGTATTTATAGAAATTGAGGTTATTCATTTAGAAACTCATTTTAATTCTTGTGTTGTATTTATAGAATTTGAGTTATTGATTTAGAAACTCATTTAAATTCTTGTGTTGTATTTATAGAATTTGAGTTATTGATTTAGAAACTCATTTAAATTCTTGTGTTGTATTTATAGAATTTGAGTTATTGATTTAGAAACTCATTTAAATTCTTGTGTTGTATTTATAGAATTTGAGTTATTGATTTAGAAACTCATTTAAATTCTTGTGTTGTATTTATAGAAATTGAGGTTATTCATTTAGAAACTCATTTTAATTCTTGTGTTGTATTTATAGAATTTGAGTTATTGATTTAGAAACTCATTTAAATTCTTGTGTTGTATTTATAGAATTTGAGTTATTGATTTAGAAACTCATTTAAATTCTTGTGTTGTATTTATAGAATTTGAGTTATTGATTTAGAAACTCATTTAAATTTTTGTGTTGTATTTATAGAATTTGAGTTATTCATTTAGAAACTCATTTAAATTTTTGTGTTGTATTTATAGAATTTGAGTTATTGATTTAGAAACTCATTTAAATTCTTGTGTTGTATTTATAGAAATTGAGGTTATTTTATTTAGAAACTCATTTTAATTCTTGTGTTGTATTTATAGAATTTGAGTTATTGATTTAGAAACTCATTTAAATTCTTGTGTTGTATTTATAGAATTTGAGTTATTGATTTAGAAACTCATTTAAATTCTTGTGTTGTATTTATAGAATTTGAGTTATTGATTTAGAAACTCATTTAAATTCTTGTGTTGTATTTATAGAATTTGAGTTATTGATTTAGAAACTCATTTAAATTCTTGTGTTGTATTTATAGAAATTGAGGTTATTCATTTAGAAACTCATTTTAATTCTTGTGTTGTATTTATAGAATTTGAGTTATTGATTTAGAAACTCATTTAAATTCTTGTGTTGTATTTATAGAATTTGAGTTATTGATTTAGAAACTCATTTAAATTCTTGTGTTGTATTTATAGAATTTGAGTTATTCATTTAGAAACTCATTTAAATTTTTGTGTTGTATTTATAGAATTTGAGTTATTCATTTAGAAACTCATTTAAATTTTTGTGTTGTATTTATAGAATTTGAGTTATTGATTTAGAAACTCATTTAAATTCTTGTGTTGTATTTATAGAAATTGAGGTTATTCATTTAGAAACTCATTTTAATTCTTGTGTTGTATTTATAGAATTTGAGTTATTGATTTAGAAACTCATTTAAATTCTTGTGTTGTATTTATAGAATTTGAGTTATTGATTTAGAAACTCATTTAAATTCTTGTGTTGTATTTATAGAATTTGAGTTATTGATTTAGAAACTCATTTAAATTCTTGTGTTGTATTTATAGAATTTGAGTTATTGATTTAGAAACTCATTTAAATTCTTGTGTTGTATTTATAGAAATTGAGGTTATTCATTTAGAAACTCATTTTAATTCTTGTGTTGTATTTATAGAATTTGAGTTATTGATTTAGAAACTCATTTAAATTCTTGTGTTGTATTTATAGAATTTGAGTTATTGATTTAGAAACTCATTTAAATTCTTGTGTTGTATTTATAGAATTTGAGTTATTGATTTAGAAACTCATTTAAATTTTTGTGTTGTATTTATAGAATTTGAGTTATTCATTTAGAAACTCATTTAAATTTTTGTGTTGTATTTATAGAATTTGAGTTATTGATTTAGAAACTCATTTAAATTCTTGTGTTGTATTTATAGAAATTGAGGTTATTCATTTAGAAACTCATTTTAATTCTTGTGTTGTATTTATAGAATTTGAGTTATTGATTTAGAAACTCATTTAAATTCTTGTGTTGTATTTATAGAATTTGAGTTATTGATTTAGAAACTCATTTAAATTCTTGTGTTGTATTTATAGAATTTGAGTTATTGATTTAGAAACTCATTTAAATTCTTGTGTTGTATTTATAGAATTTGAGTTATTGATTTAGAAACTCATTTAAATTCTTGTGTTGTATTTATAGAAATTGAGGTTATTCATTTAGAAACTCATTTTAATTCTTGTGTTGTATTTATAGAATTTGAGTTATTGATTTAGAAACTCATTTAAATTCTTGTGTTGTATTTATAGAATTTGAGTTATTGATTTAGAAACTCATTTAAATTCTTGTGTTGTATTTATAGAATTTGAGTTATTGATTTAGAAACTCATTTAAATTTTTGTGTTGTATTTATAGAATTTGAGTTATTCATTTAGAAACTCATTTAAATTTTTGTGTTGTATTTATAGAATTTGAGTTATTGATTTAGAAACTCATTTAAATTCTTGTGTTGTATTTATAGAATTGAGGTTATTCATTTAGAAACTCATTTAAATTCTTGTGTTGTATTTATAGAATTTGAGTTATTCATTTAGAAATTTATTTAAACTATTGTGTTATATTTATAGAATTGTAATTCTTTGATGGATAAAAAGGAAGATAGGAGATAAATGATCTTTAGGAAATAAATACTTGGAAAGAAGGTAAAAAGAGGAGATATGAAATATATGCATTAAAAGGGTAAGAACGAAAACTATAACTTATGAGAAATGAATCCTTTGAGAAAAAAAGGACGATAGAAAATAAATTACCTATGAAAAAGGAAAAATTGAAATAAAGAAAGAAAATAAATAACTTCTAACAAAGGAATACCTGCAGGGAAAGAAAGAAACAACCTATAAGAAAAGAGTGCTTAGATAAAAAATAATTCACGAAATGAGAAAACAGAATTGCATCATTAAAGAACAATTTCTATGCATCTTTCCCGAATCAACCATCTTCTATGCATCTTCCTCAAATCAACCATCTTCTAGATATCTTCCCCGAATCAACTATCTTCTATGCATCTTCCCCGACTCAACCATCTTTTATGCATCTTCCCAAAATTAACCATCATCTATGCATCTTCCCTTAAATCACCCATCTTCTATGCATCTTCCCCAAATCAACCATCTTCTATGCATCTTCCCTTAAATCAACCATCTTTTAGGAATCTTCCCCGCAACAACCATCTTTTATGCATCTTCCTAAAATGAACCATCATCTATGCATATTCCCATAAATCAACCATCTCCTATGCATCTTCCCCAAATCAACCATTTTCTATGCATCTTCCTCAAATCAACCATCTCATATGCATCTTTCCTAAATCAACCACATTCTATGCATCTTCTCCAAATCAACGATCTTCTATGCACCTTCCCTAAATCAACCATCTTCTATGCATCTTCCCTGAAATCAACCATCTTCTATGCATCTTCCCCAAATCAACCATCTTCTATGCATCTTTCCCAAATCAACCATCTTCTATGCACCTTCCCCGAATCAACCATCTTCTATGCATCTTCCCTGAAATCAACCATCTTCTATGCATCTTCCCCAAATCAACCATCTTCTATGCATCTTCCCTGAAATCAACCATCTTCTATGCATCTTCCCCAAATCAACCATCTTCTATGCATCTTTCCCAAATCAACCATCTTCTATGCATCTTCCCCAAATCAACCATCTTCTATGCATGTTCCCCAAATCAACCATCTTCTATGCATCTTCTCCAAGTCAACAATCTTCAAAGGCAAGATCGCGTACCCGTAAAGGACCCGTTTCACACCCCCGGTCAAGAACCCCTAAATAACTCTTACTGGTAGGTACAAGAGGGGTAGTAAAGACCGACTAGTACTACTAGCAAATTTATAGAGAACGCCAAGGATACCTTAAAGACCGAAAGACTAACTAGAGTCTTTATCGACTAACATCTTAATTTACTAACTATAACCTTATGACTTTCAAACATTTCAATGATTCATGGACTAATCTTGGGAGGACCTTGACACTTATATCATTCGAAAGAGAATGTAAAACAACATAAAGGTTTCTTCAAATTTCGTTAGAATCGGTTGAATAGTTACGATTATATTGCAAAAAAAACTCATTGAACAGTAAAAGGGTTACCATCCGACCCACTAACCTACGAACCGAAATAGTAACCTATAGAGTCACGTTCACGCGACTAAAAGTTTAGCGCTTTAGCCATTGGTCACGATCCCCCCACCCCCACCCCTTCTCTCTCTCTCTCTCTCTCTCTCTCTCTCTCTCTCTCATTTGTTCGTGCCAAATCTTTAAACTCATCAGCTGACATTTTTTTTATCTTGCTTTCCAGTCCGTTTATTCGTGTCTTTCATTCTATGCTTCCATCCGGTTCTACTTCCGGCTCACTTCCGCTTCCGTCGAAGATAAGGGAGGTGGCCGCGAGAGAGTTAGTCCTTCCGTTAAGGGGCCAAGTTCAGCTTAATGTTTAAATAAACTTTCCTCGCTATCAGACCTCCCATACTCTTCCCAACAGACAGTAAAAAATATTAAGACCATAGGTAAACGGTCTATGTGCAAGTTACTTTCCATCGGTTGAACCTCCTCCCCTCCCGCAACCCCCACCACCACAACCCCCCGAAAAGAAATATCTGACCTGGACAAGGGTCACAAGAAGAAAGAGTACAGATAAGAGAAAATTACTCGTTTTCAAACAATTTTGACCCTAATAACCATATACCCTAAGCCATAGATTCGCCCGCTACGTAAGAGGAAGATATATTTTTGGACATCACGGCGCGAAGATACGATCATTAAGAGCTCTGCTCTTAATCCTCGGTAGTGAAGTCGAATTTATGTTTAACGTGTCCTTTCGACGTAATGCAAACGGTCCATGACGTCACAAAGTCGACCGAGGCCTAGAAATCGTTCGAAAAGACCCACTTTTCGGCAAAGATGTACACTTAGGCTTTTACGAAAGGACGTAAATACAACTAAACGATCTTTGGTCCAGCTTTTATGGAAGATTTTTGACGTATCGCCAGAAATTTATTTTACTGATACTCTTCCTTGTATATTACGAGGAGAGACCTGATAATCTACTATTTGCCAGCTTAAAAAGTAAGTACTATAAAGGTAGTACGTGAAATTAGTTAAGATAAAAGTAAGTACGATAAATTAAGATAAAAGTGAGTAGAAGGAAGTAGGTATAAGAAAAGTAAGTACGAGGAATTAAGGAGGGAAGTAAATACGACTGGACAATAGAAAAGTAAGTGAAAAATAAGTACACGAAATTAAGTTGAAGTAACAGAAAAGTAACTACGAGAAACAAGTAAGAGTAAGTATGAGAAAATAAATAAAAGTACCAGAAAGTAAATGAGAAGAGTAAAATAAAAGTAGGCACGAGAAAAATAAGAAGGTATGTACATAGAATAGGTACGAGAAAAGTAAGTGAGGGGAAAGTACGTGAAAGTAAGAGCAATAAAAGTAAGTATAAAGAAACTATGTAAGTGAAAGTAGGTCCAGAAAAGTAAGAGGAAACTATTATAAGTATGTGGAGGTAGCTACTAGAAAAATAAGTATGAGAAAAGTGTGTAAGTGAAAGTAGCTATGGGAAAAGTAAAAGAAAAGTAATGAGTGGGTATGGGAAAATTAAGAGGAATTTACGGAAAAGTAGGCACGAGAAAAATAAGAAGAAAGTAATATAGGTACGTAGAAGTAGTACGAGAAAAGTTAGAGTAAAGTACTTGATAGGTACGAGAAAAGTACGACGAAAGTACGTGATCGTAGGTAGGATAAAAGTAAGAGGAATATATCATAAGTACCTGTAAGTGAGTACGAGAAAAGTACGACGAAAGTACGTGGTCGTAGGTACGATAAAAGTAAGAGGAATATATCATAAGTACCTGTAAGTGAGTACGAGAAAAGTACGACGAAAGTACGTGATCGTAGGTACGATAAAAGTAAAGGAATATATCATAAGTACCTGTAAGTGAGTACGAGAAAAGTACGACGAAAGTACGTGATCGTAGGTTGGATAAAAGTAAGAGGAATATATCATAAGTACCTGTAAGTGAGTACGAGAAAAGTACGACGAAAGTACGTGATCGTAGGTACGATAAAAGTAAGAGGAATATATCATAAGTACCTGTAAGTAAGTACGAGGAAAGTACGACGAAAGTACGTGATCGTAAGTACGATAAAAATAAGAGAAATATATCATAAGTACCTGTAAGTGAGTACGAGAAAAGTACGACGAAAGTACGTGATCGTAGGTACGATAAAAGTAAGAGGAATATATCATAAGTACCTGTAAGTGAGTACGAGAAAAGTACGACGAAAGTACGTGATTGTAGGTACGATAAAAAAAGGAGGAATATATCATAAGTACCTGTGAGTGAGTACGAGAAAAGTACGACGAAAGTACGTGATCGTAGGTACGATAAAAATAAGAGAAATATATCATAAGTACCTGTAAGTTAGTACAAAAAAAGTACGACGAAAGTACGTGATCGTAGGTACGATAAAAATAAGAGGAATATATCATAAATACCTGTAAGTGAGTACGAGAAAAGTACGACGAAAGTACGTGCTCGTAGGTACGATCAAAATAAGAGGAATATATCATAAGTACCTGTAAGTGAGTACGAGAAAAGTACGACGAAAGTACGTGATCGTAGGTACGATAAAAGTAAGAGGAATATATCATAAGTACCTGTAAGTGAGTACGAGAAAAGTACCTGTAAGTGAGTACGAGAAAAGTACGACGAAAGTACGTGATCGTAGGTACGATAAAAATAAGAGGAATATATCATAAGTACCTGTAAGTGAGTACGAGAAAAGTACGACGAAAGTACGTGCTTGTAGGTACGACTAAAATAGGAGGAATATATCATAAGTACCTGTAAGTGAGTACGAGAAAAGTACGAAGAAAGTATGTGATCGTAGGTACGATAAAAGTAAGAGGAATATATCATAAGTACCTGTAAGTGAGTACGAGAAAAGTACGACAAAAGTACGTGATCGTAGGTACGATAAAAATAGGAGGAATATATCATAAGTACCTGTAAGTGAGTACGAGAAAAGTACGACGAAAGTACGTGATCGTAGGTAGGATAAAAGTAAGAGGAATATATCATAAGTACCTGTAAGTGGGTAAGAGAAAAGTACGACGAAAGTACGTGATCGTAGGTACGATAAAAATAAGAGGAATATATCATAAGTACCTGTAAGTGAGAACGAGAAAAGTACGACGAAAGTACGTGATCGTAGGTACGATAAAAGTAAGAGGAATATATCATAAGTACCTGTAAGTGAGTACGAGAAAAGTACGACGAAAGTACGTGCTCGTAGGTACGATCAAAATAAGAGGAATATATCATAAGTACCTGTAAGTGAGTACGAGAAAAGTACGACGAAAGTACGTGATCGTAGGTACGATAAAAGTAAGAGGAATATATCATAAGTACCTGTAAGTGAGTACGAGAAAAGTACGACGAAAGTACGTGATCGTAGGTAGGATAAAAGTAAGAGGAATATATCATAGGTCTCTTTTAGTGAGTACGAGAAAAGTACGACGAAAGTACGTGATCGTAGGTACGATAAAAGTAAGAGGAATATATCATAAGTACCTGTAAGTGAGTATGAGAAAAGTATGACGAAAGTACGTGATCGTAGGTATGATAAAAGTAAGAGGAATATATCATAAGTACCTGTAAGTAAGTACGAGAAAAGTACGACGAAAGTACGTGATCGTAGGTACGATAAAAATAAGAGGAATATATCATAAGTACCTGTAAGTGAGTACGAGAAAAGTACGACGAAAGTACGTGATCGTAGGTACGATAAAAATAAGAGGAATATATCATAAGTACCTGTAAGTGAGTACGAGAAAATTACGACGAAAGTACGTGATCGTAAGTACGATAAAAATAAGAGGAATATATCATAAGTACCTGTAAGTGAGTACGAGAAAAGTACGACGAAAGTATGTGATCGTAGGTAGGATAAAAGTAAGAGGAATATATCATAAGTACCTGTAAGTGAGTACGAGAAAAGTACGACGAAAGTACGTGATCGTAGGTACGAGAAAAATAAGAGAAATATATCATAAGTACCTGTAAGTGAGTACGAGAAAAGTACGACGAAAGTACGTGATCGTAGGTACGATAAAAGTAAGAGGAATATATCATAAGTACCTGTAAGTGAGTACGAGAAAAGTACGACGAAAGTACGTGATCGTAGGTACGATAAAAGTAAGAGGAATATATCATAAGTACCTGTAAGTGAGTACGAGAAAAGTACGACGAAAGTAGGTGATCGTAGGTACGATAAAAGTAAGAGGAATATATCATAAGTACCTGTAAGTGAGTACGAGAAAAGTACAACAAAAGTACGTGATCGTAGGTACGATAAAAGTAAGAGGAATATATCATAAGTACCTGTAAGTGAGTACGAGAAAAGTACGACGAAAGTACGTGCTCGTAGGTACGATCAAAATAAGAGGAATATATCATAAGTACCTGTAAGTGAGTACGAGAAAAGTACGACGAAAGTACGTGATCGTAGGTAGGATAAAAGTAAGAGGAATATATCATAAGTAACTGTAAGTGAGTACGAGAAAAGTACGACGAAAGTACGTGATCGTAGGTACGATAAAAATAAGAGGAATATATCATAAGTACCTGTTAGTGAGTACGAGAAAAGTACGACGAAAGTACGTGATTGTAGGTACGATAAAAGTAAGAGGAATATATCATAAGTACCTGTAAGTGAGTACGAGAAAAGTACGACGAAAGTACGTGATCGTAGGTACGATAAAAGTAAGAGGAATATATCATAAGTACCTGTAAGTGAGTACGAGAAAAGTACGACAAAAGTACGTGATCGTAGGTACGATAAAAATAATAGGAATATATCATAAGTACCTGTAAGTGAGTACGAGAAAAGTACGACGAAAGTACGTGATCTTAGGTACGATAAAAATAAGAGGAATATATCATAAGTACCTGTAAGTGAGTACGAGAAAAGTACGACGAAAGTACGTGATCGTAGGTACGATTAAAAAAAGAGGAATATATCATAAGTACCTGTAAGTGAGTACGAGAAAAGTACGACGAAAGTAAGTGATCGATGGTACGATAAAAGTAAGAGGAATATATCATAAGTACCTGTAAGTGAGTACGAGAAAAGTACGACGAAAGTACGTGATCGTAGGTACGATAAAAGTAAGAGGAATATATTATAAGTACCTGTAAGTGAGTACGAGAAAAGTACGACGAAAGTACGTGATCGTAGGTACGAGAAAAATAATAGGAATATATCATAAGTACCTGTAAGTGAGTACGAGAAAAGTACGACGAAAGAACGTGATCGTAGGTAGGATAAAAGTAAGAGGAATATATCATAAGTACCTGTAGGTGAGTACGAGAAAAGTACAAAAAAAAGACGTGATCGTAGGTACGATAAAAATAAGAGGAATTTATCATAAGTACCTGTAAGTGAGTACGAGAAAAGTACGACGAAAGTACGTGCTCGTAGGTACGATAAAAATAAGAGGAATATATCATAAGTACCTGTAAGTGAGTACGAGAAAAGTACGACGAAAGTTCTTGATCGTAGGTACGATAAAAGTAAGAGGAATATATCATAAGTACCTGTAAGTTAGTACTAGAAAAGTACGACGAAAGTTTGTGATCGTAGGTACGATAAAAATAAGAGAAATATATCATAAGTACCTGTAAGTGAGTACGAGAAAAGTACGACGAAAGTACGTGGTCGTAGGTACGATAAAAGTAAGAGGAATATATCATAAGTACCTGTAAGTGAGTACGAGAAAAGTACGACGAAAGTAGGTGATCGTAGGTACGATAAAAGTAAGAGGAATATATCATAAGTACCTGTAAGTGAGTACGAGAAAAGTACAACAAAAGTACGTGATCGTAGGTACGATAAAAGTAAGAGGAATATATCATAAGTACCTGTAAGTGAGTACGAGAAAAGTACGACGAAAGTACGTGCTCGTAGGTACGATCAAAATAAGAGGAATATATCATAAGTACCTGTAAGTGAGTACGAGAAAAGTACGACGAAAGTACGTGATCGTAGGTAGGATAAAAGTAAGAGGAATATATCATAAGTAACTGTAAGTGAGTACGAGAAAAGTACGACGAAAGTACGTGATCGTAGGTACGATAAAAATAAGAGGAATATATCATAAGTACCTGTTAGTGAGTACGAGAAAAGTACGACGAAAGTACGTGATCGTAGGTACGATAAAAGTAAGAGGAATATATCATAAGTACCTGTAAGTGAGTACGAGAAAAGTACGACGAAAGTACGTGATCGTAGGTACGATCAGAATAAGAGGAATATATCATAAGTACCTGTAAGTGAGTACGAGAAAAGTACGACGAAAGTACGTGATCGTAGGTACGATAAAAGTAAGAGGAATATATCATAAGTACCTGTAAGTGAGTACGAGAAAAGTACCTGTAAGTGAGTACGAGAAAAGTACGACGAAAGTACGTGCTTGTAGGTACGACTAAAATAAGAGGAATATATCATAAGTACCTGTAAGTGAGTACGAGAAAAGTACGAAGAAAGTATGTGATCGTAGGTACGATAAAAGTAAGAGGAATATATCATAAGTACCTGTAAGTGAGTAGGAGAAAAGTACGACAAAAGTACGTGATCGTAGGTACGATAAAAATAAGAGGAATATATCATAAGTACCTGTAAGTGAGTACGAGAAAAGTACGACGAAAGTACGTGATCGTAGGTACGATAAAAGTAAGAGGAATATATCATAAGTACCTGTAAGTGAGTACGAGAAAAGTACAACAAAAGTACGTGATCGTAGGTACGATAAAATAATAGGAATATATCATAAGTACCTGTAAGTGAGTACGAGAAAAGTACGACGAAAGTACGTGATCGTAGGTAGGATAAAAGTAAGAGGAATATATCATAAGTACCTGTAAGTGAGTACGAGAAAAGTACGACGAAAGTATGTGATCGTACGTACGATAAAATAAGAGGAATATATCATAAGTACCTGTAAGTGAGTACGAGAAAAGTACGACGAAAGTACGTGATCGTAGGTACGATAAAAGTAAGAGGAATATATCATAAGTACCTTTAAGTGAGTACGAGAAAAGTACGACGAAAGTACGTGATCGTAGGTACGATAAAAGTAAGAGGAATATATCATAAGTACCTGTAAGTGAGTACGAGAAAAGTACGACAAAAGTACGTGATCGTAGGTACGATAAAAATAATAGGAATATATCATAAGTACCTGTAAGTAAGTACGAGAAAAGTACGACGAAAGTACGTGATCTTAGGTACGATAAAAATAATAGGAATATATCATAAGTACCTGTAAGTGAGTACGAGAAAAGTACGACGAAAGTACGTGATCGTAGGTACGATAAAAATAAGAGGAATATATCATAAGTACCTGTAAGTGAGTACGAGAAAAGTACGACGAAAGTAAGTGATCGTAGGTACGATAAAAGTAAGAGGAATATATCATAAGTACCTGTAAGTGAGTACGAGAAAAGTACGACGAAAGTACATGATCGTAGGTACGATAAAAGTAAGAGGAATATATTATAAGTACCTGTAAGTGAGTACGAGTAAAGTACGACGAAAGTACGTGATCGTAGATAGGATAAAAGTAAGAGGAATATATCATAAGTACCTGTAAGTGGGTAAGAGAAAAGTACGACGAAAGAACGTGATCGTAGGTAGGATAAAAGTAAGAGGAATATATCATAAGTACCTGTAGGTGAGTACGAGAAAAGTACAAAGAAAAGACGTGATCGTAGGTACGATAAAAATAAGAGGAATTTATCATAAGTACCTGTAAGTGAGTACGAGAAAAGTACGACGAAAGTACGTGATCTTAGGTACGATAAAAGTAAGAGGAATATATCATAAGTACCTGTAAGTGAGTACGAGAAAAGTAAGACGAAAGTACGTGATCGTAGGTACGATAAAAATAAGAGGAATATATCATAAGTACCTGTAAGTGAGTACGAGAAAAGTACGACGAAAGTACGTGATCGTAGGTAGGACAAAAGTAAGAGGAATATATCATAAGTACCTGTAAGTGAGTACGAGAAAAGAACAAAGAAAAGACGTGATCGTAGGTACGATAAAAATAAGAGGAATTCATCATAAGTACCTGTAAGTGAGTACGAGAAAAGTACGACGAAAGAACGTGATCGTAAGTACGATAAAAGTAAGAGGAATATATCATAAGTACCTGTAAGTGAGTACGAGAAAAGTACGACGAAAGTACGTGATCGTAGGTACGATAAAAGTAAGAGGAATATATCATAAGTACCTGTAAGTGAGTACGAGAAAAGTACGACGAAAGTACGTGATCGTAGGTACGATAAAAGTAAGAGGAATATATCATAAGTACCTGTAAGTGAGTACGAGAAAAGTACGACGAAAGTACGTGATCGTAGGTACGATAAAAGTAAAAGGAATATATCATAAGTACCTGTAAGTGAATACGAGAAAAGTACGACGAAATTACGTGATCGTAGGTAGGATAAAAATAAGAGGAATATATCATAAGTACCTGTAAGTGAGTACGAGAAAAGTACGACGAAAGTACGTGATCGTAGGTACGATAAAAGTAAGAGGAATATATCATAAGTACCTGTAAGTGAGTACGAGAAAAGTACAACAAAAGTACGTGATCGTAGGTACGATAAAAATAAGAGGAATATATCATAAGTACCTGTAAGTGAGTACGAGAAAAGTACGACGAAAGTACGTGATCGTAGGTACGATAAAAGTAAGAGGAATATATCATAAGTACCTGTAAGTGAGTACGAGAAAAGTACGACGAAAGTATGTGATCGTAGGTACGATAAAATAAGAGGAATATATCATAAGTACCTGTAAGTGAGTACGAGAAAAGTACGACAAAAGTACGTGATCGTAGGTACGATAAAAATAAAAGGAATATTTCATAAGTAACTGTAAGTGAGTACGAGAAAAGTACGACGAAAGTACGTGATCGTAGGTACGATTAAAGTAAGAGGAATATATCATAAGTACCTGTAAGTGAGTACGAGAAAAGTACGACAAAAGTACGTGATCGTAGGTACGATAAAAATAATAGGAATATATCATAAGTACCTGTAAGTGAGTACGAGAAAAGTACGACGAAAGTACGTGATCTTAGGTACGATAAAAATAAGAGGAATATATCATAAGTACCTGTAAGTGAGTACGAGAAAAGTACGACGAAAGTACGTGATCGTAGGTACGATTAAAAAAAGAGGAATATATCATAAGTACCTGTAAGTGAGTACGAGAAAAGTACGACGAAAGTAAGTGATCGATGGTACGATAAAAGTAAGAGGAATATATCATAAGTACCTGTAAGTGAGTACGAGAAAAGTACGACGAAAGTACGTGATCGTAGGTACGATAAAAGTAAGAGGAATATATTATAAGTACCTGTAAGTGAGTACGAGAAAAGTACGACGAAAGTACGTGATCGTAGGTACGATAAAAATAATAGGAATATATCATAAGTACCTGTAAGTGAGTACGAGAAAAGTACGACGAAAGAACGTGATTGTAGGTAGGATAAAAGTAAGAGGAATATATCATAAGTACCTGTAGGTGAGTACGAGAAAAGTACAAAAAAAAGACGTGATCGTAGGTACGATAAAAATAAGAGGAATTTATCATAAGTACCTGTAAGTGAGTACGAGAAAAGTACGACGAAAGTACGTGCTCGTAGGTACGATAAAAATAAGAGGAATATATCATAAGTACCTGTAAGTGAGTACGAGAAAAGTACGACGAAAGTTCTTGATCGTAGGTACAATAAAAGTAAGAGGAATATATCATAAGTACCTGTAAGTTAGTACTAAAAAAGTACGACGAAAGTTTGTGATCGTAGGTACGATAAAAATAAGAGAAATATATCATAAGTACCTGTAAGTGAGTACGAGAAAAGTACGACGAAAGTACGTGGTCGTAGGTACGATAAAAGTAAGAGGAATATATCATAAGTACCTGTAAGTGAGTACGAGAAAAGTAAGACGAAATTACGTGATCGTAGGTACGATAAAAATAAGAGGAGTATATCATAAGTACCTGTAAGTGAGTACGAGAAAAGTACGACGAAAGTACGTGATCGTAGGTAGAATAAAAGTAAGAGGAATATATCATAAGTACCTGTAAGTGAGTACGAGAAAAGTACGACGAAAGTACGTGATCGTAGGTACGATAAAAATAAGAGGAATATATCATAAGTACCTGTAAGTGAGTACGAGAAAAAGTACGACGAAAGTACGTGATCGTAGGTACGATAAAATTAAGAGGAATATATCATAAGTACCTGTAAGTGAGTACGAGAAAAGTACGACGAAAGTACGTGCTCGTAGGTACGATCAAAATAAGAGGAATATATCATAAGTACCAGTAAGTGAGTACGAGAAAAGTACGACGAAAGTACGTGATCGTAGGTACGATAAAAGTAAGAGGAATATATCATAAGTACCTGTAAGTGAGTACGAGAAAAGTACCTGTAAGTGAGTACGAGAAAAGTACGACGAAAGTACTTGATCGTAGGTACGATAAAAGTAAGAGGAAAATATCATAAGTACCTGTAAGTGAGTACGAGAAAAGGTCGATGAAAGTACGTGCTCGTAGGTACGATCAAAATAAGAGGAATATATCATAAGTACCTGTAAGTGATTACGAGAAAAGTACGACTAAAGTACATGATCGTAGGTACGATAAAAGTAAGAGGAATATATCATCAGTACCTGTAAGTGAGTAAGAGAAAAGTACGACGAAAGTACGTGCTCGTAGGTACGATCGAAATAAGAGGAATATATCATAAGTACCTGTAAGTGAGTACGAGAAAAGTACGACGAAAGTACGTGATCGTAGGTACGATAAAAGTAAAGGAATATATCATAAGTACCTGTAAGTGAGTACGAGAAAAGTACGACGAAATTACGTGATCGTAGGTTGGATAAAAGTAAGAGGAATATATCATAAGTAACTGTTAGTGAGTACGAGAAAAGTACGACGAAAGTACGTGATCGTAGGTACGATAAAAGTAAGAGGAATATATCATAAGTACCTGTAAGTGAGTACGAGGAAAGTACGACGAAAGTACGTGATCGTATGTACGATAAAAGTAAGAGAAATATATCATAAGTATCTGTAAGTGAGTACGAGAAAAGGACGACGAAAGTACGTGATCGTAGGTACGATAAAAATAAGAGGAATATATCATAAGTACCTGTAAGTGAGTACGAGAAAAGTACGACGAAAGTACGTGATCGTAGGTACGATAAAAATAAGAGGAATATATCATAAGTACCTGTAAGTAAGCACGAAAAAAGTACGATGAAATTACGTGATCGTAGGTACGATAAAAATAAGAGGAATATATCATAAGTACCTGTAAGTGAGTACGAGAAAAGTACGACGAAAGTACGTGATCTTAGGTACGATAAAAGTAAGAGGAATATATCATAAGTACCTGTAAGTGAGTACGAGAAAAGTACGACGAAAGTACGTGATCGTAGGTACGATAAAAATAAGAGGAATATATCATAAGTACCTGTAAGTGAGTACGAGAAAAGTACGACGAAAGTACGTGATCGTAGGTAGGACAAAAGTAAGAGGAATATATCATAAGTACCTGTAAGTGAGTACGAGAAAAGAACAAAGAAAAGACGTGATCGTAGGTACGATAAAAATAAGAGGAATTCATCATAAGTACCTGTAAGTGAGTACGAGAAAAGTACGACGAAAGAACGTGATCGTAGGTACGATTAAAGTAAGAGGAATATATCATAAGTACCTGTAAGTGAGTACGAGAAAAGTACGACGAAAGTACGTGATCGTAGGTACGATAAAAGTAAGAGGAATATATCATAAGTACCTGTAAGTGAGTACGAGAAAAGTACGACGAAAGTACGTGATCGTAGGTACGATAAAAGTAAGAGGAATATATCATAAGTACCTGTAAGTGAGTACGAGAAAAGTACGACGAAAGTACGTGATCGTAGGTAGGATAAAAATAAGAGGAATATATCATAAGTACCTGTAAGTGAGTACGAGAAAAGTACGACGAAAGTACGTGATCGTAGGTACGATAAAAGTAAGAGGAATATATCATAAGTACCTGTAAGTGAGTACGAGAAAAGTACAACAAAAGTACGTGATCGTAGGTACGATAAAAATAAGAGGAATATATCATAAGTACCTGTAAGTGAGTACGAGAAAAGTACGACGAAAGTACGTGATCGTAGGTAGGATAAAAGTAAGAGGAATATATCATAAGTACCTGTAAGTGAGTACGAGAAAAGTACGACGAAAGTATGTGATCGTAGGTACGATAAAATAAGAGGAATATATCATAAGTACCTGTAAGTGAGTACGAGAAAAGTACGACGAAAGTACGTGATCGTAGGTACGATAAAAATAAGAGGAATATTTCATAAGTAACTGTAAGTGAGTACGAGAAAAGTACGACGAAAGTACGTGATCGTAGGTACGATAAAAGTAAGAGGAATATATCATAAGTACCTGTAAGTGAGTACGAGAAAAGTACGACGAAAGTACGTGATCGTAGGTACGATAAAAGTAAGAGGAATATATCATAAGTTCCTGTAAGTGAGTATGAGAAAAGTAGGACGAAAGTACGTGCTCGTAGGTACGATCAAAATAAGAGGAATATATCATAAGTACCTGTAAGTGAGTACGAGAAAAGTACGAAGAAAGTACGTGATCGTAGGTACGATAAAAGTAAGAGGAATATATTATAAGTACCTGTAAGTGAGTACGAGAAAAGTACTTGTAAGTGAGTACGAGAAAAGTACGACGAAAGTACGTGATCGTAGGTACGATAAAAGTAAGAGGAATATATCATAAGTACCTGTAAGTGAGTACGAGGAAAGTACGACGAAAGTACGTGATCGTAGGTACGATAGAAGTACGAGGAATATATCATAATAACCTGTAAGTGAGTACGAGGAAAGTACGACGAAAGTACGTGATCGTATGTACGATAAAAGTAAGAGGAATATATCATAAGTATCTGTAAGTGAGTACGAGAAAAGTACGACGAAAGTACGTGATCGTAGGTACGATAAAAGTAAGAGGAATATATCATAAGTACCTGTAAGTAAGTACGAGGAAAGTACGACGAAAGTACGTGATCGTAAGTACGATAAAAATAAGAGGAATATATCATAAGTACCTGTAAGTGAGTACGAGAAAAGTACGACGAAAGTACGTGATCGTAGGTACGATAAAAGTAAGAGGAATATATCATAAGTACCTGTAAGTGAGTACGAGAAAAGTACGACGAAAGTACGTGATTGTAGGTACGATAAAAAAAGGAGGAATATATCATAAGTACCTGTGAGTGAGTACGAGAAAAGTACGACGAAAGTACGTGATCGTAGGTACGATAAAAATAAGAGAAATATATCATAAGTACCTGTAAGTTAGTACAAAAAAAGTACGACGAAAGTACGTGATCGTAGGTACGATAAAAATAAGAGGAATATATCATAAATACCTGTAAGTGAGTACGAGAAAAGTACGACGAAAGTACGTGCTCGTAGGTACGATCAAAATAAGAGGAATATATCATAAGTACCTGTAAGTGAGTACGAGAAAAGTACGACGAAAGTACGTGATCGTAGGTACGATAAAAGTAAGAGGAATATATCATAAGTACCTGTAAGTGAGTACGAGAAAAGTACCTGTAAGTGAGTACGAGAAAAGTACGACGAAAGTACGTGATCGTAGGTACGATAAAAATAAGAGGAATATATCATAAGTACCTGTAAGTGAGTACGAGAAAAGTACGAAGAAAGTACGTGCTTGTAGGTACGACTAAAATAAGAGGAATATATCATAAGTACCTGTAAGTGAGTACGAGAAAAGTACGAAGAAAGTACGTGATCGTAGGTACGATAAAAGTAAGAGGAATATATCATAAGTACCTGTAAGTAAGTACGAGAAAAGTACGACGAAAGTACGTGATCGTAGGTACGATAAAAATAAGAGGAATATATCATAAGTACCTGTAAGTGAGAACGAGAAAAGTACGACGAAAGTACGTGATCGTAGGTACGATAAAAATAAGAGGAATATATCATAAGTACCTGTAAGTGAGTACGAGAAAAGTAGGACGAAAGTACGTGCTCGTAGGTACGATCAAAATAAGAGGAATATATCATAAGTACCTGTAAGTGAGTACGAGAAAAGTACGACGAAAGTACGTGATCGTAGGTACGATAAAAGTAAGAGGAATATATTATAAGTACCTGTAAGTGAGTACGAGAAAAGTACCTGTAAGTGAGTACGAGAAAAGTACGACGAAAGTACGTGATCGTAGGTACGATAAAAGTAAGAGGAATATATCATAAGTACCTGTAAGTGAGTACGAGAAAAGTACGACGAAAGTACGTGATCGTAGGTACGATAAAAGTACGAGGAATATATCATAAGTACCTGTAAGTGAGTACGAGGAAAGTACGACGAAAGTACGTGATCGTATGTACGATAAAAGTAAGAGGAATATATCATAAGTAGCTGTAAGTGAGTACGAGAAAAGTACGACGAAAGTACGTGATCGTAGGTACGATAAAAGTAAGAGGAATATATCATAAGTACCTGTAAGTGAGTACGAGAAAAGTACGACGAAAGTACGTGATCGTAGGTACGATAAAAGTAAGAGGAATATATCATAAGTACCTGTAAGTGAGTACGAGAAAAGTACGACGAAAGTACGTGATTGTAGGTACGATAAAAAAAGGAGGAATATATCATAAGTACCTGTGAGTGAGTACGAGAAAAGTACGACGAAAGTACGTGATCGTAGGTACGATAAAAATAAGAGAAATATATCATAAGTACCTGTAAGTTAGTACAAAAAAAGTACGACGAAAGTACGTGATCGTAGGTACGATAAAAATAAGAGGAATATATCATAAATACCTGTAAGTGAGTACGAGAAAAGTACGACGAAAGTACGTGCTCGTAGGTACGATCAAAATAAGAGGAATATATCATAAGTACCTGTAAGTGAGTACGAGAAAAGTACGACGAAAGTACGTGATCGTAGGTACGATAAAAGTAAGAGGAATATATCATAAGTACCTGTAAGTGAGTACGAGAAAAGTACCTGTAAGTGAGTACGAGAAAAGTACGACGAAAGTACGTGATCGTAGGTACGATAAAAATAAGAGGAATATATCATAAGTACCTGTAAGTGGGTACGAGAAAAGTACGACGAAAGTACGTGCTTGTAGGTACGACTAAAATAAGAGGAATATATCATAAGTACCTGTAAGTGAGTACGAGAAAAGTACTAAGAAAGTACGTGATCGTAGGTACGATAAAAGTAAGAGGAATATATCATAAGTACCTGTAAGTGAGTACGAGAAAAGTACGACAAAAGTACGTGATCGTAGGTACGATAAAAATAAGAGGAATATATCACAAGTACCTGTAAGTGAGTACGAGAAAAGTACGACGAAAGTACGTGATCGTAGATAGGATAAAAGTAAGAGGAATATATCATAAGTACCTGTAAGTGGGTAAGAGAAAAGTACGACGAAAGTACGTGATCGTAGGTACGATAAAAATAAGAGGAATATATCATAAGTACCTGTAAGTGAGAACGAGAAAAGTACGACAAAAGTACGTGATCGTAGGTACGATAAAAGTAAGAGGAATATATCATAAGTACCTGTAAGTGAGTACGAGAAAAGTACGACGAAAGTACGTGCTCGTAGGTACGATCAAAATAAGAGGAATATATCATAAGTACCTGTAAGTGAGTACGAGGAAAGTACGACGAAAGTACGTGATCGTATGTACGATAAAAGTACGAGGAATATATCATAAGTACCTGTAAGTGAGTACGAGGAAAGTACGACGAAAGTACGTGATCGTATGTAGGATAAAAGTAAGAAGAATATATCATAAGTACCTGTAAGTGAGTACGAGGAAAGTACGACGAAAGTACGTGATCGTAGGTACGATAAAAGTAAGAGGAATATATCATTAGTACCTGTAAGTGAATACGAGAAAAGTACGACGAAAGTACGTGATCGTAGGTAGGATAAAAATAAGAGGAATATATCATAAGTACCTGTAAGTGAGTACGAGAAAAGTACGACGAAAGTACGTGATCGTAGGTACGATAAAAGTAAGAGGAATATATCATAAGTACCTGTAAGTGAGTACGAGAAAAGTACAACAAAAGTACGTGATCGTAGGTACGATCAAAATAAGAGGAATATATCATAAGTACCTGTAAGTGAGTACGAGAAAAGTACGACGAAAGTACGTGATCGTAGGTACGATAAAAGTAAGAGGAATATATCATAAGTACCTGTAAGTGAGTACGAGAAAAGTACCTGTAAGTGAGTACGAGAAAAGTACGACGAAAGTACGTGATCGTAGGTACGATAAAAGTAAGAGGAATATATCATAAGTACCTGTAAGTGAGTACGAGAAAAGTACGACGAAAGTACGTGATCGTAGGTACGATAAAAGTACGAGGAATATATCATAAGTACCTGTAAGTGAGTACGAGGAAAGTACGACGAAAGTACGTGATCGTATGTACGATAAAAGTAAGAGGAATATATCATAAGTAGCTGTAAGTGAGTACGAGAAAAGTACGACGAAAGTACGTGATCGTAGGTACGATAAAAGTAAGAGGAATATATCATAAGTACCTGTAAGTAAGTACGAGGAAAGTACGACGAAAGTACGTGATCGTAAGTACGATAAAAATAAGAGGAATATATCATAAGTACCTGTAAGTGAGTACGAGAAAAGTACGACGAAAGTACGTGATCGTAGGTACGATAAAAGTAAGAGGAATATATCATAAGTACCTGTAAGTGAGTACGAGAAAAGTACGACGAAAGTACGTGATTGTAGGTACGATAAAAAAGGAGGAATATATCATAAGTACCTGTGAGTGAGTACGAGAAAAGTACGACGAAAGTACGTGATCGTAGGTACGATAAAAATAAGAGAAATATATCATAAGTACCTGTAAGTTAGTACAAAAAAAGTACGACGAAAGTACGTGATCGTAGGTATGATAAAAATAAGAGGAATATATCATAAATACCTGTAAGTGAGTACGAGAAAAGTACGACGAAAGTACGTGCTCGTAGGTACGATCAAAATAAGAGGAATATATCATAAGTACCTGTAAGTGAGTACGAGAAAAGTACGACGAAAGTACGTGATCGTAGGTACGATAAAAGTAAGAGGAATATATCATAAGTAACTGTAAGTGAGTACGAGAAAAGTACCTGTAAGTGAGAACGAGAAAAGTACGACGAAAGTACGTGATCGTAGGTACGATAAAAATAAGAGGAATATATCATAAGTACCTGTAAGTGGGTACGAGAAAAGTACGACGAAAGTACGTGCTTGTAGGTACGACTAAAATATGAGGAATATATCATAAGTACCTGTAAGTGAGTACGAGAAAAGTACTAAGAAAGTACGTGATCGTAGGTACGATAAAAGTAAGAGGAATATATCATAAGTACCTGTAAGTGAGTACGAGAAAAGTACCACAAAAGTACGTGATCGTAGGTACGATAAAAATAAGAGGAATATATCACAAGTACCTGTAAGTGAGTACGAGAAAAGTACGACGAAAGTACGTGATCGTAGATAGGATAAAAGTAAGAGGAATATATCATAAGTACCTGTAAGTGGGTAAGAGAAAAGTACGACGAAAGTACGTGATCGTAGGTACGATAAAAATAAGAGGAATATATCATAAGTACCTGTAAGTGAGAACGAGAAAAGTACGACGAAAGTACGTGATCGTAGGTACGATAAAAGTAAGAGGAATATATCATAAGTACCTGTAAGTGAGTACGAGAAAAGTACGACGAAAGTACGTGCTCGTAGGTACGATCAAAATAAGAGGAATATATCATAAGTACCTGTAAGTGAGTACGAGGAAAGTACGACGAAAGTACGTGATCGTATGTACGATAAAAGTACGAGGAATATATCATAAGTACCTGTAAGTGAGTACGAGGAAAGTACGACGAAAGTACGTGATCGTATGTAGGATAAAAGTAAGAAGAATATATCATAAGTACCTGTAAGTGAGTACGAGGAAAGTACGACGAAAGTACGTGATCGTAGGTACGATAAAAGTAAGAGGGATATATCATTAGTACCTGTAAGTGAATACGAGAAAAGTACGACGAAAGTACGTGATCGTAGGTAGGATAAAAATAAGAGGAATATATCATAAGTACCTGTAAGTGAGTACGAGAAAAGTACGACGAAAGTACGTGATCGTAGGTACGATAAAAGTAAGAGGAATATATCATAAGTACCTGTAAGTGAGTACGAGAAAAGTACAACAAAAGTACGTGATCGTAGGTACGATAAAAATAAAAGGAATATATCATAAGTACCTGTAAGTGAGTACGAGAAAAGTACGACGAAAGTACGTGATCGTAGGTAGGATAAAAGTAAGAGGAATATATCATAAGTACCTGTAAGTGAGTACGAGAAAAGTACGACGAAATTATGTGATCGTACGTACGATAAAATAAGAGAAATATATCATAAGTACCTGTAAGTGAGTACGAGAAAAGTACGACGAAAGTACGTGATCGTAGGTACGATAAAAATAAGAGGAATATATCATAAGTACCTGTAAGTGAGTACGAGAAAAGTACGACGAAAGTACGTGATCGTAGGTAGGACAAAAGTAAGAGGAATATATCATAAGTACCTGTAAGTGAGTACGAGAAAAGAACAAAGAAAAGACGTGATCGTAGTTACGATAAAAATAAGAGGAATTCATCATAAGTACCTGTAAGTGAGTACGAGAAAAGTACGACGAAAGAACGTGATCGTAGGTACGATTAAAGTAAGAGGAATATATCATAAGTACCTGTAAGTGAGTACGAGAAAAGTACGACGAAAGTACGTGATCGTAGGTACGATAAAAGTAAGAGGAATATATCATAAGTACCTGTAAGTGAGTACAAGAAAAGTACGACGAAAGTACGTGATCGTAGGTACGATAAAAGTAAGAGGAATATATCATAAGTACCTGTAAGTGAGTACGAGAAAAGTACGACAAAAGTACGTGATCGTAGGTACGATAAAAATAATAGGAATATATCATAAGTACCTGTAAGTGAGTACGAGAAAAGTACGACGAAAGTACGTGATCTTAGGTACAATAAAAATAAGAGGAATATATAATAAGTACCTGTAAGTGAGTACGAGAAAAGTACGACGAAAGTACGTGATCGTAAGTACGATAAAAATAAGAGGAATATATCATAAGTACCTGTAAGTGAGTACGAGAAAAGTACGACGAAAGTAAGTGATCGTAGGTACGATAAAAGTAAGAGGAATATATCATAAGTACCTGTAAGTGAGTACGAGAAAAGTACGACGAAAGTACGTGATCGTAGGTACGATAAAAGTAAGAGGAATATATTATAAGTACCTGTAAGTGAGTACGAGTAAAGTACGACGAAACTACGTGATCGTAGGTACGATAAAAATAATAGGAATATATCATAAGTACCTGTAAGTGAGTACGAGAAAAGTACGACGAAAGAACGTGATCGTAGGGAGAATAAAAGTAAGAGGAATATATCATAAGTACCTGTAGGTGAGTACGAGAAAAGTACAAAGAAAAGACGTGATCGTAGGTACGATAAAAATAAGAGGAATTTATCATAAGTACCTGTAAGTGAGTACGAGAAAAGTACGACGAAAGTACGTGCTCGTAGGTACGATAAAAATAAGAGGAATATATCATAAGTACCAGTAAGTGAGTACGAGAAAAGTACGACGAAAGTACGTGATCGTAGGTACGATAAAAGTAAGAGGAATATATCATAAGTACCTGTAAGTGAGTACGAGAAAAGTACCTGTAAGTGAGTACGAGAAAAGTACGACGAAAGTACTTGATCGTAGGTACGATAAAAGTAAGAGGAAAATATCATAAGTACCTGTAAGTGAGTACGAGGAAAGTACGACGAAAGTACGTGATCGTATGTACGATAAAAGTAAGAGAAATATATCATAAGTACCTGTAAGTGAGTACGAGAAAAAGTACGACGAAAGTACGTGATCGTAGGTACGATAAAATTAAGAGGAATATATCATAAGTACCTGTAAGTGAGTACGAGAAAAGTACGACGAAAGTACGTGCTCGTAGGTACGATCAAAATAAGAGGAATATATCATAAGTACCAGTAAGTGAGTACGAGAAAAGTACGACGAAAGTACGTGATCGTAGGTACGATAAAAGTAAGAGGAATATATCATAAGTACCTGTAAGTGAGTACGAGAAAAGTACCTGTAAGTGAGTACGAGAAAAGTACGACGAAAGTACTTGATCGTAGGTACGATAAAAGTAAGAGGAAAATATCATAAGTACCTGTAAGTGAGTACGAGAAAAGGTCGATGAAAGTACGTGCTCGTAGGTACGATCAAAATAAGAGGAATATATCATAAGTACCTGTAAGTGATTACGAGAAAAGTACGACTAAAGTACATGATCGTAGGTACGATAAAAGTAAGAGGAATATATCATCAGTACCTGTAAGTGAGTAAGAGAAAAGTACGACGAAAGTACGTGCTCGTAGGTACGATCGAAATAAGAGGAATATATCATAAGTACCTGTAAGTGAGTACGAGAAAAGTACGACGAAAGTACGTGATCGTAGGTACGATAAAAATAAAGGAATATATCATAAGTACCTGTAAGTGAGTACGAGAAAAGTACGACGAAATTACGTGATCGTAGGTTGGATAAAAGTAAGAGGAATATATCATAAGTAACTGTAAGTGAGTACGAGAAAAGTACGACGAAAGTACGTGATCGTAGGTACGATAAAAGTAAGAGGAATATATCATAAGTACCTGTAAGTGAGTACGAGGAAAGTACGACGAAAGTACGTGATCGTATGTACGATAAAAGTAAGAGAAATATATCATAAGTATCTGTAAGTGAGTACGAGAAAAGTACGACGAAAGTACGTGATCGTAGGTACGATAAAAATAAGAGGAATATATCATAAGTACCTGTAAGTGAGTACGAGAAAAGTACGACGAAAGTACGTGATCGTAGGTACGATAAAAATAAGAGGAATATATCATAAGTACCTGTAAGTAAGCACGAAAAAAGTACGATGAAATTACGTGATCGTAGGTACGATAAAAATAAGAGGAATATATCATAAGTACCTGTAAGTGAGTACGAGAAAAGTACGACGAAAGTACGTGATCTTAGGTACGATAAAAGTAAGAGGAATATATCATAAGTACCTGTAAGTGAGTACGAGAAAAGTACGACGAAAGTACGTGATCGTAGGTACGATAAAAATAAGAGGAATATATCATAAGTACCTGTAAGTGAGTACGAGAAAAGTACGACGAAAGTACGTGATCGTAGGTAGGACAAAAGTAAGAGGAATATATCATAAGTACCTGTAAGTGAGTACGAGAAAAGAACAAAGAAAAGACGTGATCGTAGGTACGATAAAAATAAGAGGAATTCATCATAAGTACCTGTAAGTGAGTACGAGAAAAGTACGACGAAAGAACGTGATCGTAGGTACGATTAAAGTAAGAGGAATATATCATAAGTACCTGTAAGTGAGTACGAGAAAAGTACGACGAAAGTACGTGATCGTAGGTACGATAAAAGTAAGAGGAATATATCATAAGTACCTGTAAGTGAGTACGAGAAAAGTACGACGAAAGTACGTGATCGTAGGTACGATAAAAGTAAGAGGAATATATCATAAGTACCTGTAAGTGAGTACAAGAAAAGTACGACGAAAGTACGTGATCGTAGGTAGGATAAAAATAAGAGGAATATATCATAAGTACCTGTAAGTGAGTACGAGAAAAGTACGACGAAAGTACGTGATCGTAGGTACGATAAAAGTAAGAGGAATATATCATAAGTACCTGTAAGTGAGTACGAGAAAAGTACAACAAAAGTACGTGATCGTAGGTACGATAAAAATAAGAGGAATATATCATAAGTACCTGTAAGTGAGTACGAGAAAAGTACGACGAAAGTACGTGATCGTAGGTAGGATAAAAGTAAGAGGAATATATCATAAGTACCTGTAAGTGAGTACGAGAAAAGTACGACGAAAGTATGTGATCGTAGGTACGATAAAATAAGAGGAATATATCATAAGTACCTGTAAGTGAGTACGAGAAAAGTACGACGAAAGTACGTGATCGTAGGTACGATAAAAATAAGAGGAATATTTCATAAGTAACTGTAAGTGAGTACGAGAAAAGTACGACGAAAGTACGTGATCGTAGGTACGATAAAAGTAAGAGGAATATATCATAAGTACCTGTAAGTGAGTACGAGAAAAGTACGACGAAAGTACGTGATCGTAGGTACGATAAAAGTAAGAGGAATATATCATAAGTTCCTGTAAGTGAGTACGAGAAAAGTAGGACGAAAGTACGTGCTCGTAGGTACGATCAAAATAAGAGGAATATATCATAAGTACCTGTAAGTGAGTACGAGAAAAGTACGACGAAAGTACGTGATCGTAGGTACGATAAAAGTAAGAGGAATATATTATAAGTACCTGTAAGTGAGTACGAGAAAAGTACTTGTAAGTGAGTACGAGAAAAGTACGACGAAAGTACGTGATCGTAGGTACGATAAAAGTAAGAGGAATATATCATAAGTACCTGTAAGTGAGTACGAGAAAAGTACGACGAAAGTACGTGATCGTAGGTACGATAGAAGTACGAGGAATATATCATAATAACCTGTAAGTGAGTACGAGGAAAGTACGACGAAAGTACGTGATCGTATGTACGATAAAAGTAAGAGGAATATATCATAAGTATCTGTAAGTGAGTACGAGAAAAGTACGACGAAAGTACGTGATCGTAGGTACGATAAAAGTAAGAGGAATATATCATAAGTACCTGTAAGTAAGTACGAGGAAAGTACGACGAAAGTACGTGATCGTAAGTACGATAGAAATAAGAGGAATATATCATAAGTACCTGTAAGTGAGTACGAGAAAAGTACGACGAAAGTACGTGATCGTAGGTACGATAAAAGTAAGAGGAATATATCATAAGTACCTGTAAGTGAGTACGAGAAAAGTACGACGAAAGTACGTGATTGTAGGTACGATAAAAAAAGGAGGAATATATCATAAGTACCTGTGAGTGAGTACGAGAAAAGTACGACGAAAGTACGTGATCGTAGGTACGATAAAAATAAGAGAAATATATCATAAGTACCTGTAAGTTAGTACAAAAAAAGTACGACGAAAGTACGTGATCGTAGGTACGATAAAAATAAGAGGAATATATCATAAATACCTGTAAGTGAGTACGAGAAAAGTACGACGAAAGTACGTGCTCGTAGGTACGATCAAAATAAGAGGAATATATCATAAGTACCTGTAAGTGAGTACGAGAAAAGTACGACGAAAGTACGTGATCGTAGGTACGATAAAAGTAAGAGGAATATATCATAAGTACCTGTAAGTGAGTACGAGAAAAGTACCTGTAAGTGAGTACGAGAAAAGTACGACGAAAGTACGTGATCGTAGGTACGATAAAAATAAGAGGAATATATCATAAGTACCTGTAAGTGAGTACGAGAAAAGTACGAAGAAAGTACGTGCTTGTAGGTACGACTAAAATAAGAGGAATATATCATAAGTACCTGTAAGTGAGTACGAGAAAAGTACGAAGAAAGTACGTGATCGTAGGTACGATAAAAGTAAGAGGAATATATCATAAGTACCTGTAAGTGAGTACGAGAAAAGTACGACGAAAGTACGTGATCGTAGGTACGATAAAAATAAGAGGAATATATCATAAGTACCTGTAAGTGAGAACGAGAAAAGTACGACGAAAGTACGTGATCGTAGGTACGATAAAAATAAGAGGAATATATCATAAGTACCTGTAAGTGAGTACGAGAAAAGTAGGACGAAAGTACGTGCTCGTAGGTACGATCAAAATAAGAGGAATATATCATAAGTACCTGTAAGTGAGTACGAGAAAAGTACGACGAAAGTACGTGATCGTAGGTACGATAAAAGTAAGAGGAATATATTATAAGTACCTGTAAGTGAGTACGAGAAAAGTACCTGTAAGTGAGTACGAGAAAAGTACGACGAAAGTACGTGATCGTAGGTACGATAAAAGTAAGAGGAATATATCATAAGTACCTGTAAGTGAGTACGAGAAAAGTACGACGAAAGTACGTGATCGTAGGTACGATAAAAGTACGAGGAATATATCATAAGTACCTGTAAGTGAGTACGAGGAAAGTACGACGAAAGTACGTGATCGTATGTACGATAAAAGTAAGAGGAATATATCATAAGTAGCTGTAAGTGAGTACGAGAAAAGTACGACGAAAGTACGTGATCGTAGGTACGATAAAAGTAAGAGGAATATATCATAAGTACCTGTAAGTAAGTACGAGGAAAGTACGACGAAAGTACGTGATCGTAAGTACGATAAAAATAAGAGGAATATATCATAAGTACCTGTAAGTGAGTACGAGAAAAGTACGACGAAAGTACGTGATCGTAGGTACGATAAAAGTAAGAGGAATATATCATAAGTACCTGTAAGTGAGTACGAGAAAAGTACGACGAAAGTACGTGATTGTAGGTACGATAAAAAAAGGAGGAATATATCATAAGTACCTGTGAGTGAGTACGAGAAAAGTACGACGAAAGTACGTGATCGTAGGTACGATAAAAATAAGAGAAATATATCATAAGTACCTGTAAGTTAGTACAAAAAAAGTACGACGAAAGTACGTGATCGTAGGTACGATAAAAATAAGAGGAATATATCATAAATACCTGTAAGTGAGTACGAGAAAAGTACGACGAAAGTACGTGCTCGTAGGTACGATCAAAATAAGAGGAATATATCATAAGTACCTGTAAGTGAGTACGAGAAAAGTACGACGAAAGTACGTGATCGTAGGTACGATAAAAGTAAGAGGAATATATCATAAGTACCTGTAAGTGAGTACGAGAAAAGTACCTGTAAGTGAGTACGAGAAAAGTACGACGAAAGTACGTGATCGTAGGTACGATAAAAATAAGAGGAATATATCATAAGTACCTGTAAGTGGGTACGAGAAAAGTACGACGAAAGTACGTGCTTGTAGGTACGACTAAAATAAGAGGAATATATCATAAGTACCTGTAAGTGAGTACGAGAAAAGTACTAAGAAAGTACGTGATCGTAGGTACGATAAAAGTAAGAGGAATATATCATAAGTACCTGTAAGTGAGTACGAGAAAAGTACGACAAAAGTACGTGATCGTAGGTACGATAAAAATAAGAGGAATATATCACAAGTACCTGTAAGTGAGTACGAGAAAAGTACGACGAAAGTACGTGATCGTAGATAGGATAAAAGTAAGAGGAATATATCATAAGTATCTGTAAGTGGGTAAGAGAAAAGTACGACGAAAGTACGTGATCGTAGGTACGATAAAAATAAGAGGAATATATCATAAGTACCTGTAAGTGAGAACGAGAAAAGTACGACGAAAGTACGTGATCGTAGGTACGATAAAAGTAAGAGGAATATATCATAAGTACCTGTAAGTGAGTACGAGAAAAGTACGACGAAAGTACGTGCTCGTAGGTATGATCAAAATAAGAGGAATATATCATAAGTACCTGTAAGTGAGTACGAGGAAAGTACGACGAAAGTACGTGATCGTATGTACGATAAAAGTACGAGGAATATATCATAAGTACCTGTAAGTGAGTACGAGGAAAGTACGACGAAAGTACGTGATCGTATGTAGGATAAAAGTAAGAAGAATATATCATAAGTACCTGTAAGTGAGTACGAGGAAAGTACGACGAAAGTACGTGATCGTAGGTACGATAAAAGTAAGAGGAATATATCATTAGTACCTGTAAGTAAATACGAGAAAAGTACGACGAAAGTACGTGATCGTAGGTAGGATAAAAATAAGAGGAATATATCATAAGTACCTGTAAGTGAGTACGAGAAAAGTACGACGAAAGTACGTGATCGTAGGTACGATAAAAGTAAGAGGAATATATCATAAGTACCTGTAAGTGAGTACGAGAAAAGTACAACAAAAGTACGTGATCGTAGGTACGATCAAAATAAGAGGAATATATCATAAGTACCTGTAAGTGAGTACGAGAAAAGTACGACGAAAGTACGTGATCGTAGGTACGATAAAAGTAAGAGGAATATATCATAAGTACCTGTAAGTGAGTACGAGAAAAGTACCTGTAAGTGAGTACGAGAAAAGTACGACGAAAGTACGTGATCGTAGGTACGATAAAAGTAAGAGGAATATATCATAAGTACCTGTAAGTGAGTACGAGAAAAGTACGACGAAAGTACGTGATCGTAGGTACGATAAAAGTACGAGGAATATATCATAAGTACCTGTAAGTGAGTACGAGGAAAGTACGACGAAAGTACGTGATCGTATGTACGATAAAAGTAAGAGGAATATATCATAAGTAGCTGTAAGTGAGTACGAGAAAAGTACGACGAAAGTACGTGATCGTAGGTACGATAAAAGTAAGAGGAATATATCATAAGTACCTGTAAGTAAGTACGAGGAAAGTACGACGAAAGTACGTGATCGTAAGTACGATAAAAATAAGAGGAATATATCATAAGTACCTGTAAGTGAGTACGAGAAAAGTACGACGAAAGTACGTGATCGTAGGTACGATAAAAGTAAGAGGAATATATCATAAGTACCTGTAAGTGAGTACGAGAAAAGTACGACGAAAGTACGTGATTGTAGGTACGATAAAAAAGGAGGAATATATCATAAGTACCTGTGAGTGAGTACGAGAAAAGTACGACGAAAGTACGTGATCGTAGGTACGATAAAAATAAGAGAAATATATCATAAGTACCTGTAAGTTAGTACAAAAAAAGTACGACGAAAGTACGTGATCGTAGGTACGATAAAAATAAGAGGAATATATCATAAATACCTGTAAGTGAGTACGAGAAAAGTACGACGAAAGTACGTGCTCGTAGGTACGATCAAAATAAGAGGAATATATCATAAGTACCTGTAAGTGAGTACGAGAAAAGTACGACGAAAGTACGTGATCGTAGGTACGATAAAAGTAAGAGGAATATATCATAAGTACCTGTAAGTGAGTACGAGAAAAGTACCTGTAAGTGAGTACGAGAAAAGTACGACGAAAGTACGTGATCGTAGGTACGATAAAAATAAGAGGAATATATCATAAGTACCTGTAAGTGGGTACGAGAAAAGTACGACGAAAGTACGTGCTTGTAGGTACGACTAAAATAAGAGGAATATATCATAAGTACCTGTAAGTGAGTACGAGAAAAGTACTAAGAAAGTACGTGATCGTAGGTACGATAAAAGTAAGAGGAATATATCATAAGTACCTGTAAGTGAGTACGAGAAAAGTACGACAAAAGTACGTGATCGTAGGTACGATAAAAATAAGAGGAATATATCACAAGTACCTGTAAGTGAGTACGAGAAAAGTACGACGAAAGTACGTGATCGTAGATAGGATAAAAGTAAGAGGAATATATCATAAGTACCTGTAAGTGGGTAAGAGAAAAGTACGACGAAAGTACGTGATCGTAGGTACGATAAAAATAAGAGGAATATATCATAAGTACCTGTAAGTGAGAACGAGAAAAGTACGACGAAAGTACGTGATCGTAGGTACGATAAAAGTAAGAGGAATATATCATAAGTACCTGTAAGTGAGTACGAGAAAAGTACGACGAAAGTACGTGCTCGTAGGTACGATCAAAATAAGAGGAATATATCATAAGTACCTGTAAGTGAGTACGAGGAAAGTACGACGAAAGTACGTGATCGTATGTACGATAAAAGTACGAGGAATATATCATAAGTACCTGTAAGTGAGTACGAGGAAAGTACGACGAAAGTACGTGATCGTATGTAGGATAAAAGTAAGAAGAATATATCATAAGTACCTGTAAGTGAGTACGAGGAAAGTACGACGAAAGTACGTGATCGTAGGTACGATAAAAGTAAGAGGAATATATCATTAGTACCTGTAAGTGAATACGAGAAAAGTACGACGAAAGTACGTGATCGTAGGTAGGATAAAAATAAGAGGAATATATCATAAGTACCTGTAAGTGAGTACGAGAAAAGTACGACGAAAGTACGTGATCGTAGGTACGATAAAAGTAAGAGGAATATATCATAAGTACCTGTAAGTGAGTACGAGAAAAGTACAACAAAAGTACGTGATCGTAGGTACGATAAAAATAAAAGGAATATATCATAAGTACCTGTAAGTGAGTACGAGAAAAGTACGACGAAAGTACGTGATCGTAGGTAGGATAAAAGTAAGAGGAATATATGATAAGTACCTGTAAGTGAGTACGAGAAAAGTACGACGAAAGTATGTGATCGTACGTACGATAAAATAAGAGAAATATATCATAAGTACCTGTAAGTGAGTACGAGAAAAGTACGACGAAAGTACGTGATCGTAGGTACGATAAAAATAAGAGGAATATATCATAAGTACCTGTAAGTGAGTACGAGAAAAGTACGACGAAAGTACGTGATCGTAGGTAGGACAAAAGTAAGAGGAATATATCATAAGTACCTGTAAGTGAGTACGAGAAAAGAACAAAGAAAAGACGTGATCGTAGGTATGATAAAAATAAGAGGAATTCATCATAAGTACCTGTAAGTGAGTACGAGAAAAGTACGACGAAAGAACGTGATCGTAGGTACGATTAAAGTAAGAGGAATATATCATAAGTACCTGTAAGTGAGTACGAGAAAAGTACGACGAAAGTACGTGATCGTAGGTACGATAAAAGTAAGAGGAATATATCATAAGTACCTGTAAGTGAGTACGAGAAAAGTACGACGAAAGTACGTGATCGTAGGTACGATAAAAGTAAGAGGAATATATCATAAGTACCTGTAAGTGAGTACGAGAAAAGTACGACAAAAGTACGTGATCGTAGGTACGATAAAAATAATAGGAATATATCATAAGTACCTGTAAGTGAGTACGAGAAAAGTACGACGAAAGTACGTGATCTTAGGTACAATAAAAATAAGAGGAATATATAATAAGTACCTGTAAGTGAGTACGAGAAAAGTACGACGAAAGTACGTGATCGTAGGTACGATAAAAATAAGAGGAATATATCATAAGTACCTGTAAGTGAGTACGAGAAAAGTACGACGAAAGTAAGTGATCGTAGGTACGATAAAAGTAAGAGGAATATATCATAAGTACCTGTAAGTGAGTACGAGAAAAGTACGACGAAAGTACGTGATCGTAGGTACGATAAAAGTAAGAGGAATATATTATAAGTACCTGTAAGTGAGTACGAGTAAAGTACGACGAAACTACGTGATCGTAGGTACGATAAAAATAATAGGAATATATCATAAGTACCTGTAAGTGAGTACGAGAAAAGTACGACGAAAGAACGTGATCGTAGGGAGAATAAAAGTAAGAGGAATATATCATAAGTACCTGTAGGTGAGTACGAGAAAAGTACAAAGAAAAGACGTGATCGTAGGTACGATAAAAATAAGAGGAATTTATCATAAGTACCTGTAAGTGAGTACGAGAAAAGTACGACGAAAGTACGTGCTCGTAGGTACGATAAAAATAAGAGGAATATATCATAAGTACCTGTAAGTAAGTACGAGAAAAGTACGACGAAAGTACGTGATCGTAGGTACGATAAAAGTAAGAGGAATATATCATAAGTACCTGTAAGTTAGTACTAGAAAAGTACGACGAAAGTTCGTGATCGTAGGTACGATAAAAATAAGAGAAATATATCATAAGTACCTGTAAGTGAGTACGAGAAAAGTACGACGAAAGTACGTGGTCGTAGGTACGATAAAAGTAAGAGGAATATATCATAAGTACCTGTAAGTGAGTACGAGAAAAGTAAGACGAAATTACGTGATCGTAGGTACGATAAAAATAAGAGGAGTATATCATAAGTACCTGTAAGTGAGTACGAGAAAAGTACGACGAAAGTACGTGATCGTAGGTAGGATAAAAGTAAGAGGAATATATCATAAGTAGCTGTAAGTGAGTACGAGAAAAGTACGACGAAAGTACGTGATCGTAGGTACGATAAAAATAAGAGGAATATATCATAAGTACCTGTAAGTGAGTACGAGAAAAAGTACGACGAAAGTACGTGATCGTAGGTACGATAAAATAAGAGGAATATATCATAAGTACCTGTAAGTGAGTACGAGAAAAGTACGACAAAAGTACGTGCTCGTAGGTACGATCAAAATAAGAGGAATATATCATAAGTACCAGTAAGTGAGTACGAGAAAAGTACGACGAAAGTACGTGATCGTAGGTACGATAAAAGTAAGAGGAATATATCATAAGTACCTGTAAGTGAGTACGAGAAAAGTACCTGTAAGTGAGTACGAGAAAAGTACGACGAAAGTACGTGATCGTAGGTACGATAAAAGTAAGAGGAAAATATCATAAGTACCTGTAAGTGAGTACGAGAAAAGGGCGATGAAAGTACGTGCTCGTAGGTACGATCAAAATAAGAGGAATATATCATAAGTACCTGTAAGTGAGTACGAGAAAAGTACGACGAAAGTACGTGATCATAGGTACGATAAAAATAAGAGAAATATATCATAAGTACCTGTAAGTGAGTACGAGAAAAGTACGATGAAAGTACGTGATCGTAGGTACGATAAAAATGAGAGGAATATATCATAAGTACCTGTAAGTGAGTACGAGAAAAGTACGACGAAAGTACGTGATCGTAGGTACGATAAAAGTAAGAGGAATATATCATAAGTACTTGTAAGTAAGTACGAGAAAAGTACGACAAAAGTACGTGATCGTAGGTACGATAAAAATAAGAGGAATATATCATAAGTACCTGTAAGTGAGTACGAGAAAAGTACGACGAAAGTACGTGATCGTAGGTAGGATAAAAGTAAGAGGAATATATCATAAGTACCTGTAAGTGAGTACGAGAAAAGTACGACGAAAGTACGTGATCGTAGGTACGATAAAAGTAAGAGGAATATATTATAAGTACCTGTAAGTGAGTACGAGTAAAGTACGACGAAACTACGTGATCGTAGGTACGATAAAAATAATAGGAATATATCATAAGTACCTGTAAGTGAGTACGAGAAAAGTACGACGAAAGAACGTGATCGTAGGGAGAATAAAAGTAAGAGGAATATATCATAAGTACCTGTAGGTGAGTACGAGAAAAGTACAAAGAAAAGACGTGATCGTAGGTACGATAAAAATAAGAGGAATTTATCATAAGTACCTGTAAGTGAGTACGAGAAAAGTACGACGAAAGTACGTGCTCGTAGGTACGATAAAAATAAGAGGAATATATCATAAGTACCTGTAAGTGAGTACGAGAAAAGTACGACGAAAGTACGTGATCGTAGGTACGATAAAAGTAAGAGGAATATATCATAAGTACCTGTAAGTTAGTACTAGAAAAGTACGATGAAAGTTCGTGATCGTAGGTACGATAAAAATAAGAGAAATATATCATAAGTACCTGTAAGTGAGTACGAGAAAAGTACGACGAAAGTACGTGGTCGTAGGTACGATAAAAGTAAGAGGAATATATCATAAGTACCTGTAAGTGAGTACGAGAAAAGTACGACGAAAGAACGTGATCGTAGGGAGAATAAAAGTAAGAGGAATATATCATAAGTACCTGTAGGTGAGTACGAGAAAAGTACAAAGAAAAGACGTGATCGTAGGTACGATAAAAATAAGAGGAATTTATCATAAGTACCTGTAAGTGAGTACGAGAAAAGTACGACGAAAGTACGTGCTCGTAGGTACGATAAAAATAAGAGGAATATATCATAAGTACCTGTAAGTGAGTACGAGAAAAGTACGACGAAAGTACGTGATCGTAGGTACGATAAAAGTAAGAGGAATATATCATAAGTACCTGTAAGTTAGTACTAGAAAAGTACGACGAAAGTTCGTGATCGTAGGTACGATAAAAATAAGAGAAATATATCATAAGTACCTGTAAGTGAGTACGAGAAAAGTACGACGAAAGTACGTGGTCGTAGGTACGATAAAAGTAAGAGGAATATATCATAAGTACCTGTAAGTGAGTACGAGAAAAGTAAGACGAAATTACGTGATCGTAGGTACGATAAAAATAAGAGGAGTATATCATAAGTACCTGTAAGTGAGTACGAGAAAAGTACGACGAAAGTACGTGATCGTAGGTAGGATAAAAGTAAGAGGAATATATTATAAGTACCTGTAAGTGAGTACGAGAAAAGTACGACGAAAGTACGTGATCGTAGGTACGATAAAAATAAGAGGAATATATCATAAGTACCTGTAAGTGAGTACGAGAAAAAGTACGACGAAAGTACGTGATCGTAGGTACGATAAAATTAAGAGGAATATATCATAAGTACCTGTAAGTGAGTACGAGAAAAGTACGACGAAAGTACGTGCTCGTAGGTACGATCAAAATAAGAGGAATATATCATAAGTACCAGTAAGTGAGTACGAGAAAAGTACGACGAAAGTACGTGATCGTAGGTACGATAAAAGTAAGAGGAATATATCATAAGTACCTGTAAGTGAGTACGAGAAAAGTACCTGTAAGTGAGTACGAGAAAAGTACGACGAAAGTACGTGATCGTAGGTACGATAAAAGTAAGAGGAAAATATCATAAGTACCTGTAAGTGAGTACGAGAAAAGGGCGATGAAAGTACGTGCTCGTAGGTACGATCAAAATAAGAGGAATATATCATAAGTACCTGTAAGTGAGTACGAGAAAAGTACGACGAAAGTACGTGATCATAGGTACGATAAAAATAAGAGAAATATATCATAAGTACCTGTAAGTGAGTACGAGAAAAGTACGATGAAAGTACGTGATCGTAGGTACGATAAAAATGAGAGTAATATATCATAAGTACCTGTAAGTGAGTACGAGAAAAGTACGACGAAAGTACGTGATCGTAGGTACGATAAAAGTAAGAGGAATATATCATAAGTACTTGTAAGTAAGTACGAGAAAAGTACGACAAAAGTACGTGATCGTAGGTACGATAAAAATAAGAGGAATATATCATAAGTACCTGTAAGTGAGTACGAGAAAAGTACGACGAAAGTACGTGATCGTAGGTAGGATAAAAGTAAGAGGAATATATCATAAGTACCTGTAAGTGAGTACGAGAAAAGTACGACGAAAGTACGTGATCGTAGGTACGATAAAAATAAGAGGAATATATCATAAGTACCTGTAAGTGAGTACGAGAAAAGTACGACGAAAGTACGTGATCGTAGGTTGGATAAAAGTAAGAGGAATATATCATAAGTACCTGTAAGTGAGTACGAGAAAAGTACGACGAAAGTACGTGATCGTAGGTACGATAAAAGTAAGAGGAATATATCATAAGTACCTGTAAGTGAGTACGAGGAAAGTACGACGAAAGTACGTGATCGTATGTACGATAAAAGTAAGAGAAATATATCATAAGTATCTGTAAGTGAGTACGAGAAAAGTACGACGAAAGTACGTGATCGTAGGTACGATAAAAATAAGAGGAATATATCATAAGTACCTGTAAGTGAGTACGAGAAAAGTACGACGAAAGTACGTGATCGTAGGTACGATAAAAATGAGAGGAATATATCATAAGTACCTGTAAGTAAGCACGAAAAAAGTACGATGAAATTACGTGATCGTAGGTACGATAAAAATAAGAGGAATATATCATAAGTACCTGTAAGTGAGTACGAGAAAAGTACGACGAAACTACGTGATCTTAGGTACGATAAAAGTAAGAGGAATATATCCTAAGTACCTGTAAGTGAGTACGAGAAAAGTACGACGAAAGTACGTGATCGTAGGTACGATAAAAATAAGAGGAATATATCATAAGTACCTGTAAGTGAGTACGAGAAAAGTACGACGAAAGTACGTGATCGTAGGTAGGACAAAAGTAAGAGGAATATATCATAAGTACCTGTAAGTGAGTACGAGAAAAGTACAAAGAAAAGACGTGATCGTAGGTACGATAAAAATAAGAGGAATTTATCATAAGTACCTGTAAGTAAGTACGAGAAAAGTACGACGAAAGAACGTGATCGTAGGTACGATAAAAGTAAGAGGAATATATCATAAGTACCTGTAAGTGAGTACGAGAAAAGTACGACGAAAGTACGTGATCGTAGGTACGATAAAAGTAAGAGGAATATATCATAAGTACCTGTAAGTGAGTACGAGAAAAGTACGACGAAAGTACGTGATCGTAGGTACGATAAAAGTAAGAGGAATATATCATAAGTACCTGTAAGTGAGTACGAGAAAAGTACGACGAAAGTACGTGATCGTAGGTACGATAAAAGTAAAAGGAATATATCATAAGTACCTGTAAGTGAATACGAGAAAAGTACGACGAAATTACGTGATCGTAGGTAGGATGAAAATAAGAGGAATATATCATAAGTACCTATAAGTGAGTACGAGAAAAGTACGACGAAAGTACGTGATCGTAGGTACGATAAAAGTAAGAGGAATATATCATAAGTACCTGTAAGTGAGTACGAGAAAAGTACAACAAAAGTACGTGATCGTAGGTACGATAAAAATAAGAGGAATATATCATAAGTACCTGTAAGTGAGTACGAGAAAAGTACGACGAAAGTACGTGATCGTAGGTAGGATAAAAGTAAGAGGAATATATCATAAGTACCTGTAAGTGAGTACGAGAAAAGTACGACGAAAGTATGTGATCGTAGGTACGATAAAATAAGAGGAATATATCATAAGTACCTGTAAGTGAGTACGAGAAAAGTACGACGAAAGTACGTGATCGTAGGTACGATAAAAATAAGAGGAATATTTCATAAGTACCTGTAAGTGAGTACGAGAAAAGTACGACGAAAGTACGTGATCGTAGGTACGATAAAAGTAAGAGGAATATATCATAAGTACCTGTAAGTGAGTACGAGAAAAGTACGACAAAAGTACGTGATCGTAGGTACGATAAAAATAATAGGAATATATCATAAGTACCTGTAAGTGAGTACGAGAAAAGTACGACGAAAGTACGTGATCTTAGATACGATAAAAATAAGAGGAATATATCATAAGTACCTGTAAATGAGTACGAGAAAAGTACGACGAAAGTACGTGATCGTAGGTACGATAAAAATAAGAGGAATATATCATAAGTACCTGTAAGTGAGTACGAGAAAAGTACGACGAAAGTACGTGATCGTAGGTACGACAAAAGTAAGAGGAATATATCATAAGTACCTGTAAGTGAGTACGAGAAAAGTACGACGAAAGTACGTGATCGTAGGTACGATAAAAGTAAGAGGAATATATTATAAGTACCTGTAAGTGAGTACGAGAAAAGTACGACGAAAGTACGTGATCGTAGGTACGATAAAAATAATAGGAATATATCATAAGTACCTGTTTGTGAGTACGAGAAAAGTACGACGGAAGTACGTGATCGTAGGTACGATAAAAGTAAGAGGAATATATCATAAGTACCTGTAAGTGAGTACGAGAAAAGTACGACAAAAGTACGTGATCGTAAGTAGGATAAAAGTAAGAGGAATATATCATAAGTACCTGGAAGTGAGTACGAGAAAAGTACGATGAAAGTACGTGATCGTAGGTACGATAAAAATAAGAGGAATATATCATAAGTACCTTTAAGTGAGCACGAGAAAAGTACGACGAAAGTACGTGATCGTAGGTAGGATAAAAGTAAGAGGAATATATCATAAGTACCTGTAAGTGAGTACGAGAAAAGTACGACGAAAGTACGTGATCGTAGGTACGATAAAAATAATAGGAATATTTCATAAGTACCTGTAAGTGAGTACGAGAAAAGTACGACGAAAGTACGTGATCGTAGGTACGATAAAAGTAAGAGGAATATATCATAAGTACCTGTAAGTGAGTACGAGAAAAGTACGACGAAATTACGTGATCGTAGGTACGATAAAAATAAGAGGAATATATCATAAGTACCTGTAAGTGAGTACGAGAAAAGTACGACTAAAGTACGTGATCGTAGGTACGATAAAAGTAAGAGGAATATATCATAAGTACCTGTAAGTGAGTACGAGAAAAGTACGACGAAAGTACGTGATCGTAGGTACGATAAAAGTAAGAGGAATATATCATAAGTATCTGTAAGTGAGTACGAGAAAAGTACGACGAAAGTACGTGATCGTAGGTACGATAAAAATAAGAGGAATATTTGATATGTACCTGTAAGTGAGTACGAGAAAAGTACGACGAAAGTACGTGATCGTAGGTACGATAAAAATAAGAGGAATATATCATAAGTACCTGTAAGTGAGTACGAGAAAAGTACGACGAAAGTACGTGATCGTAGGTAGGATAAAAGTAAGAGGAATATATCATAAGTACCTGTAAGTGAGTACGAGAAAAGTACGACGAAAGTACGTGATCGTAGGTACGATAAAAATAAGAGGAATATATCATAAGTACCTGTAAGTGAGTACGAGAAAAGTTCGACGAAAGTACGTGATCGTAGGTACGATAAAAATAAGAGGAATATATCATAAGTACCTGTAAGTGAGTACGAGAAAAGTACGACGAAAGTACGTGATCGTAGGTACGATAAAAATAAGAGGAATATTTCATAAGTACCTGTAAGTGAGTACGAGAAAAGTACGACGAAAGTACGTGATCGTAGGTACGATAAAAATAAGAGGAATATTTCATAAGTACCTGTAAGTGAGTACGAGAAAAGTACGACGAAAGTACGTGATCGTAGGTAGGATAAAAGTAAGAGGAATATATCATAAGTACCTGTAAGTGAGTACGAGAAAAGTACGACGAAAGTACGTGATCGTAGGTACGATAAAAATAAGAGGAATATATCATAAGTACCTGTAAGTGAGTACGAGAAAAGTACGACGAAAGTACGTGATCGTAGGTACGATAAAAGTAAGAGGAAAGTAGATTCGACAAAAGTAAGTAAACCCAAGGATATTAAATGGGTCTTAGGATGTTTTAAAACATTATTTCATCCCAACCTGGGGCACAGGACCCGAGCGCGACTCATCTGCTCCTTCTCCCTGCTCTTCAGGGAAGAGAAAACGGTGGTGTTTTCCGTGTGTGTGGGTGGGGAGGATAAAGTTAAGAAAAATTATTTCAGTGTTGAAAAGTAAATCACATCAAACGGTCAATCATGTTGAATGAAATCGAAAGCCATCGAAAGCGTTTCCGACAGTAGTTTTTAAGGGAGAAAGAGATTTATGAAAGAAGGGAGGGGTGAATTTATGAAAATGTAAAAATGTGCAGAATGTATTTTACCCGAGTAGCCGTAGGAGGAGTTTACTTGGAGTCCTATAGCGCGAGAGAGCACACAATTCTCCTGAATTTGAGATTCCGGGAACCTCAAATGAAGGAGAGCAAATCGATGACTGAACTATTCATCAAACGCGACCTTATATCGTGTCAATCATGTATCGTCTATCTCCTGTTCATCCGGCCCACGCTGTATTCATTTTACATCTAAATCAGTCCTAGTTCATGTTCGTGGTCTAGTTTCTAGTTAAGTTCGAGTTAGATTAAATATTAGTTAGGGGTGGTTTAATTTTTTAACCTAATCATAAGCTATCTAACTGACACTTAGAACTTGAGGATAAAACTTGAAGTTTATTTCCAACTTCCATGTCATCCTAAGAGTACTCTCCCACAGCTATTAGTCTACATCCTAAACCCTAAATCTTGTATATACTAATTTGGTTGATTTATTTATTGATATGCATAGGCTGTAATCTTTATGGCTACGGAAATTCAGTCGAGTCATTTATCGCTACACATAGGCTATGTCATCTCTATGGCAACGGAAATTCGATCGATTTATTTATCACTATGCATATGCTATGCTCCCCCTATGGTTACGGAAATTTGGTTGATTTATTTACCACTATGCATAGGCTATGCTATCCCTTTGGTTACGGAAATTTGGTAGATTTATTTATTGGTATGCATAGGGTGTTATCTTTATGGCTACGAAAATTCAGTCTATTCAATTATCTCTACACATTAGGCTATGTTATTTTTATGTCAACAGAAATTTAGTTGATTTATTTACCGGTATACTTAGGCTATACAATCCCTATAGTTGCGGAAATTTGGTGGATTTATTTAACGTTATATTTAGCTATAATAACCCTATAGTTCCGGAAATTTGGTGGGTTTATTTACCTCTATACTTAGGCTAAACTAACACTATAGTTACGGAAATTTGGTGGATTTATTTACCGCTATACCTAGGCTATACTAACCCTATATTTACGGAAATTTGGTTGATTTATTTACCGATATACTTAGGCTATACTAACCCTATAGTTACGGAAATTTGGTGGACTTATTTAGCACTATACTTAGGTTTTACTAACCCTATAGTTACGGAAACTTGGTTGATTTATTTACCGCTATACTTAGGCTATACTAACCCTATAGTTACGGAAATTTGGTAGATTTATTTACCGGTATACTTAGGCTATACTATCCCTATAGTTGCGGAAATTTAATTAATTCTTTTACCGCTATAATTAGGCTATACTACTCCTATAATTAAGGAAATTTGGTGGATTTATTTACCGCTATACTTAGGCTATGCTATCCCTATAGCTACGGAAATTTGCTTGATTTATTTATCGTTGTGCATAGGCTATGTTATCTCTATACAAAGGAAATTCAGTTCATTTATTTTTCGCTATGCATAGTCTATGTTTATATAAGGCAATGTGTTGGAAGAATGTAACTTAGGCACCCAAAAGAACTATAAAAGATGATAACCATTCATTCAGTAGAATAAGACGATTGAAGGCAGATATATGAAGACAAATGGGGGGGAGGGGGCTAGCAAGAACGGAAATAGTGAAGGTTTGTATGGTCTTGGCGAACCTTCGAGAACAAGTTCGAATAACGAATACATACACTTATAAATCCGAACTGATTGTGAAGAATAACAATCATAAGAGTTTGGTAGACGGTACACAAATCTGGTTCATCGCCAAACCTGAATGTTTTTTTTGTTGAATTGGACGCTTTTCTTCTGAGGAGCTCTCAAGGTCGAATGTCTATAGAGAACATTGGAAAAAAATGACTTAGCTACGGCTCTAGGTCTCACCTTATCCATGAAGGTACCTTACAATGCTCCAGAGACTGAGTCAAATTTATAAGCCCACTCAGTAAGGAGAAAGATGGATTCTTTGCGTGGTGCAGCTTCCTGGAGTTTAGGTCTTGCGTGGAGGCTTGACTTATCATTACTGTCGACTCATGGCATTGTTCATGAGCAGGAGTTTTAATGAGGAACCGATTTTAATTACATTCGCTTGGGGTTAGGAGAGGGAGGGAGGGGGGGAGAGAGAGAGAGAGAGAGAGAGAGAGAGAGAGAGAGAGAGAGAGAGAGAGAGAGAGAGAGAGAGAGAGAATGTTGATGTTGTTGTATACATAAATCACACTTATTGCTATTTTACCCACAAATACTGCCATTATTTATATCTTTTATGCTAATTTTGTAAGTAACCTAAATAAATATAATAAGGACAATATAAAATGTGAAATAAAACTAAATCTTATAACAAAAAGAACAGCATTTCAATTTTTAATTGAAATACTAACTGCAGGTTAGGATATGTGACCCTTGCTTTCTATAAGACGAGATTACATATATACCCTCAGTTTTATTGAATTAAATTATCCCCTCCACGTGATCAATGAAAGTTTATCTAAAGCAAAATCAACTCATTACCGTCCCAAGGATAAAAACAAATTTTGTAATACGAAGTATCTATCCCTCCCTTTTTATTCCCTCTTCAAAGGAGTGAAAAAAGTTATTTCTCCAGGCCTAAGCACATTTAAATACTCTTTGTCTATCCTTAAATCTTTCCCTTCGACCAAGCCCGTGGATCAGCCAAATGAAGCAGGTGTATATTTAATCCCGTGTGGCTCTGCAAACTGTCCCTCATTCTACATAGGAGAGACCGGAAGAACCTTAACAAATAGAATTTATGAACATAAAGGTGATGTCAGACGAGGCAGTACCGTATCCAGTAGTTTTAATCATATTAGCAACTTCAACCACCAAATTGACTATTCAAAGGCACAAATCGTATATAATTGTAATGATTTCCGTAAAAGGAAAAATAGTAGAATCTATATTAATAGGAGAAATTCCCAATTTTAATTTGTCAGATGTGCAATTGAAATGCAGCCCCCATTCCCGTAACCTCATCGTAAACAGCTTAGTCAACGATCTTAGACTGGCACCCCTTGATTAATGACCTTTTTCCCCCGTTTTGTATTTCTTTGTGTTTTTTTCTTTTTGTTTTTTCTCTGATATGTACACTACATATTTATAGACTTTTGTAACATTTGCATTCTCAGTATACGACCGACTGAAGAGGGTATGATAAACTACACACGGAAACTAGTCTCGTAAAGTAAACTTTTGGCTCCTATGCAGTAGTTTAACTCTCATCTATATATATATATATATATATATATATATATATATATATATGAAAAGATCTAACAAAGTTAACTTGAGTCAAAGTTATGCAAATACACCAACAAAGGAAAAGTGAAAAAGATTCCGAGCGCTTTCGTCTTTATTCCTAAAGACCTTTACAAGGAATGAATAAGAGTCAGGGCATACATTGCCTTAAATAGTGGAACGGGGGGGATTAGACTACCTCACCTCTCAACCTTAATTAGGGGGTACAAAATCCTGAAACAACTTTATATGAGATTTGTTTCTAGTGATAATGAACAAACCAAGAGCTAAGGTTGAAATTTAGGAACGTGTTAATGGAGATGCATTCTAATATATTTCTCAAAATTTAATTACTGCATTTTATGACTGGTTTGGCACTGTTCCAGTTAATGCTATGGTTAATATTGTACATATGTAGAAAAAGCGTAGATTGTTCACTGTGATTACGTACATTGTTCACTGTGATTACGTACATTGGCTTGATGTTGCTTAACCCGGGCATCTAGTTCTTTCTTGGTTTGTCCATCATAACACTTTTGGCAGTTGTTGCAGCCTATCGAATAAATAATGCCAGGTGAATATTTAACAAGCATGCGATAAATTGTAGTCTCATACTTAAAAATAACATTTATGTTCAGAGGCCTAAGTAAACGAGGTAATTTAATGAAAATATGGTTAGAGGGTAAAACTAATAAGTTTTTGGCATGGAACTTAGGGATATTAACATTAGTTTGATAATACGAAGGCTTAGCGGACTTATAACAATTATCGAGAAAGTACAAAGGGTAGCACAAATTTATCCCTATTTTATATATTCTATCGATTTCTTTGTCTAGGTATTCTGGTGAGACAATTCTAAGGGCATAGAGGAGAAAACACTTTGTTTGATGTTATTATGGTGGTTAGAATAAAAGTGTATAAAAGAGTCTATGGGTGTGGGTTTTCTATATATTTCATATTTGAAACAATGGTTTGTCCGATGAATTAGAATATTTAGGAAAGGGAGTGTGCGATTTTTTTTAACTTCTAAAGTAAATTTAATGGAGGGCAATAAGGTGTTAATTTTAGTAACAAATTTATTAATATTTCAATTATTAGGCCAAAGGCAAAGGATGTCATCAACATATCGCTTCCAGGCTATGGGGGTTTCATTAATTTGGGGAAGTATTCTAGATTCGAAGGATTCCATGTATAGGTTTGCAAGTACGGGGGACAACCTATACATGGAATTCTTCGACCCGGCCAGCATCATAGAAGGAAGTATCACCCGTCTCTATGTAGTTGGATGTGGTTATGGCGCAAGTACCCGAGAGGAGGAAGGCGGGGGGGGGGGGGGGGGGCAAAACTTTAGCGGTCGTTGATTCGGCCGCTATTGCCATAAAGTCTACCATGAGTCATCCCTTTTGAGGTTCCCATTCGAGATCCATCCCATCCATCCATCACCCATAATCCTGGCAGCATCCGATTGGGGACCAACTGGAAAATGGTCGGGAGCGCTCATCTCATGTTTTCGTACCTACCTACATTAACCGTTACCGCCTTTACCTAACCATCACTTTTTCATACACCCAAAACACGATAACTACACTTTGTTTTCAGAAAGAAAATTAATACAAGATGACACCAAAAGAAGGATGTCGAAGACCATGGAGACCATCACTAAGAGGGTCCTCCTCAGGACCATCCAAGGAATGAAGGCCCCCGAGAAACGGAAACTTTGCGAGACCCTCTATCTCGAACTAAGAGTTGCCCTGGTAAAACTTATCGAGGTGTCGTCCGGGTTCATCACAATCTGCGCCGAAACAAAGGATGTAGATCGGCTCCTATCGGAAGAAGGAGCTAAAGTACTCAAGACTATTGGACTCGAAGCCAAGACCCCTCCTCGAGTGGCAGCAAACCGAAGCGTGATCTGCAGCAAATTGAAGAGTTGGGTCGGCGAGAATTTGACGGAAGATTTTAAAGAAGAAATTATGAGAAGTAATCAGTGGGCTAATGTTCGCGAAGTGATTAAATTCCGCGAACACACCCAGGTGTTCAAGATTACCTTCTCGACCACCGACATGGCACGGAAAGCAATGACGGACGGGCTCCTGATTTTCAACATGAGGATACCAGGGGAGAATGTCCTACAGGAGAAATTCAGTAGTATACAAATGTGCTTTGTATGCTACAAATTGGAATCGCACACCAATACGACCAGCCCGAACAAAGATAAGCTGTGGTGCAGCGAATGCGCCACAGAAGGCCATAGCCATCAGTATCAGTAGCACCCGCTTCCGCCTCTCAAAATTGAGAAGTATCAAGAATCATTTACGCTCTCGAATGGCGCAGGACCAAGTGACTGCCTTTGCACTGATATTAATTGAAACATGAAGTTGGACGAAGTCTAAACTATAATGAATTAATAAAAGATGAACAAATCCTCAACTGTCCTAAAAGCAAGCCGAATCGTCTCTTCATCCAGCGATTAACGACACTTCATGTGACTTAACTTCACCGTAATCAGAAGTGGGTCTTTCCATTCAACTAATCAGTAGCCCGAAGATGCAATCCAAAGAGCTCACTTCTTAACGCAGTTGATAAACTTACATTACCTGAGCTCCCAAATCCTAATAAGACCATCCCCTAATTCAATAAAATTAACCTAAGTTAATTAAGATAAGAAAATATCCCTTCACAAAATACAACAAAAGATTAAGTCAATTTCCTAAATAAACTTTAGATCCCAAGGATCTTAATTTACAGGTGTAACCATCCCACCCCCCTCGCCCCTGTATTTGTCCAAGTGTTCACCAGCACGAAAATCTCAGCTATCGCATAATGAAGCGCTGCAATTAAACTAGGAATCCATAAACCAAAATGTAGGAAGTCCATCACGCAAGATCATCCATTACGCTGTTTGGATGTCGACCATAAAATTAGTTGGTCCACTTCTCGATACAAGGGACCCTTCCCTTTGTACACTACACTACGCGTGACTGTAGTGTCATGGCGAGAGAGAGACTTTTTACAAGAGCAATTATGCTGTTAAAAAGCGGGAAGAGACAACTAGTTCATCCAAGAGGTCGAGACGGCAACTGCTGTCATATGAACGAGAGACAATTTGAGGGCTGAGGAGTTTTTAGCATGCAAACATAACCTTTATATAAATTTGGTATAAAATAAAATCGTATATTTATATAAATGATTTAATTTCTAATTTAAGAATATTCTTACTTTCGAGAAATTATCGATAAATCCTTCTAAAAGAAGATAATCCAGTAGAATTGTAAGAAGTTTATGACCACTAGTTTAATGACGTCACAAATATACTTTGAATGAGGCTATAATACTAATGCTTCAATGATAAATATATCGATATCACGATAGTTACACACTGCCCTGAAAGTACTTATGAGTACAACAGATTTTTTGGCTAAGTGAGGAAAATGATTGCCCTAATAAAAAAAGTGCTAAAAAAAAATTCATTTTCTTGTCATTTTTTCGTTTTAGGTAACGCCCAAAGTTTTTTTTTATTTTTTTTATCTCTGTATTTTCGTGTTACCATCCTAGTAAGAAGAGTAAAATACCGTATCTCCTACACACGTATTCTTGATTTTCCTTACAAATTATTCATGATTGTTCCTAAATAGTCTTGATGTTTCACTGAACTTTACTTTTTGGAAAAAGATAAAAAAACAAAAAGGAGAAGGATTTAAAAAAAACAGGATTGCCAATAATTAATGTAAACCGTCCCTCCTTTCTTTTTACATCATCCAAAACACAAACAAAGAACGCGATAAAATTTTCGCCAGTTAAAATATCCTTTGTATCAACATCTCTACTTGAAATGGAATTTTAAAGTGGTTTATAACTATAGGTACAAAACCCTTCACGATGCATTCTAGTGAAAGGTGTACACTGAAAACGTACACAAAGGATAAAGTGCATTTTTTATCACTCCAATTCAGGGTCGTAAATTCTTATTTGGTTTTAGTTTGTTTACTCTATGCTCAAACTCGATCCTGAACTTTTAGAAATACGTATCTCCTTTCTTCCTATACATTTAAGTTCGCAAAGTTCAATGTAACAATACTTACAACTTCAGTTTATTTTTAACCTTTTCTTTATTTATTTTTTATCAAATTTATTTTTCTATCTTTCCCTCTACCAGTTTGTAGGCATACTATCAACTGAATATGAAAAACACACCTAAAATAGGGTTTTATTTTGCTGTAGCAAATCAGGTTTGTATTAAATGGCAAATGCACGATGGAAAGTGAAATAATAAAGGGATCGCTTTAACGACATTGAATATAGGTAGAATGTGTAGTGTAATCTTGAAAATCCAAAATGGTGACGAGAAAAGCAGTGCAGAGATATAATCCAATAAATGACAGGTGACGGGTAAAAGAAATCTTAAAAACGAGAAGAGGTGCTAGATTGTTCTATGGCGTGTGTTGTGAAAGTAAATGCCTTTCATATCTATTTAGGGCGAGCCATCAAACCCGAGCTAACTTCCTGTGCTTACCTTAAAGAGTTCAAGGAATCTGCCGAATTATTGTCTGAAAGAGTGAGGCATACAGAAAGCTCTTGTTGCAAAATATTATGAATGAACTTTATTTTTAGTCGCAGGTGACTCTATATCTCACTATGTCGTTCGTTGGTCGGTCGGTCCCCGTTTTGGGGGTTTTTTTTTTGTAATAACATTGTATCTATTCGGCCGATTCTAACGAAATTTGAAACCTTTATGTTGTTTTATATTCCCTTTCCAATGATATAATTTCCAAAGTCCTCCCAAGGTTAGACCGAGAATTACTTTGTTTTAGCAATAACATCATAACTATTCGTCCGATTCTAACGAAAGTTGAAACTTGTATGTTGTTTTACATTCTCTTTCGAATGATATAATTGTCAAGGTCCAACCAATGTTAATCCTGGTATTATTAAAAGTTTTAAAGGTCCTAAGGTCATAAATCAGAATACTCGTATGTGAGAGCATGCGACTTTGGTCAGCAGACCTTGTTGGACGACTGTTTGGTAGTTCGAGCGATACATAGTAATTACTCCAGCAAATTCTGTGATACAACTGTTTGCACAAAGACCGGAAGAAGAATTAAGAGACTCAGGAATGTTCTAGAGTCTTTTTTTTTTTTTACTTTAATGCCCACCACTAAAAGCCTACCTCTCTCGAGATGGTGATATATAGATTTAATATTATGAATATGTTTGCTGAAATTCTTCATTCTTTTCCTATGTGAGCAGCCCCTTGGTAATGAAACATCATTACACTTATTTCTTTATATAATAATAATGAAGCTGTTCAGAGATGTGGGCTCTTACATAGCGCTCCTTTAGAGAAGTCTTGACAAGAGCCTGAGCAGAATAACGCTTCATTCAGGTACACCTGTGCTGTTTTGTCTTTCGAACGTTCTGAGAAAAACATGGGGCCCATAAGGGACCTGACGAAGGGGGAGATAAAGGGTGCGTGGGGGTCCCTACAGGAGGAGAGGCCAAATGGAATATGAAGGTATTGACGTCAACAACAGCATCCGAAGAAGGATGTAAGGAGACGAAATTAAGGGTAATCAGCTCGGTATTGATGGACGAAATTCTGAGATAATAGGACAAAAATATATAGGGGGGAGGGGTGCCACAGGAAGAGTGAAGTAGCACTGGATTATGAGGTGGTACGAAGTTGCCATCCATGGATAAGTTATTGAGAAGCTAGTGATTAAGAGAGAAAAGGGAGGTCAAAGGATATTGCTGTGTAAATGGGTTGGAAAGGAGATGTGTTGTGAGAGAGAGAAAGAGAGAAGGAGTTCAAATCTAGTCGAAAGACTGAATGGGCGAGTTTTGGTGGGATATATTATTAAATTTCACCGAGGATTAGAAGGGACGAGGTAGATGAGATTTGATTTAGTAGTTCACCTAAGTCATCGAAGAAATTATCTAAAGGATGACCAGGAGGACGGTAGATAACTTCAACTGTGAGAGACTGTAGAGTGAGAAAGAAGGCAAAATTTACAAGGTAATGAATATAGACAGAAGGCTAGCAGTGATTAATAAAATAAATCAAATATAATTTGTAATATATTCTTTGATACCTTTCTTCCTTGTGTTCTATTTAGCGTAATGGTCTGTTCTATATTGATTCTGTAAATTAATTTCTTAATTAAAAAAAAAAATACTGTTTATTTACTAGCAAGAAACTGATAACAGTATTTTGGTCAACATTAGGCAACACGATATTTCTATTTCAATGCTTAATAACTAGTAAATAACTAGTAAATAATCTTGGAAGAATGTATAGCTTGTAAAGGTTATCTAAATTTTGTTATCATTGACATTTATTGATACCTAGTAGGATAGATAATAATAATATTCACTCTTCCAGACATATTTTCAAGCACACAATGGCACAATCTCTTAAAAAGCAATTATGTTCAATATCATTGGTAGATTTCTTGAAAATTAGCAGCTGTAAACTTTGTTTACTTTCAACCTAAGTACATCCCGTATCATCATCTCACTTACTCTATAATTTAAGAAAGGGATTTTTTTGAGTATTTGAATAATAATTTCATCTTAGTTCGGTTATGACTTATGTTTTTGTATCAAGGCTATTTCTAATAATTCTTTTATAATATCAAAAAATAAAAATGATGAAGTTCAAAAATAATTATAAGTATCGAATTTTTGTTAATTTTTTAAAACCCAAAGAATTACAAATGGTGAAGTTCAGAAAATTTAGTTTAAAGTTCCTCTTTAAAATTATAATTGGCGAAGTTCAGAAAATTTAGTTAAAGTTCGTCTTTAAAATTATTATAATTGGCGAAGTTCAGAAAATTTAGTTTAAAGTTCCTCTTAAAAATTATTATAATTGGCGAAGTTCAGAAAATTTAGTTTAAAGTTCCTCTTTAAAATTATTATAATTGGCGAAGTTCAGAAAATTTAGTTTAAAGTTCCTCTTTAAAATTATTATAATTGGCGAAGTTCAAAAAAATTATAAAAATTTAACTATGGCTGCTTTTGTTTAGATTTTAAATTTTAATCTTAGTAGCGGAGGGCAAGCTACCCCCGTAGGGGGGGGGAGTGGCGAAGCCATTGCCTGGTTGTGTCATATTTTATTACCATTATTTTAATAAGAACCAAAATATTTCATCTCAAGCTTATTCAAGTGTTGATACTTGATTAATTACCCTAAAAATTTAATATCATACACTCAAACCTGTAGTAACCCCCCTAACCCCCCCCCGTCGGCTCTTGTTTTATTTTATTAATGAAAATATAAAATTTTCGAATACACATTTTCTGTAAGTATTCCGCATCATTGGCACTACTGAGAATAGTATTTGTGGTGCCTGGCACTACTTGTAAATGTATGATATATTGTTATGGGGGCCCCACAATCTTGATTATTTTTTTTTGGGGGGGGGGAGCTGGCACTTGACATCGTAACGGCTCTGCATACACTTGTGTCAAAGTAAAGGGATATCAGTATGTAAAATGTAAATGTAAGAGTGGGCACCGCCACCGTACCGTTACGTCAGGAAAATTACTAGGCCTCATCAGTTATGATCTAACATCTCCAGGGTCAATATGGACACCGCCTATGCATCCCATGGCAATGCCATGCGAATTATTGGCGTTCGAAAGGGGTATGATAATGGGTACCAGACCAATGGTACAATTCCATTTCTGTATCTCAACGGGCATTCAATATACCTCGATTTCAGGAGCCACGTATGCATAGATAATGCCACATGGAAAGCATTGCCACCCTCCGTGGGCAGCACAACGGCCGACCACGGGTACTTAAGGATCAAGACCAGTGGCGTCTTTTAAGAATTGACCACATGGTGACAGACAAGCAACACTGGCTCCCAGATGCATACCAGGTGAGTGCAGTTTTCTTGACCTTCTACGGGATATGGGAAGTAGATGGCCCTACAAAATGCCTCTGTTAACACTACGACACTGGACTCAGCGCCGTACCCTATGCTCGTGACATCGTTAATTGTACCCTGTACTGATGGCAACATGTGACGTGGTTCGAGCAGTCACGATTCTTTATTTATTGGCTGATGGTAAGATTCGGGTGTGGCGCAGACCCTATGAGACCATGGACTCCAGTTGTCAACAAGGCACAGTGCAGGCTTCTGATGGTTCCATACTGGTGTGGTGTGTTTACGTGACATGGGCTGGGTTCGCTGGTCTGCCTAAATAAGTAATTACCGGTGACCGCTACGTTGCACTGCCTGGTGACCAGTTGCATCCAGTCATAGAGTTCATGTTCTCCAACATCGATGGGATATTTCGACAGGATAATGTCTAAGTTGCCCAGAATTGAACATTCTGTAGAATTTGGCGGATGGTGTGGCCAACCAGGTTCATCCGACCTGAATTCAATTGAACATTTAAGATCCGGCACTTACACATATCAGGCAAATGTGGACACCCCCGAGACAGTGAAGTTCTTCCGTCATCTTGAGGAAACAATACCACGTTGAGTTGCCGCGCTTGACTTGGCTAGAGGGTATCCTACCTAACCCATGGATTTTAATATTTCAGTGTAGTATTCATCATACTTTTTTCAACTAAATATTTTTTTTTTATATAATGATGTATTTCGCATTGATTCCGTCATCCTTAAAAAGGAATAATCGATTTCCATTTTCGGTGCTTATGCTGGCTATGTTTTTCATTTGCCTTCACCTACTGAAAGTTTATCTTCCTAAATAAATAAAAAGGTGTATTTTAATGTTAAATTAATGTTAAACCTTGCAACTACTAGTATATGAGAGTTGCCTAATAGATGAACAACGACGTGAAAGATGAGTTGAGTACGTATTTGAGAAAAAAAAGAGTTGACTGAGAGACATGTTAAGAAAATTGAGCACCATAAGTGTTGTTTTTTTTCATTAAAGAGGCCCATCTGACGGCAGATAAGTGTGCATGGGTAGGAATTGTGAGAGGTGCTAAAGCCATTCCCTGGGATTAGCCCTGAATCAACTAGCAACTCATTGTTATAAAAAGACACAATGGCACGAGAAAAAGTATAGGTAGCTATGTCCTTAATTAACGCATTAAGAAGTTATTTTTAATGTTATTTATCAACGCTGGTCCAACGTTGTGGTTAAAAGATTGTGAAAATATCGTTAAGAAAACGCATAATGTTTTAAAATGTTAATTGAATGGAACTTTTAATGCGTTTAAGCACGATTTTCGAATGTTCAAAGTTCTGAAATTGAACGAATATAGTTGTTACAATTAAGGCAAAAATCGACATGAATGATATCTTGTAATAAATTATAGTAATTTTGTACGAAATATACGAAATACAAAATCCATTGATCGATAAATCAATGTTAAATGTTAAACTTATCAAAATGATATTGAGAACAAAATAAAATAAAACGAAAAATAATAAGCGTATGTTGTTATATCTCTATCATCATCCAATTAATCCAGATTAGATATCCAATAAAATGATTTTAGAGCTATTTAGGTCATCATGGATTTAACGGAAGGTGCCATTAGAATGAAGAAAATGACGAAACAGCACCGCCAATGTCAGGTTTTTGTACCTGATTTTATTCATATTCGTGCGTTAATCTTTATTTATAGCTATCATGTGTCCAAGAAAGTTCCTACGTGTTTTTAAACCTACGTGTATAAATAAAAACAGTTCAAACAATATATTTTACTTTATAAAATTGGTTTCCCTTCCATTATATAGATTCTATCCCATCAAAATAAATGTTTATCTATGCATCTTGAATAAAACTCCTCAGCCTTTGAAGCAAAAATCTTTTGAAGTGTCCCTTCAACTTCGTCCTTATCAAAGTATCTTTCATTGCAAATTTGAAGTATTCGCTGCAAAGCTACAAAGAGTTCAAGGTAAACTTAACTGAAAGCATCCAGCGCTGGTCAACTACAAAGAAGTTATATTTCTGCACAATAATGCACAACTACACATTGGACAGGTAGTTCGAGATGCTATAAATAGTCTAGGTTGAGAACTTCTGCCAAATCTTCGAAACTCTGTAGATTTTTTCTTCGGATAACCAACTTATTTTGTCTTTAGACAATTCACTGAAAGATTTTTTCATAATGATAGACTCTAGACGAGACCAATAGTTTTTTTCTTCAAAGCCTAAAGAGTTTTATTCAAGAATCATAAATCTACTTTAGGGGGGGGGGACTTGTGAAACGAACATCATGAATGAAGGAGCCCAGAAGAGTTAGTAAAAATAGAGTATGATAGTTTCTGTTATGGTAAAAGGAAGGTGACTTGGTGCTAAAGGTAATTAACCAATGAAGAAAGATGTACATGGTATAGGAATTTAGTATTTAGACCAGGCAATGGCTTCGCCACTTCCCCCTACGGGGGGAGATTGCGTTTCACTACTAAGATTAAAATTTAAAATCTAAAAAGAAGCAGACATGGTTAAATTTTTATAAATTTTCTGAAATTCACCATTTGCAATTCTTTGGGTTTTAAAAAAATTCATATTTATATTGATTTCTGAACTACACCATTTTGTTTTTTGATATTATAAAAGAATTATTAGAAATAACTTTGATAAAAAACATAAGTCATAACCAAACTAAGATGAAATTATTATTCAAATACTCAAAAAAAAATCCCTTTCTTAAATTATAGAGTTAGTGAATAACTAAGCCAATGGATACATTAGGATACAACGTAAGATCCTGATTCGCTAAACTGCTACGAAATGTCTTCGATTTTTTTAGCAATAGAGGCAGGTCATTTACCCGGAAGAGGTTTCTTTCACTCAGCTGGGGGAGGGGGGTAACAGCACTTATGCTAAATTTTTGGAATTTGAAGGTTTCAATATATAAAGGAACCGCATCATCGCTTTCAGCTAGACGATTTATTCGATATCACATAACTCACATTTAACTGCTCCAATTTATTTTGACCCAAGAAGCAAATTCTTTTCCATTCCTTTACCTCACACCTAAACGCAGTGAATTTTGTCATACATAATATATATGAGTACATTGAGATGATTTACTATAACAGTGATTCTCAACTTTGTTTGTCCTATGCACCCTTTTCGTCATATTTCAGAATGTCATTCTCCCTTTCCAAGATTGTCTGCCTCAAAAGGTGCTGTCCAAATAATACTGAAAATCCATTAATATTTGATATTCAAGTCAGTTCATGTTATAACTTCACTTCTTTCTATTATTTTTTTAAATTACACTGGATAGTATTAATTAGTTCTATATATTTTTATTTATGTTTTTACTTTAATTTCAATAATTGTCAATTTTATTATTTTGACTTGTCTTCATCCGTTTTTTTAGCAATTATTTAATGCATTATTTTAACTGTTATCGTTAATATTCATTCCCCTTTTTATTAGTCTACACAGTCGTTGAAGATGGTCCTAGTGAAGGCCCGAACCGTCTGGCCAATAAATGATTAGTGTAATCACCTGGGTCTTCATATTCCTACTACATATCAGATTCCCAAGGAACAAATCAATTACAAGTATTATTATTATTATATATATATATATATATATATATATATATATATATATATATATATATATATATATATATATATGAATAACTCACAAAGTATCACGTGAGGTTCGCAATAAATGCAATGTCCCGCAGGAAAAATGAAAAGGTGCATCCAAGTACTTTCGAACTATATTCAGTTTATTCTCAAGGGTAAGTACAAGAGAAAATAATATAATATAGGTATATATAAGCTAGTAAAAGATAATGGACCGCCTCTAAGACAAGAAATCACCAATGAGGAAGTATGATGGGTAAATTAATATTGCCCCTCGTTGGCAAATGTTTTTATGTGTTATTATGAAACACTTTGGCTTGATGATTGCCCCATTAATTTTCGTCCGGTTTTATATAGGCGCTATGTAGACGACACTTTTTTATTATTTAGACATGTCACATTGTACACTTTTCCTCAATTATTTAAATTCTAAACACGCAAATATTAAATTTTCCTGTGAGCTCGAAAAAAATAATAGCATATCGTTTCTTGACGTGAAGATTACCCGAATAGACAATCAATAGACAATGTTTACCAAAACCCACTTTTTTAAAACTTGGTTTAATTTATTTTAGCTTCTGTGATTTTAAATTCAAAATTAATGCCATCTTTACTTTCCTACATAGAACATATAACTTGTGTTCAACTTTTACAGCTCCTACATTTAGAATTCGAATTCTTAACCAAATTCTTTACCTCCAATGGCTATCCCAAATCACTATTTCTGAGACAAATTAGTCTGTTTCTCAATAAAAAAATACTCGACTCTGCCTCCACTACAGACTGTCAATAAATTAAAGATCTTCCTTCCCTTACCATACTTTGCTTACCAATCCGAAAAACTTAAAAAAGAGTTGTTAAAACTGTTAAATTCAGCCTATCCTCAATTATTACCATCTATTGATCTCATAAATGACTTCAGACTGGGATCATTATTTAAGTTCAAAGATCAACCACCCACCAATAAGCAAACTGAAATTATATACGTTTTTCGTTGTACGTGCAGTAGCACTGTATCATATGTGGGGGCAACAAAGCGTACGCTTTACTCCCGCTTCATGCTGCATATGGGTAGATGTGAAAGAACTGGACTAAACCTTTCAAAACCTGATCCATTCCCAATTCGAAACCATCTGTCTCAATGTGGCTCTAGAGCTACACTCGAAAACTTCACGATATTTAATGCGGTAAGAAACATCTCGGACCTTTACCTGCTAGAGTCAATTTATATTACAAAACTTCAACCCTGTCTAAATAATAACTCATTATCTGTACAATTAAATATAATGACTCATTTAAAACAGGCTAATTTGTTAAATTTCACATTGTTTTTTTTAGGGGGGGGGGGCAAGAATAAAATCCACTGTCAATTATTTTCCTTCCTATTTTTTTAGAATTCTCTCGTTGGTTTAGTTTGTTTTTACCTTCCATATTTCTAATATAATCAATTAGTCTCAAATTTAATATTCATGTATCACAATTTGATTACATGTATTAAATTTTTATGTATACATTTAAGTCTGTATTTTGTATTCTTTCTTCTTTAGCACTGATGATGGTATTAGTTATAATCCTGAAACGTTTGAAATAGATGTTACGAGGCATCTACGGCTCTGTCCTGGTCACCCTGTTTATATATATGGGAAATATCACGAAAGTTAGCGCGTGATAACTATAAATATGAATAGGTACCACGGAAGGAAACTGAATAAAAGGCGGATGGAGTTAGTACTTTCGTCTATTTGACATTTTTAAACTCACAATGGTAAGAAAAATAAGACACACAGTATTTATACTAAGCACGTTTCCCTATGAGGTCTGAATAATGCCTTAGCTGTCCACAATTCCAAGATGGGACACGGAATTAGCTGGTCAAAAACTGATACAATAATCCATAGTAATAAATTTATAAAGAGAAATATCCTGGAATGATTTTTAATCTCCCACACAAAGGAGAGTAATCTCAACATTAGCCCAGGGCTGTTTTCGCTAGATCCAATTTTATCACTTTTTCTAAAATCCGACTTATCTGATAGCATTAAAAAGTTGACCTCATTGGGAAACGTGCTTAGTATAAATACTGTGTGTCTTATTTTTCTTACCATTGTGAGTTTAAAAATGTCAACTAGACGAAAGTACTAGCTCCAATCCGTCTTTTATTCAGTTTCCTTCCGTGGTACATATATATATATATATATATATATATATATATATATATATATATATAGAAGAAGAAGGAGCAAACGCAAGTTCTGCGGGTGATAACAACCACCACAGGGCTTTCGCCATATTTATTTTCTGCCTTTCTAAACAATTTTGAAGACAGAAATAAAGGTGCAGAAACCTTGCATTGCGGACTATATTACAATACAGTACAAGAAAGAAAAGTTGGACGCGAATGAGCAATGAGGCAAGAAACAGGAGTTTTTTAGAGGTAAGAGAAAAGGACATTAGAAGAAGACTAGAATCAAAGAGAGCAGAGGGCGGGTAAGAAGATGTGGTATAATAATTCCTTGGAGGTTCCTAGCTTAGAGAGATACTGGGTTTGATGGGGTAACGCTTTGGGCGGGGTAGAGTCACTGTCTCTGGTAGCTCAGCGGTAGAGAATCTGACCGGCAATCAGCAGACCCGGGTTCGAGTCCCGGCCAGGAATTTCAAACTTTTTTACCCTGGCGTTATTTCTGTCTTTTCGGTAAAGGATTGCCTTCATTGTGCCGCCCTCTGCACTCTATGATTCTAGCCTTCTTCTAATGTCCCTTTCTCTTGCCTCTAAAAAACTGTTTCTTGTCTCATTGCTCATTTGCGTCCAATTTCTAAAAGGAAAAAAGAAGAAGAAAAAGAAAAAAAGAAAAAAGAAAAAGAAGAAAAGAAGAAGAAGAAGAAGAAAATGGCATTCAGTGTGTTAAAATAAAGAGTCTATAAAGGGGATTAAAAAAGGCGGTTAAGATTAGCAAAATAAGGCCGTAGGCCACACCCCGCAGGGGTGCCTGTGTAACCAAGCTCTTCCTGTTAAGGAAGAGAACAGCGGCTTGTATATATATATATATATATATATATATATATATATATATATATATATATATATATATATATATATATATTAATAGATGGAATGTTGGCTTTCGACTTAGAGAGGTTATCACTTTGAAGGTTAAAGTCAGTTTCTCTTCAAAGTGATAACCTCTCTAAGTCGAAAGCCAACATTCCATCTATTAAATAATTAATTTCTCGTTAGTTCCCTATTATAATCCCCTATTAATGGCTTCTCACTACTGTTAAATAAAACTCGCCTTTTAAGAGAGTCCATTGGAGAGTGTTAAAACTAATTCCCGAACGCTGAAGTAAACCCGATCGAGAGCGATTTAACCTCTTGAAAATTCCCTCTTGCAAAAAAACATTAATAAAAGGGACAAATTATTTTAATTAAAAAAAACTATATATTAAATTGTTTTTTCAATTTGACAACGGATAAAGTAAAGAATTACAAGATATAATTATGCTAAAATGATTCTTTAGATATTTCAATTTTAACGTAATAAACTTGGATAAAATCAGGGATGATAAAACACAATAAAGCACTGAATCGCTATCTGAACCAATATTGTTATACCCTTCTCTCTTCCTACATAGAAATAGAGAACACGACACACTACACCAATTAGAACTCTCCTAAGGAAAGTATAAAAGAGTATATTATAAAATATAATTAATTGATTTGATTAATCGCTGCCAGCCTCCTGTCTACTTCACTCCTTCACCTCGTTTTGCTTCTTTTCTCACTGTAACGTCTTTCTTCGTTCAAGTTATCTAACGTCCCTCTCGTCACACTTTATATAATTTCTTCATTGGATTATGTAAACCATTACCTCAAATCTCTTTTACCTCACCTCTTCATTTCCCGGCGACTTCAATATCCTCGATTAAAATGTGCACTGGATGAAACTTTTCGAGTATACATAAATTTACACCCATGTGTATCTATTTAGATATACATAGAATCGATGTATTTAAGTTTAACCTTAATTTGGGAATCTATCGAAAGAGCTTTAGCTCGCGTTTCTTAGAACAGAAATTAGGGCTTACGTAATGCTTATGTCTGGTATGAACAAGCATCGGGTAACAAAGCGTTTTCCCTCTTTACAAAAGCTAATTGAAAAGTAGAGTTGTAGATAGGGAGGGGGGGGGGCAGATACCCTACCCATAAAACCAAACACCGGGGTAAATAATCATTATTGGTTGTCCGGACCTAAAACTGAAAAAAGAGGAAAAGCTAATTAAGGCCAAAACACTTGACATCTTTTCTTTTTCCTGCGGGTTATATTGTTACAGTTCTTGTCGGTATACACCAGACAATAAGAACTGCGACGAAAGCTGATAAATTAAGTTACTTTAGGTACTGATGAAAGGGAAGGGGGGGCTTGTTACAGACAAAATACAAAAAAAAGTCTCGAAATTTTGAGGAATCGTGAATGGCGTGATTCGAACCCTGTTTTGGAAATTGAAAAATCGGGCACATAATTAATCTTGCTTCACCGATGTACCCGTGTCTGTCTACCTGTCTGTCAGTGGCACCGCAGCGATAGAGTTAAGGAGGATTTTTTAAAATCTCGAAGTTGAAGCGCAATAGCAACGAGGCCACCTCACTCAGATTCTCCTATATGATTTAGGGTTAAGAGGGCAAACTTCTGCTGTTGTAGGCATGGAGGCCACTCAAACCTAAAGATCTCCCCTCTCATCCCCTCCCCCTACTTTATGTACAAAAGATAGATAAAGAAAATAAAGATGGGGACGTAAAAGGAAAAGAGGGTGGGAAGAATGAAGCCATGGTCAAATAAACCACCCAAACCGTAGCCAAATACACTCCAGGCCTTGGCCATGGATAAATGGACGAAAGCTGGTCGACGGCCAGCCTGTAAAATCAGCCGGTAGCCATGAAAATAGACGGGGAAAAAGCTTTCAAAAAAGGGCTGAAAAATGTACAAGTGTCTAGAGGGGATAAAGCCCGGGTAGACTCAAACTCGTTTGAGACTGTCCTGTGGCTGGGAAGGTGTGCCGCATCTCCAGGTACCAGAAATAATAATCTCCTCGTGGTGGATTAAGGGTAGGGGGTGGGAACGTGGGGGAGAGTATAAGTAAGCGCGCGACGAGAAACAAGGTGAACGTGGTTGGAGGGTGTTAGGTATCGAATCGGTTGGCTCGGGTCAAGCGTAATAATGGGTCTATCACCGCAAAAAAATAAATAGATGTATGAATATTAGCAGGAGTAGAATAGATACAACCACAAACAAAATAATAAGACAGTCTCCTACCACGCAAGTATATATAGTCCAAAAGTCATTCTTGCCATTTAACTACATCGTCAATTATGGTAACTCGATGTAAACGCTTAGGGCCGAATCCTTGTATGCGAGTTATATACGTGTGAATATCTGTGTATCTGTGTGCGTACACTCGTCTTCGCAAAGGTCGTCTCCTCGACTGCGGTAACCAGTTAAACAAATCAGCCGAGACAACCGGAATTAAAAGCAAAGATTAAGTTTTAATTAAGGTTCAAATATTCATGAGGTCGAAGGTTTTTTTATTTCGTCCACGTTAGAAAAGATGGAGTCGAAGCAGAAAATGAGGGGTGGGGATGAGGGGGGGATTGGTTTATATTTCGCTTGCATTGAGGAAGAATCTGAGAACCTAAGTGAATTGGTATTTTTAATAATTAAAAGAAATAGGCTGGATTAATCCAAATAGATTGAGGTTTACCGGCATAAAAAAAAGGTATGGGAAGAATTAAATGAATTAACAGAATAAAAAGTAGTAAGATTATAAAATGATAACAAAGACTGACCTACTAAAAGTCATCAGCTCTAAATACTATTATTAAAAGGATAAAGTTAAACACAGTAAGGAATTTATTTAAATGAGAAAGGAAACTACATATTAACTTTAGTCAAAATACATTTAAAAAAACAAGAATGGTTTTAGTTATAAATATTACTCGACCCTTTGGCTTAAATGATTAGTGATTGATCAGTAAGATCAGACCCGGAAGAAATGAGAGCCAGTGGCGATCAGCGGAGACGCTGAAGTCTCTCGCACGGATGCAGCCTTAGTTGTACACGATGTATTATGAATAGCATCTTTGCATCGACAAGGCTCTCCTGAGCCTTAAAGAAGGCTATGTTACCAACCGGACACCGGCGTGGTGGATCGAATCCACTTTCCGCAGTAGATCCTAGGATTCGGTAAATAAATCTCGCACCTGCTTCGAAACAAAACGGGACCTGTCTCTCGCCCGAGGAGAATCACACTGTGAATTCGCTCGGATGACGCCTAAAGAGTTTATTATTATAACGCTTATTTCTGTGTCGTGGTATAATGGACCGACCACCAAGGAAGCAGACGACGTAAAAGACTGCTATGTGCTCGAGGAATAAAGTACAAGATCGCAGCGATGATGGTGCCGGAGAAGTACTCAAGGGCCTCATCAACCAACCTAAAGGTTTTTGTAAACTGAAATAGATAAGTCAGTCATTTTCTCAAATACGGACCAACATATTCGATCCAGGCGCTACCAAGAGGCCACATTCAATCGAAAGTATACATACGCATCACGAATGCACATGTACAAACTAAGGCAGGAAAGCAGGGCGATTCTAGAACAAATGTGTGTCAATTCTTCCACTCTGAGAAAAGGAATCCAATCTCTCGCTCTTCGACTATTTTCGATATGAATTGGCATTTGGGACTATCGACCTTTCAGCTCCCCTAAAGGAAAGAAGGACTTGTCAACTGGCGTATGACTCGGAGGAACTTCGCTGCAGTGAAGTCGGCTAACTGTGGAAGGTACGAGTACATATACACAAGATAATACATACATTCCATTCAGATGCAGACGAACTATTGCCACGTGAAAGGAGGTATTTAGCCCCATCCTGTGGAGGAGGGCTTTGTAAAACCTTGGTACACCTTGAAAGTGAGCAGAATGAACGCATCCACCATGGTCTTCTGAAGACAAACAGTTAGAATAGATCGGTGGAAGGAGTCAAGCCACCGCAGGCCTTATAGCTACTCTCGAATCTATGGCAATTCCAGCGAAGGATTTTTCCTTCCGGATCTATCTAGAAGGAGCTTTCGTGAGTCCCTTTGAGAAAAATTTCGCCACAGTCACAACTATAGGCCTCTCGAAGACATATCTTCCATAGCTTTTATCTGAGTAAGGCGTCGTTGTGGCTTTCGCGTTTGGCTTAGAAATGCTCACTGAGTGGTCCACTCTAATCTTACTGGAATTGAACTCATCCAAGTCTAGCGACCGACTGGGTAAAATAGCGTAAGCACTTCGTATTCGTTGAAGAGGTCACTTGGAGGAATATGAAGCGCCAGGATTAGCCAGATAAGGACTCTTTTCTTTCTTGTTGTCAGCTGGAATGGGTAGTACCCGATGGAAGTAAAAAAAAACAGAAGGATACCCGAGGGGCGCAGTAACTACTTCGCTCGCAAACCTGTGAAGGCCTGGAAGGGCCAGGAAAGGGATAATTTACTCATTTGAAAGATGTAAGAGGTGCCTGTTCGTGCAGACCGTGGGAACTTAGACTCTAAACACTATTGGTCCACAACCTGGACTGGAACAACAGGGTGCGATTCACCATACTTACATATTTGGACTAGCACGATACAGCTTTATAGTGCCCAACTGTAGCCTAAATTTCAGTTTTAGGATTGACCCGTCTATGCATGGCGGTAGGATTTATTCGTATGATCGAAACGATAGTAGTGGTAGAATCTCTGCGACAACGGTATGAATATCTTTACACGGTAGTGATACTAGTCAGAGCGCATCGACTCGGGGAGTACGTCCAAATCAAACGTGACCGAGAGTGTCAAGGTCGCTTTAGAAACTCCTCCCTTCGTCTTCACCTCAAGCTCAACCATGATTGCCCCTTGGTCGGCCAGCGCTCCATTGATGTCGTCCAAAGAGTAGTTTAGCACTTCTATGGTGTAGACTAACTCTTTTACTAAGTTCTAGGTATAGTGTAGGTCCACCCGCAAAAGCGTGTCGTTGAGTTTTAAAAAAGCACTCAATCAGGTACTCTGGGTGGGATAGGTGGCAATTACCAGAAGGCCCCAGCCAGAAAAGTGAAACCCCTTTGTTCTCTACCAAGAAATCTAGCTAAACACTGACACTGACGGAACATCTGCCTAGCGAAAAATAGTGTTCCTTGAATAGAACAGATGACCTGGAAACGTTAAATGCGGCGAGCTCGAAGACGTCCGGCCGCCTATGAATGAAAGGTCCAGACGTCCTCAAGGCTCCTCTCGCTTTCTGATTCTTAGTTCTGGTGGAGAGGGCAGTTTTTTCGGCCCTTTTCCCTTTCCAAGTGTGCCAGCTTCGGCAAAGTCCGTCACCAAAATGGCTAATGACCAGCCTGGACCATGTGATCCCTCTTCCCACATACAAGAATAGAGGTATAAGGTCTCTCTTCCTTTAGTGTTTCTTTTTCTTTGGTATGTATTGGAAGCTGAATCCCCTTAGGAAGGTCCTGGAGTGTGATCAGGCTTGTGGGTTGGTCATTCCAAGCTGCGATCCTGCTTTGGGAAGAACTCGCCATCAGGGGCGAGGTGACGTTGGTTTCAGCTAGAGTTACCGCTCACTCTAGAGGTCACCACAATCGGGATCTACATTTGATGTGAATAAATAGAAAGTGAAAATACAGCTTTCCTCAAAAGAATTTTTTGCTGTCGACAACTATATAAAAGTAAATTATAATTTCAACATTCTGAGCAAATTGTCTCCAGTCGATGACTTGAAAAACAATGTAAGAAGAACAATATTCCGAGAGAGAATTTTCTACACTCATTGACTGAAAATATGACAGAACAAGTTTTCCTCGAGAGAATTCTCTTTTGTGGATGAATGACAAAACAATGTAAGAACAAGTTTAATTAGAATGAATTGTTAAAGTGATTTCAGAGGGTAAGAATATTCATTAAAATTATCATCAGCAGCTTTCCAACTAAATTGAGTTTGTAAGCATCAACGCCACCATAAACTACTACACATGCACCCACTTTATTATGCCCTATAAAACACAAAAACACTCATTATTATTTCCCTTAAGCATTTTGGGGGTAGTTTCCTTCATGCTTAATGTCCAGTTATGTCCATCAGCGTCGGGCATTAACCAATATTCTCAGTAGAGAACCATAAGTTGCCCATTTCTTGTACTTGATCACTCTGGTCTATGTGTCTTACCAATCCTAGTCAGCCATTGTGAGTACTATTCGGCTCTCAATGGCTCGCCAGTGCAGGCGACTCCTGACTCTACCATCAACTTCGTAAAAGGATAAGTCGATGTGAGGGTACAAGTTGACTACTCCTTAGAAGACATCACAGAATAGGTGGCTAACTAGGTGGTGATCAAGAGCGAGCGTGTGCTGACGAAACAGGGAGGGGTTCTATGGAAAGTCGGGCCTCTCCGAATGACGATGGACACCCGACACCAAAGCTGCAGCGTCAGCTAAAAGTTCCAGAGTAGGGGGAGAAAAGGCGCGTGCGCAGACCAAGCCTCGATTGAGCTATTAAACCCAGGACAACATAAGAAAACATGTGTTACACATGTTTCTAGCGAAAAATAATGTTCCTTCATTAGAATGGATGACCTGGAAACATAAATCCTGCGGGCTCGAAGACGTCCGTCAGCCTCTGAATGAAAGTTCCAGACGTCCTCAAGGCTCCTTTTCCTTCATTCTAATCTCTCAGTACTCCACTCATTGAGATATTAAAGAACCATGACGACATAAGACAAACTTGTCTTCACTCTAACGCTCGCCTTACTTCCAAAATAAAGCCCTTTCACACCTTCAAACAGTTTATCGCCCATTACATACAGTATAGTTCGGAAGTCTTAGGATACCTTCCTCCTAGGTGTTTGCTCATTAATAAATCTGAAAGAATAAATTGTAGGCTAACAAAATTTTAAAAGAATGTTGGCAGTGTATTGATGCATCTAGACATAAATTCTCAATTTAATCGATCGAAAAACAAATGAACTATAAACCAAAGATTAAAAACAGGCAGCTACAAAAGTCTAGGGACATATCAGGAAAATAGTAAAAAAAACTTGTATTTCTCAAATTATTTTGCTGAATTTCGGTAAGAATCACGTTGAAATAATAGGGAATCGGAAAATAATATAAATTAGTAGGCAAAAAGGTTACATCTGTCAACTAAGCATGCAAATGTCATGGATATTTGCAGTTTCATCATGGTGGACAGAAAGGAGCTATCAAGTGATATTAAATATCGAATTATTCAAAAACAAAAATCTAAACTATCTATTAGAAACGTTGCTGAACAACTCAATGGGCCAAAATCCACCGTCTACAATGTAATTTCCAAGTTTGAGAGCACCGAATCAACTTCTAAAGTAAGTCGTTCGATCTGGACGCCCTGCACAGATTTCGGTGAGAACAAGGCAAAAGTTGATCAGAGAAGTTGATAAAAATCTGTGTATGACTCATGGAGATATCCAGGATCAACTAAAAAGCAGTGCTGTATAGGTAAGCAAGACTGCAGTTAGTAGAATGTTAAGTTCTTCTGGGCGTATGGCATACCAACCTCGTAAGACCCCATATTTGAAGTCTGCACATCTAAAAGCTCGACTACAATTTGCCTGAGAGAATATTGACGAGCCTTTTAGCTACTGGACGAGTATTTATTCTCTGGTCTGATGAGACAAAGCTAGAGATTTATGGACGAAATTGCGCCTACCACGTATTTCGCAAAAGCAGAACCAGGAATTTTCCTCAGAATACCGTCCCAACTATCAAACATGGAAGGGAATCTATAATGTGATGGGCTTCTTTCTGTCCATATGGTGTATGTAGCCTTCATCGAATCAATGCCACGATGAAAAAGGAGGATTATGTGGAAATCTGGAGCAAATACGCACGAAATGATGCCACTGCTCTGGGACTTGGGCATCATTGGACCTTCCAGCATGACAGCGATCTCAAGCACACTTCAAAATTGGCTGGAAACCAATAATATTAAGGTTATTAAGTGGCCATCCAAGGCACCAAATCTTAATCCAAATAAAAACCTTTGGCATGAACTAAAGAAAAGGGTCTAAAGCATTAACCAATAAATCTTCAAGAATTGGAGCTTTTCTCTCAAGAAGAATGGGAAAAAAATTCCCAGCAAATTACTGTCAAAAGTGAAGTGAAACGTATAATAGGAGATTGGAGCAAGTAATTTAACTAAAAGGACACACAACTAAATACTAAAATGTTTGTCCCAAGACATTCTTCTCTGCATGATTATTTTAACTATTTGTTTATAGTTCATTTGTTTTTCGATAAATTAAATTGAAATTTTATGGTTAGATGCATCAATTCACTACTGTCGTGGAATGGCCAGACGATATATTTATATATACGTGGGTGCTTTTTGGGATTGACCCAAAGTGGGTTGAAGACCGAGACTGAAAGGGGAGGGGTGGATTATTCTTACTTTGCGGGGTCCTTTTAAACAATTATTTCAGAGTGCAAGTTGGCCAAAGATTAAAAGGTAGTTGGTACGCGTTGGAGTTGCAAAAGAAATACAATGACGAAAATATAACTTTACTAACAACAAAAAATAGAATATATATAAAGGGTTTTTCAACAAGGACGCTCAAGCTTTGCCAAGCGATAGTAGCCATGTTGTTAAGGCGACATCTGGTAACCTCACTGTGAACTATTCAGTAGTATTTGTCAAGTCACGATGGAAGGTTATAACGTTGAACAGCGTGTGAAAATCATCAAATGTTATTATTAAAATCAGTGCTCCGTTCGACAAACGTTCCACGCATTACGTGATTTCTATCTTTGCTACAGCGACGAAGACCATTTTTGAATGAATGGATTTGTGAACAAGCAAAATTGTCGGATTTGGGACGAAAACAATCCACATAAGATACACCAGCACCAATTTCATCCCAACAAAGTCACTGTTTGGTGCGGATTTTCGTCTAACGGAATCATCGGTCCGTACTTTTTTGAGAACGAAGATAGGATTGCCATAACCGTCAACGGCGAGACCTACAGATCGATGATAAGCAACTTCTTGTGGCCTCACCTGGATTATATGCCTGATATGGATACTGACGACATGTGGTTTCAACAGGACGGCGCTACGTGACACACTGCGCACGCCACGATAGACATTTTACACCAGCGATTTCAGGACAGGGTCATCTCGCGCGGCAGTGACGTCAACTGGCCACCGAGATCATGCGATTTAACGCCATTAGACTACTTGCTTTGGGGCTACCTTAAACCGCAGGTCTATGCGAATAATTCGCAAACAGTTGATGTCCTCAAAGTCAAAATAACGAACACCAACAAGCAAATTCAGCCAGATTTATTCTACAAAGTCATCGAAAATTGGGCCTCCTGAATATGTTCCACCAAGCAAAGCCGCGGCGGATACTTGAACGAGGTCATATTTCACACTTAATGCCATAAAATGTACTTTCAAATTTAAAATAAATTGAGTGCATATATCACACACAACTTGTTTTATTTACATTTAAAAATTGAGCGACCTTATTGAAAGACCCTATATTTACATAGAAATTGGGTTTAAAAGGGAATGGTTGCCCAGACTGGGTTAAAGATCCACACGCGATCAGGTAGGTTGACTAAGGGATTAAAGAGGCCAGATAGAGTTTGTGATTTAAAGGGGGATTTTAAACGGGGGCGTGCACACAAATAATGGAGCAATGGGGATAAGCCAGATTTAAGATCAATCTGTAGGCGACAACGGTTACGATTACCTTGTGAGCTCGTTGGCAATATGGGGCCAGTGGGGCACGGTGAAGCAACAGTAGAAGTTGTTTTACCTTCGAATTCAATACGAGAGAGCACTTGTCGTCTTCGGTGTTGAGAATCCTTCTCAGTCCTTGCTAATTGACTAGGGCAGGGTTAACTTAAGTTGAAACTTGCCGATTGACTAAGGCAGAGTTCACGGATCGATTTAGCCTTCACTTAAATCGAAATCGCCGCTGGGGGAAGAGGGAGCGTCCATTAGCTCGTTGGTCAGAGGAGGTGGAAGTGTTACAGTGCTGCTCTCGAAACTCTGTTGAAGCGTTATATGGGCGCCTGGAGAGAAGGCGCGCGCTATCTTGAGTGAAAAGTCGGCGACTCCTTCGGGGGAAGGGGGAATCTTGATAACGCTCGTTGGAATGTCCAACGGATTCCAATCTTCGGACAGAGAAGCCCACATGCTCGCGGAGAGGTGGCCTCAAGAGGGTGGGGGGAGGTGACATTGGTCCCTAGGCAAATACAGCTGGGGCGAGTGATATCAGCGTCAGCCGCTACCTCACCTAGGTTCCCATGCTTTCGCCCGCCTCATGAGGTGATCTACAGATCCACATGGGTACAGGAGGGCACGTGGCCGCCACTGGACCTCATTCTGCTACAACTGCCAACCGCATATATAAATTTTATTGCCCTACCTTTAATATTTTCAGATTTATTAATGAAATAAACACTTAGGATGGAGGGGTCTCAAGACTTTCCAACTGTACTGTACATTCTTAGAACCTCTCATAATGCTTCTTTGTCACTCTCATAGCCCTTTCGCTCATTCCTATAAGGACCTCTATCAGTACTCTAACCATAAAGACATCACACAACCTTGTCTTGCCCCCGTCGCATCACTACCACCTTTTCCAAACTACTCACTCTTGCCATTTTTGACCAGAACCCACGTCTTACCTTCACCATAAATACTTTTCATACAATCAAGCAGCTTATGAGAACGTACCATAATGCTTCCAGGTTTGTTAAATTTAGGGTTTTGCATATATGTGCTAACGACATAAATTGTTAGGATTGTCAAAAATTCTTTACTTAACCTTGGTTAAGTTAGGTCAGGTTACAAGTTAGAAGTTACACTGATGTAAATGGAAATCATTATTTAAAAACCTTTAAAAAGTGACTTTCGTTATGTTCATTTGCTGTTTGAGAAAACCTAAAAATTAAAACGAGCCTTATTTTGATACTATATTGAATGTATAAGAGTGAAACGGTAATCTAGAACAAGGAAACTTAAAGATGGGAGTCGTTTTAAAGGTATGACTTGAAGCTGGGTTGGGCTAGAAATAAGCATAGTTGGGCGCGATAATGAAAATAAATGTATCACGATAACCGATAAATCGATAACGATAACCTTATCGGTGATAACCGATAATCGATAACTGGCGGTAGATTTATCGCCCGATAAGGTGATAACCGATAAATCGCTAAATCCCAAATTAAAATACAATATTGATTATTGACTATATATAGCATTATTTTATAATACAATAGTAATAATATTTGAATACTGTTTCTTAGTTTATTACCTGGTGAGGCTCTTCTTCATCTCCTCATAGGTTTTGAAGATCCTCCTCACAGCTCGGACCTACATATTTCTGCCTCCAAGGCATGCGCAGCTCGCCCCTGTGCTAAACTCGAACCAAAAACTGAACTGAAATTATCGATTATCGCTAGTTTGGAACCAAAAGTATCGGCGATACCGATGAATCGATAACGCGAAAAAAATAAATATCGTTAACCGATAACGCGATAACGCACACCTATGGAAATAAGTAAAGGGGATAAATTGGGGGAGGTTGGAGAACCGGTAGCTGAGGGTCAGTCTGGTATATCCGAACCACAATCGTGCTAGGACAACCTCATCCTTTCGGGCTTTTTTGGTTGAGAAAGTCCATTTTTTAACGTTCTGCTTTTATATAGAATTTATTTTCGAATCCCTAAACTACTACAAGATTAAATCTGTTTTGTAAGGTTAGGTTAGGTTAGATCAGAGAAGCCTTAAATTGGATTGAGTCAAAAATTTTAAAGAGGATTCACCATTTGCAATCGCATTTGGACCATGTCGCCTGAAAGATACTAGGTGAAAATAACTTGTCTTATTAGTTTTCTATTCTAAAAATAAATAAATTTATTTTCTATACTAAAAATAAATGTATTCACATTAAATTCAGTTTAACTCTTTAATATATTTGCAAAGTTGGTAGAGTTATCGTGCAGGATGTCAATGGTTTTAGATACATTATTCCTTTTAGCTCGCACAGGTTGTCAATGACTTTAAATACTTATTCCTTGTATGCCTTTGACCCTATTGATGTACACACATTAAACAGAAAAAGAAAGACACGATATTATTCCCTTCAGCTCCGTTTTCTGTTATCGAAAAGGGGGAAACTCAAGAAATTGTCTCTTCATCTCTTTAAACATATCCAAGACGCGAGGAAAAGGAGGAGGGGCGGGGCCATCCGTCATTTCTCTTTGTTCGCCTCCCACACACTTCACTTCGCTCGCACTCCTTGATGCCTTTATAGCGTGAAAGAGCCGCCACCGATTCTACATAGACGAGTAGAAGTAGAAGTAGAACAAGAGTAGCGGGTTAATTGAACCAATTGAAGTCTGAACTCTGCTAAAATGCAATGGGAGGACGAATCGCGTCCATGCGATTTTAAGGTCTTACGTTTGGGGCGCTGTCGGCTCTTTCACCACCTTTGTATCACAGTTTAGCGCATTTTCCAATTTTACCATTTTTAATCCCCCTTTACCACTTTTGCGTCACAATTTAGTACATTTTACCACCGTTTACCACATTTGGATCACAATTTAGGGCCTTTGCAATCCTACATAGCGCTATATATTAAATAAATCAACCTAATTTCACAGTCAAAAACCTAATTTCACTAGTCAAAACCTGATTTCACTAGTCAAAACCTGATTTCACTAGTCAAAACCTGATTTCACTGGTCTTTTCTTTTCCACCTTCTGTCGTCCTCCCCTCACCTTGGAACCGTGGTTGGTGGTGATTTCATCATTCCTATACGTCTTCTCGATGAGACAATATGCACGAGATCTTGGAGGGAGCCTACAATTTGAGGTAAAAGAGGCCCGCTAGTAGTATTATGCCCACCTATGAACCGAATCGTTTCCCTCTTAGAGGTTAGTCTTCCCACAATTTCTACACGACAGACTCATTCTAAAAATCTTCTGCTGCCCGGTTTCTGACGTCATACGCCTACATGCTTTTTTTATTCCTGAATTTTGGTTTCCCTTCACTTTTCTTTTGGAGGATGATTGATTCATTAATAACATTGGCGTATCTAATTTCCACAGGCTGTGCGATCAATTGTTATCTTATTATTTTCTTTTGAATTTCAAGTTTGTATGTGGTAAATTTCTAATTTTAATAGAAAATGAACGGAAGGCTGGAATTTTCAACCTTATGTTTAATCTAAGTTTTCGTCATACACTTTTGGCATCATCTTAGAATTTATTCATTTTTTTTATTAGTTCGGACTACATGCAGAAAATAGTGATTATTTACACCCGTGTTTGGTTTTATGGCTGAAGTAATTAAAGAATTGGTCTTTGATTTGTCTTGACATTAAACTTTAAGTTTCGTAATCATCTACGATTTGTGAAGCACCTAATATATAAATCTGTATAGGATTCTCCAAGACATAAATATCGGTATTTCAAATTGTCGCTGGTAAAGCATTTTCTTTTTTAAATCTAGGAGTAATCTGAATGCACAGAGGGTGATGCTGTTACAATTCTTTTATTAAGAATCTGTAGGTAACTTAGAGTAGTAGGAAAGGGGGCAAACAAAAATAAAGAAAGAAAAGTAGCGAAACGAGTTTCGAACGCGCTTCCAGCGTCGTTGGACAGCTGTTAGCGAGAACCTTAAACCACTCGGCCAATTTGAGTCCCAAAAAAGACTAAAGCAACCAAAGCATTTAAGCCTCTCGCCTGAACTTCTCGCACACTACAAATCCTTCTTCGAAATGTTCTATTCGTCCGTTGACTGGAATTCTTGGAATCTGTATTTATAAGACGCTCGGTGTGTTCCTGAGGCAACAACGTTGTTCGCTCATAACTAACGGTCATTCAAGCGGACGCGTAAACTGCCGGGCGCGCGCGGTGAAACGTTTACTCATTGTGTCTATTATATGATAGGGAGGGTACTCAACTCTCCTGAATCTACCTTCACGCCACAAATAATTATAATCAGCAAATAAAGATGTTTTTTCCACACTATTAGGATTTCAACCCATATACTTCTGTATTTATTTGTTACAGGACTTTTTATGCTGGGCAACGTCTGGTACCTATGCTAGTACCTAATATGTAAGCTCGGGGAATCTCCGGAGTATAAAAATTGATATCTCACTTAATTATTCCGTTGGTGGCATACTTCATACTTCAGAAGAAATTGCAACTTGATGTGTCATAACTACAGGCTAGCAAAGATCCACAAATCTATTCCAAAGCAAGAAGAAGAAAACCATCAATCCGTTTCATTCTAATTCAGAGATGACTTCAAACGACCTCTTTGATTGAAGTCCTGAGATCAATTTAAGAGAACTCTTTAACTTTCTGAGGCACACCACCAACTACCTTCTCCAGGCATGAGTCTGTGCGCACGTGTGTGTTTGCACGCCAAAATGTGTGTAGGTGTGCATTGAAGTAGAGATCAGCAAAGGTAAACGAAGGAGAAGAGATTGAGAAGAGGCTTGCGGCCACTGAATCAAAACCTCTCAGAAGTGGTTTGCCGAACTTGGCTTCTGCTGCCTCTTAAGATCTCGTCTCGTATTAATGGAATTTGGCATTTTTGGAAGGTGGCCGAGGACAGAGCCAACCGCATCACGCAGGAGAGAGAGAGAGAGGCTTTGTTTGAGCGTCGCTCGCAGAGCAAACACACCGCTTGTCTCGCGCGCCTAATACAAGCAGGGCTACACACACACACACACACATATATTCACACATACACGTATATAATGTAGGAAACTTAAGGCTTTGAGGGATTTTTAATATATGATTTCAATATATAGTTGTTTATATTCGATTTATTATTGAGTTATATGTATATTTGGTATATAGGATACTATATGATATATATATATATATATATATATATATATATATATATACACTTGCACAAAAATACAACTTATAACACCTTTACTTTTAATTCTTTTCCCATACACTCACAAGTATAATATACTATTCCAAAATCACATATACATCAAGTTTCCACAAAGTTCAACTCTCTTACACACAGGAATAGAACACAGACTCCCTGGCATACACTCACGGCAACTCCCCTCTCAAAATACAGCACCAGGGAGGGGGGGATACTAAATATAAAATTCGGCAAACAAACGATAGTGCTCGAGTGCAGATGGCACGTACATGACCGCATACAAATGAAGGCAAAACCAATAATACACACACATATACATGTGCACAAGCAAAAGAGTCCACGTATATAAAGAATACATTCATTCAGTCGCAACAATGGAAATTTATACAATCGCATATACAGAATATGGGCAATCGAACTTACACACACACACACACACAAGCTCTCAAATAATTAAACGGACACAAACATAAATGTACACATACGTGTACATGATTGATCGAAAATAAGACTATGGTTTATTTACAACTCGCATATGTCTATTTGTATGTTGTCTGTCAACATAATTCAACCCCTAAAAATAGTGATTTGGGGAAGGTTTTGTAAATGTACAATATGTGATTTTAATATAGGATTTTTGTATATGATTTCAATATATGGTTGTTTATATTCGATTTACATATTTGTGTATATGATTTGCATATATGATATTATAAGATGTGCATATGATTATATATGATTGGGTATATTTGGGTTATAATATGGCTTTGGATCCGTTCATGTACAATAGATTTGAATAATTTTTTAATGGCTAAACTTCAGGCTTAGAGAGATTCTCACCCGAATATAAAAGGGGAAATAAGAAGAGCATAAATAAAAATATATGATTTTAATATATGATTTTTGTATATGATTTCATTATATGGATGTTTATATTAAATTTACATATATGAGCTTATATGATGTGTTTATGATTATATATGATTGGGTATATTTAGGTTATAATATGGCTTTGGATCCGTTCATGTACAATAGATTTGAATAGTTTTTTAATGGCTAAACTTCAGGCTTAGAGAGATTCTCACCCGAATATAAAAGGGGAAATAAGAAGAGCATAAATAAAAATATATAATTTTAATATATGATTTTTGTATATGATTTCATTATATGGATGTTTATATTAAATTTACATATATGAGCTTATATGATGTGTATATGATTATATATGATTGAGTATATTTGGGTTATAATATGGCTTTGGATCCGTTCATGTACAATAGATTTGAATAATTTTTTAATGGCTAAACTTCAGGCTTAGAGGGGTTCTCACCCGTATATAAAAGGGGAAATAAGAAGAGCATAAATAAAAATATATGATTTTAATATATGATTTTTGTATATGATTTCATTATATGGATGTTTATATTAAATTTACATATATGAGCTTATATGATGTGTATATGATTATATATGATTGAGTATATTTGGGTTATAATAAGGCTTTGGATCCGTTCACCGCCCATCCATGCAAATACATATGCAATAGATTTGAATAAATTATTAATAAATTATTAAAATCAAAATTTTAATAAAGGCAAAAATAAAAATATATGATTTTAATATATGATTTTTGTATAAGATTTTTGTATATGATTTAAGTATATGAATGTTTATATTCGATATACAACTTTGAGTGTATATGATTTGCATATATATTATATGATGTTTATATGATTATATATGATTTGGTATATTTAGGTTACGATATGACGTTTGATTGGAATTAATTTTTAATGTGGGAAATTTCAGACTTGGAGGGATTTTTACCCAAATAAAAAAGGGAAAATAAGAAAATAGCAAAAATTAAAAAATAAACAAAAGTGGGTTAATGGATATTAAAAAGATCATGATAAACCAAGGATTGAAAACCGACAAGGATAAGGTGACAATAGCACTAAGTTCAGTCTCTTGAATTCATTATACTCTTTAACAAAGTCCTTTTGTAAAGGTGAGTTGATTAAAGCTCTAGCATTTTGGGGGGAGGGGGTTCTTTTCGCTATTCTTGAACTTAAGAGTCACCTTTGAATGTATTTTTCTTCACTGCTGCTAAGTGAATTTTTTTTTTTTACAACAAATTAAACAATTCTTTAATTCATTACTAAACTTTTCCCGATGAGAAGAGTCACCAAACGTAATAACTCGGGGAAATTTTAAAATACACGAGTAACCAAAAGTTTTCGGACACCAGGACTTTTTCTTATTCTTTATTCCTATATGTTGGCTTAGGTTTGCCTATATGTGTCCAATACATCTGGAAAGGGAAATAAAAGTACAAGCTTCCATATAACCTTTTTTTTTTAAATATTTAAAATTGCGATGTTATTGAAATGTAGGAAATCTTTGGTATCAGTATGCAGTATGTTACAGTCAAAATATATCATATATCATATTTGTTGATTAATATGATATTCCATATCTACAGGATCTGATCATGATTTGATAATGGCGAAAACACTTAACTATACCATTGAGGGAAGAAGTCTGATACGAACGCATCCCCGAGACGAGTCTCAGCTGTCGGCAAATCGCCGGAAGGGTCAGTGGATCACATTCCTCGGGTAAGAGACGAGTATTCTATTTCCGAGTATATTCGGGATGTTTTTTAAGGGGTAGGAAAGTTTTGTATGGTCGGAACAACTTCTGTCAAGTCAACGTAGAATTTTGCCTATTAATTTTGACCTCGATGTTCGGAGATTACTCGTACCTCTCTGACAGAAGGCTTTTCCTGAATAACCAAAAAAAAGAAGACAGAAATCTTACTAATAGTAAGACATTTTATCATGGAGAGAAACCGCGAAAATTAAACCTATTTAAGATGAATATATATTTAGTCAGGGGAATGAGGGAGGACTCCAGGATGGTAGTTTTGAATGGTTGTTTAGATTACTGTTATGTTTTTTTGTATTAATTCTTGTCGCTCGTTTGATTAATGCTAGGGTTGTTTTGGTTACTATCATGTATGTTTTAATTACTGCTATGATTGTTTTGATTACTCTATGTTTGTTTTGATTAATGCTATGGTTGTTTTGATCACTGATATGGTTGTTTTGGTAGCTGCTATGTTTGATTTGATACCTGCTATGATTGTTTCGATTATTGCTATAGTTGTTTTGATTACCGCTATAGTTGTTTTGATTACTGCTATAGTTATTTAATTACCACTATGGTTGTTTTGGTTACTGCTATAGTTGCTTTGATTACCGCTATGGTTGTTTTAGTTACTGCTATGGTTGTTTTGATTGCTGCTATGGTTGATTTGATAACTGTTGTGGTTGTTTTGATTAATAATATGGTTGTTTCGATTACTTCCATGGTTGTTTTGATTACTGCTACGGTGTTTTGATTACTCTATGTTTGTTTTGATTACTGTTGTGGTTATTTTGATTACTGTTGTGGTTCTTTTAGATTACTGCTATGGTTTTTTATTACCTCTATGCTTGTTTTGATTACTACCATGGTTATTTTAATTACTGCTATTGTGGTTTTGATTACACGTATGATTGTTTTGATTACTGCTATGGTTGTTATGATTATTGCTATGGTGTTTTAATTACTCTATGTTTGTTTTGGATACTGTTGTGGTTATTTTGATTACTGTTGTGGTTCTTTTTGATTACTGTTATGTTTTTTTATTATATCTATGATTGTTTTGATTACTTCCATGGTTGTTTTGATTATTGTTAAGGTTGTATTGGTTACTGCTATGGTGGTTTTGATTACACCTATAGTTGTTTTGATTACTGCTATTGTTGTTTTGATTACTGCTATAGTGTTTTGATTACTCTATATTTGTTTTGATTATTGTTGTGGTTATTTTGATTACTGTTGTGGGTCTTTTTTATTCCTCCTATAGTGTTTTGATTACTTTATGATTGTTTTGATTACTTCCATGGTTGTTTTGATTACTGCTAAGTTTGTTTCGATTACTGCTATGGTTGTTTTGATTACTGCTATAGTTGTTTTGATTGCGGTCGGTCGGTCCCCGTTTTGCTATTTTTTGTTTTTTGTAATTACATCATAACTATTCGTCCGATTCTAACGAAATTTGAAACCCCTTATGTTGTTTTACATTCTCTTTCGAGTGATATAATTGTCAAAGTCTTCCCAAGGTTAGCCCGCGAATTATTTTATTTTGGCAATAACATCATAACTATTAGGCGGATACTCTGCTAGACTAGGCTAGGCTATAATATGCTAGGCTATTATAGGCTAGGCCAGAGGTCTCTAAACTACGGCCCGCGAGGTCAGTTCATCGGACCCACTGATGCACTGTGTCACAAATGAGCTAAAATATAATTATGTGCATATTACTTGTGCATTGCAACTTGCAACTTTGCATAAAATTGTTATTTTTCTAAAACATTTGAGTAGAATGTTCAATGTGTAAAATTCTCAACACTTATAGGTATTAATGCTTCCCTTCCCAAATTTATCCCTCTTCCTATTCCCCCACCTCCTACCTTCGCTCTCTTCACTCTTTTATCACTCCGCCTATTTCTCCACCCCTCTGGCTTGTAGAAAAATTATGAATATTGCTTTCATTACGAGAGTTATTCTTACTAAAGGTCAGGAGAAATAATTAACATTTTTATTTACCCTTTTGGTCGTTTCTTCAGTGCTATTAAACTGAGATTGGGATTAATTTTTATGACAAAATGATTAATTCAGTGTTAAAATTTAATATACTTTAAGTCCCTCAAGGTGAGTTTGATCTTTCATAGTGTGCACTTTTAAGGAATATTGGACTCTGATTCTTTTTCTCTAAGTAGTGTAGGTAGTCTTACATGCATGTTTTTCTTCTTTTTTTCTTTTATTATTAATTATTATTTAATTTTTATTTTATTTTAAAGGGTTGTTTTTTTATATTAGATGCTTATTTTCTTAAAAGGGCAAATGGTCTTGGGTTTTATGGGAGGTTTAATTTTCTAATATAAATTTCTTTTTTGGGCTTTACAAATTTCTTTTAAAAGGAAGTAATTATAAATTTTTTTTTACACCCAGGAGAATTTGATGCTCACACTGATGGTTTTGAAGATAAAACATACGTTTAAAATAGTTTGATCAATATAAAACTTAATTTTGACTTGTAAAATTTATCGGGTGGCGTAAAAAATGTTTAAAAATGTTAACTTTAATAACTCAGTTAATTTGAATGATTATCTCTCTATATTTGGTACGCATTATCTTTCATTCTTAATATGTTCACAAAATTTCATTAATTTTTACCAAATATTTTGGTTACAAGTAATAGTTAAAAAGCATGGATCGAAAATTGCCACTTCAATCCGAGGTAAGAACAGATATAAGTACATGTAAAATATTTTTATTTACACTGTAAATAAAAGTATTTTATATGAAAATTATAAACAACTGTTTATCATTTTTAGATTCTTTTTTCTTTACCCATCGTTATGGCTACTAGAAAAAGAAATGTGGATGCTAAGTGTCGCCTATTCAATGAAGAATGGGGAGAAAAGTACTTCTTTGTGGAAACAAACAACCAGAAGGATAGTTGCTTAATATGCAACGAAAGTGTCGCCGTTTTGAAGGAGTACAATCTTCGGCGTCACTATGAAACAAAACATCTTTTAACATATTCGAAGTTTTCTGGAAAGGTGCGTTTTGAGAAATTTGAGTTCATGAAACGTAGTTTGGAATCTCAAAAAAGTTTGTCTTCACAAGAGTGTTTGCTGAAAATGAAGATGTCACTCGAACAAGTTACAAAAAAGTGCATAAGATGGCAGAGCGAGGAAAACATTTCACTGACGGCAACTTCATCAAAGAGTGTATGATGGAAGTAGCAAAAGACTTGTATCCTGAGAAAGCCAATATGTTTGCAAGTATCAGCATTTCAGTTAATTCTGTTATGCGGAGAACAGAAAAACTTGGAGAGAACATAGTGCGACAGCTGCGCGAGAAAACTAGAAACTTCTTGTCGTATTCTCTGGCGCTGGATGAGTCGACTGATCTCTCGAGTACGTCACAACTTCTCGTGTTTATTTCGTGATGATAATTTGGACTTTTAAATCACGGAAGAGTTGGCATCTGTTAGCAGCATGCACGAAAAAACAACTGGAGAACAAATTTTCAAGGAAGTGGAGAAAACTTTACAAGACTGTAACTTTCAGTGGAATTACGAGGGGCGGTCAATAAGTTAGGCAATTCGGATATAAGAAAACCAGATATGAGGAAAAGTGTTTTATTATTTTTCAATATAACTACCCTCGACTTCAATGCACTTGCGCCACTTGTCCCTGAGGCTTTGAATTCCTGACAACCAGAAATCTCCCGACTGCTGTTCAATCCACTCGTGGACGGCGAGCTGGATATCTTCATCGTCCCCAAACCGGCGTCCACGCAGTGCAGCCTTGAGCTGGCAGAATAAAAAGTAGTCGCTAGGAGCCAGATCTGGACTGTAGGGGGGATGGTTGAGCTCCTTGATTTCGCACTCGCGCAGGGCAGCTTGTGCAACTCTGGCCTTGTGGACTTTGACTACGTTGAAGTCGATCATGGGCGTGAGGTTTCTAGGGACCCAGCGGGCAGAGACTTTGGTCATGGCCAAATTGTCGTGGGTGATGTTGATAACACTTCCATGTGATATTCCAAGTTCTCGGTCGATTTCTTCGACCTTTACCCGTCGATTTTCGAGGACCATCCTCTCAACACGGGTCACATTGTCCTCGTTGGTCACGTCTGACGGGCGTCCTGGACGGAGGTAATCTTCAAGGGACTCACAACCATGGCGGAACTCCATATTCCAGCGAGCAATGGTTGCATAGGAGGAGGCGGTGTCGGTGTACACTGCAACCATGCGTTCATGGATCTCTTTTGCATTCTTGCCTTCCTTGGTCAAAAATCTGATCAGTGCGCGGTGCTCAACCTTCTCCATTGTTGAAAAATTTGTGACTGACGATCTGCGATCAGCTACTGCTTCTTAAATAGACGAGGCAGGAGCTTGCGGCTGTAGGTCCTGACTTTTCATAAGTTGTCCTAACACCCCCACAAACAGCCATCCCCCTTCCTCTGTTTTGCCCTACCGATTCGCAAAACTTATTGACCGACCCTCGTATAAGGCGCGTCCCTAGGGAGAATAACCCTAATTCTTGTAGTCGACGTTGGTATCCTTTGTGCCTAAGCAACGGGATTAGTTTAGTGGCCCTGGCTTGAACTCTTTCTAGCTTTTAATGTCTGTACGGATTCTTGGTGAGCAGAATTGTACGGCTCACTCTAGGTGCAGCCAGACTAAAGAGATGAACAGGGTGATCACAATCTCATTGTTTCGGAAACGAAATTATCTTTATGTACCCAAACAGTCTTTGGGACCTTTTCTCTACTTCAGCGCACTGCCTTAAAAACTTAAGGTCGCTGCTGATATATATATATATATATATATATATATATATATATATATATATATATATATATATATATATATATATATATATATATATTATATATATATATAGTGTTTGTGTGCAATAAATATCAGATACATGGTCAAAAGTTTATTTACTTTAGTTACACAACAACAAAGTAATCGAAAATTGAACATCTTATGTATTTTGTACGTTGAATACAAATTCGGTATTAGAATACACAAATAGTAAAGCATTGATATTATATCGACAAAAGTGTTAGATTATCGCCTCAAAAAGTATATAACACACCCACAAAATTAGTTTTAAAGCGATAATAAATAGTTCTCGAACATTCCCGAGTGTTTTACGTGACAGGAATATTGTAGAACGTTCTAGAAAAATAATCTACTTCGTCCACGTGAAACAGCGGACCTCAGTTAGTGTCTGAGAGCTGCATAAGAAGGTCATCGTTCAACACTCTAATTCTAAAATGGCGAAGACTAAATAATTGCCAAAAAGAAGCAGAGAACTAATTGTTCAGTCATATAAAAGTGGTTTGGGCTATAGAAAAAATTCATCTATGCTAAAAATACCAATCTCAACCATCGGTGACATGCTTCGCCGGTTCACGTCATATCAGTCCACTGCAAGGCTACCGCGTTCAGGGCGTCCATCTAAAATTTTAAACCGTGCGACTCAACATATAGTCGGTAAAGTAAAGAAGAATCCTGGAGTGACTCGATCTGAACTTCAGAAAAATTTGGAAGCTGCTGAGACAAATGTATGCAAAAATACAATTAGAGCCGTTCTTAGGAACGAGGGATTCCATTCTCGTCAGATATCGTCTGAATTTTGCCAAGGAACATTTAGAGAAGCCTGCATGTTTTAGGGACGCTGTACTATGGTTTGACGAGACGAAGATTGAGTTATTTGGGTGGAATAGTGTTAGTCACGTTTGGAGGCAGAAGAACTCAGCGCATGATCCTAAAAATACAATCCCAACAGTGAAGTTTGGAGGAAACAGCATAATGGTATGGGGCTGCGTCCCCTCTGCAGGTCCTGGAAGACTCCATATTATTGAAGGGAAAATGAATGCTCAGATGTATCGCAGGATTCTGGATGATAATCTCTTACAGTCCGCAGACGACTTGAAGTTGCCAAGAGGATGGACATTCCAGCAGGACAACGATCCAAAACATACAACCAAGGGCACTGTATCGTGGTTTCAGCAGAAGAAAATAAAGGTTATGGGATGGCCAAGTCAGTCGCCAGACCTAAATCCTATCGAGAACCTGTGATGAGAATTAAAACTAAAGATTCAGAAAAGGGACTCAAGAAATCTAACAGATTTAAAAGCAATATGCCAAGAAGAATGGGCCAAGATACCTACAAATATTTGTAAGAACCTCATAAGTAAATATCCCAAACGGTTAGAAGCTCTACTAGCGACGAAAGGTCATATCACCAAATACTAACTGGTTTTCATAGATGTATCGGATACTTTTTGAAACGTTCATTTGATATTTTTGCCGTAACCATAGTAATGTTTTACTCTTTTTGCAATATGATACTAATTTGTATTCAACGTACAAAATACATAAGATGTTCAATTTTCGATTATTTTGCTGTTGTGTAACTATAGTAAATAAACTTTTGACTAAGTATCGGATATATATTGCACCCACTGAATATATATATATATATATATATATATATATATATATATATATATATATATATATAGATATATATATATATAGAGAGAGAGAGAGGGATGGGAAGGGGGGAAGGGGCAAATTGGAGAGACGGAGAGTTCAATGCATAATTCATATGCACTTCTCCGCTGTCCTCTCAGATGTCCTCTCCGGCCTCCAAGTGAGCCTCTTCCATGATGAATTGGCGCATGAGACGGAAGAAAAAAAGGCCTCGCCCATGAATAATGCGAGGACCATTAAGGCCAGGAACAAATGACGTCACGCATGGAAGCGCCATGTCATGTTACGTCACACGACGGATTGTCCCACTCCGCGAATTTCCGTCGTCTCCTTCCTTTCACTCACACACTCTCTCTTCCTCTCCCCTCCCCCAATACACACACTAAGTTCATCCTTATCAATCTCTTTCTTCTAACCTATCTCTTCTTCTTCTATTCTTTATTCATTAAGTCAAACAAGTCTCTGACCTGCTTCACAATTGCTCTTTGTGTAAGGTTGTAGCACCCGAGCAACACACACTTACTCTAAGAATGAAGAACAACAAAATAATAATTACAATGTCACGTAAAAACATAAGCAAAAACGAGTCCTTATGGAGGACTTACCCAGCATCCCTCGACCGACAACATCTTCCTCTGAATCGGACGCGACTCGACGCTTTAAAAGCATCGCCGACGTCATCAGTCACGCACGTCACGCCTGTCTTATGATGTCATCAGCAGGGACCTAACACAGTCGTTCCTTTCACCGCGGGAAATGTCAACATCGTTGCGCCTTTTTTCCTAGCACCCTCAAATATATGTTCAAATATATACTAAAAAATATATTAAAATATATTCTCAAATTGATACGTTCAAATATACATCCTCAAATATATGTAAATGCTCAAAAAGATATGCCCAAAACATAAGGAAAAATATTCCTATATTAGAGCCACATAATTGAGCTTTTAAAAAAAAAAATAGCAGGCACTTAATAAGATGCTACTGCAAAAGAAGCATAAACAGTCTATTTATGAAGGAACAAAATCTCCAAAACATGTTTGGTTTGGAGATTTTATGACTTCATAAAAGGACTGGAGTTTACACGAGTAAATATCCATATATTAAAGGAGGACCGAATAGTGAACATTGGAAAAATAACAAGAGGACATTTATAAAAAGGAGGACCGAATAGTGAACATTAGAAAAATAACAAGAGACATTCATAGAAAGGAGGACCGAATAGTGAACATTGGAAAAATAACAAGAGGACATTCATAGAAAGGAGGACTGAATAGTGAACATTGGAAAAATAACAAGAGGACATTCATAGAAAGGAGGACTTTAATAGTGAACATTGGAAAAATAACAAGAAGACACTCATAAAAAGGAGGACCGAATAGTGAACATTGGAAAAATAACAAGAGGACATTCATAGAAAGGAGGACCGAATAGTGAACATTGGAAAAATAACAAGAGGACATTCATAGAAAGGAGGACTGAATAGTGAACATTGGAAAAATAACAAGAGGACATTCATAGAAAGGAGGACTTTAATAGTGAACATTGGAAAAATAACAAGAAGACACTCATAAAAAGGAGGACCGAATAGTGAACATTGGAAAAATAACAGGAGGACATTCATAGAAAGGAGGACTTTAATAGTGAACATTGGAAAAATAACAAGAAGACACTCATAAAAAGGAGGACCGAATAGTGAACATTGGAAAAATAACAAGAGGACATTCATAGAAAGGAGGACTGAATAGTAAACATTGGAAGAATAGCAAGAAGACACTCATAAAAAGGAGGACTGAATAGTGAACATTGGAAAAATAACAAGAAGACACTCATAAAAAGGAGGACCGAATAGTAAACATTGGAAGAATAGCAAGAAGACACTCATAAAAAGGAGGACTGAATAGTGAACATTGGAAAAATAACAAGAAGACACTCATAAAAAGGAGGACCGAATAGTGAACATTGGAAGAATAGCAAGAGGATACCGGAAAAAGTCCCGGTAAACAGAGCCCCAAACATCCCGTTTACAAATGCAAACAAATCTCCGTCAGGAATTTTCGGGTTTTCTCTCGTTATGCAAGAACCGAACTTTGAACTTCTTAGGTGAGAAAGATAAGGAAATTACGATATGACAGGTAGTGGAGGGTTGGAAAAGATAAAAAATACTACGAAGGTAATGATAGAAACTGATCGAAAAAACAAACAGAATTTTCAGAGCAAACTTTCCGAATGCTAAACACTTTAGATTCTCTGGTTCATTATAAAACACATGGAACAGTGGTAATGGGTGGCAATGGGTGTCACATGTGTTATATGGTAAATGTGGTAATATGTGATAAAAAAGGCAGTATGAGGCAATAGGTGATAACAAATAGTTACATGTGGTAAATGGTGGTAGGTACGATAAAAGTGGTAAACATGGTCAAAATGTGGCGACATGTGGTAATAAGTGGTAAAATGTAGAAAAGTAGTGAAGACGATAAATGTTATAAAAATGTGGTGAAGGGTGTTCAAATATGCCAAATGTAGTAAAATGTGGGAAAAATGTGGTAAAATATGGTAAATTGGTAACTGCGATAGATTGTGATACGAAGTAGCATAATTGGCAAATGCGAAAAATTGTGATACTAAGGTCGTAAAATTTGGTGTGATTGTTAGATGCGATCAATTTTGATACAAAGGTGTTAAACGTTAGTAAAATTGGTAGAGGCGACAAAGTGTGATGCAAAGGTGGTAAAAATGGTATTGTAGAGGAATTATAACCTATATGCACCCAAAGGGCCATGTGTACATATACGTTAAAGTCCCTCTTCGGAGACAGCGAGAGCAACGTACCTAAAGAGGAGGGGGGTGAGAACGTTAGTTGTCGGACTAACAGCCAAGTTGCCGAAGCTTTGACCTCCCCACCGCATAGGTAGTCGGGAGCGAGCTGCTGTACCAAGGTAACCACTAAAGGCCATTACGCAGCTCTCAAAAGATCCGATTACCTACGAGGTCCAGAAACCCGCGGTTAAAGCGCCCCAAAAAGCGGTGCGAGTTCAAAAAGAACACCAAGGATTGTGACGGAAGTCAGTGCCTCTGATTAAGAAGTCGACCTGAGTTCCGCGGTGCCACCCTCCCCTCACCCTTCGCTCTTCCCTCAGCGGCCTCGCCCTGTCCCTCTAAGGTGGGGCGGGTGCCAGACTATAAATAAGCCCGTAAGGAAAGAAAACGAATAATTCGGTGAGAGACGATAGAGGACCAGATCGAGGAGATCGGTCCTTTACCCATTTTCGAAATCATTCTTCTATAACTTAGAAAACGTCACGTTTTTGTATCGGTGCCATACCGAAGTATCCTTCACAGGCTTAGTAAGAAGCCTGGATGGACCACCATTCCTAGTGCCAAACAGGAATTTCGCAAGTAAGAGAAAAGAAGACCCGGTCACCCTCGAGTGACTCTCAAATTGCGACCTTAATAACGGAGAGAGAAGAAGAATCAATACCCAAGGAAGTTCCATTTTTCAAGTACATTCAAAATCACCTCGTATACCCCAAAATCCAGTTGGGCAACCCCTCGAAGAAGACTGGATACAAAAAGGCTTCAGAAGCTACCCAAGAAGAGCACTCCTTGAGCCAGAGAGTACAACAACTCCTTCCGCTTTTAAACGTAGAACCGAAGAATTTGACATCGTGTCCCCTAACCCCCTCCCATCTCGTGGAAAAACTACGATCGGCTTCTGCAACCCAACGAAGCGGGATAAAGCCAATATAGCAACATCCGTCAACCCCTGATCATTTCAAATTCATGTAAGTCAGAGTAACTAGTTACATTCGTTTTGATTAAATAGGAATTTTAATACCGTACCCAAGCTAACTAAAGGAGAACTAATATTTAGTAATGCCTGTCATATTGTTAGTTAAGAATTGGGGAACGTATATTGTGGATAAATGCTGTAAAAAAAGTCTACCTAAATTAACTAACTGGCAATTGGTTTATTTACGTGGAGCTTACGTTCTTCGCGTTGAGAAAGAATCACATAAGAAATAGGCACTAGTTTAAAGCTAGATAACTATATTAACCCTTTTGAATCTAGTGTAAATATTTTGTGACTTTATTGGTAAATTTAAAAATATATATTTATTTTTGGATAATTCTTTTTGTTTCACTGGATCCTTTACGCGTTGAATGGCTCTTTCTTTAAAACGGATTAAACGCTGTGGCACTCTCAATAATAAGGTAATTAAAAAGTCCACTCAGCTAGCTTGGGTATTGTTCCCCTCCCTATTATAAGTGCCAGACGGGCACGCTCAAGTCATTGAATATATGGCTCTCTGACAAGAAAATAGGAGGGAACTCATCAACTATAATACCACGACAGGTATATATGGTAAAAATGGTAAATACGATAAATTGTGATACAAATATGGTAAATTTGGTAAATGCCATGAATTGTGATACCAAGTAGGTAAAAAAAGGTAAAATTGGTAAATGAGATAAAATGTGATACAAACATAGTAAAATTGGCATTGCGCTAAATTGTGATACAAAAGTGGTAAAATTTGTAAATGCGCTAAATTGTCATACAAAGTTAGTAAATGGTGTAAACGAGTGGTAAACTTGGTAAATGCCATAAATTGTTATACCAAGTTGGTAAAAAAAGTTAAAATTGGTAAATGAGATAAAATGTGATACAAACATGGTAAAATTGGCAAATGCGCTAAATTGTGATACAAAGGTGGTAAAAATTTTAAATTAGCTAAATTGTCATACAAAGGTAGTAAATAGTGGAAACAAGTGGTAAAATTGGTAAATGCGCTAAAATGTGATACAAAGATGGTAAAATTGGCAAATGCACTACATTTTGATACAAAGGTGGTCAAATTTGTAAATGTGCTAAATTGTTACACAAAAGTGGTAAAGGGTGATTAAAAATGGTAAAATTGGTAAATGCGCTAAACTGTGGTACAAAGGTAGTAAAAGGGCCGACAGTGCCACAAACGTAAGACCTTAAGGACGCGATTTGTCTTCCCATTTCCCTTTAGCAGACTTCAGACTTTAATTGGTTCAATTAACCCGCTACTCTTGTTCTACTTCTACTTCTACTCGTCCATGTAGAATCGGTGGCGGCTCTTTCACGCTATAAAGGCATCAAGGAGTGCGAGCGAAGTGAAGTGTGTGGGGGGCGAACAAAGAGAAATGACGGATGGCCTCGCTGCCTCCCTTTTCTCATGTCTTGGTCACTCTGAGTGATTTTTTGTTGGTTCGGGCCACGAGTCAGGACCCCAGCGACAGCATACTTCCCCTTCTGGGGGGCTGGGGGGGAAGGGCAATGGTGGGCGCCGCCTGGTACGCGAGGAAACAACTGAAGTGGAAAAAGTTTTTTCTGCGGCATCTTACTCAATATATATATATATATATATATATATATAAATATATATATATATATATATATATATATATATATATATATATATATATATATATATATATATATATATATATTGTGTGATGGTTCAGCAGTTTACGCTGTTTCACCAATCCTTATAAAGACCAATGCTAGGTTTTTATCTTATTCGGCAAGAGTTCTCTGCAGCAATTCTTGGCGCCAACGCCAAGCAGACTCTAATTCTCCTTGTTAAATACGCAGGTTGAATTAAGAGTTATGTGCATCACTTTAATTACTAAAATAATACTTAACTTTAATCAAATAAATCAGATCGTGAATGACAAGTGAAGGATTTCTATCCATAAGTAGTTCCTCGAGGATGGAGTGTAATGAAATTATTGGAGTCGCAAATGACACCAAGGGAAAAGAGCGCAGATCAAGACTGCGAATGTCTCTTTATCAATCTATCCACTGAGGAATGTTTGATAAGGTGAAATGAGTGGTTTAGGTTAGTTTATGGACTTCTTTGACGGGAAAAGTTAATGTGAACGCGAGTGGAAGAAGACTTGTTTCACCTATCTGATGTGAAGTCCTTGTAATTGTATATCTATCAACTGATGAATGTTAGTTAAGGTAAACTGAATGGACTTAGATGAGTTAAGTCCTTCGGTGAATGGAGTGTATGTGAACGCGAATGAGAAGAACAATTGTACTCCTTAATGTGATATGATGTCCTGTTGTATCTCGAGAAGAGAGAGATTGTGTATTTATGTGTAAAGAAAATGGGCGGAGAATGATATTCGTCAAGGGATGAACCTATATAACCTCTTATGTGCGGTTTGTGTATATTCTCAGGATTGTGGGGGTTTTATGTGAAAAGAGTTAAAGGGAGAAGGCAGCCCTCACACCCACAATCTGAACGTTGTGCCTTTCTCGAGAATCTTATTTACTTCATAAAGCTTTGGAATGCAGATTGTATCTAGATACAAAAAGAAGAAGACACTCGGTTTCTCGGCTCGTCGTGAACTAGGGAAAAGCGCATTTTTTGAGGCCTCATAACTTGATAAGCAAGTCATACCTCGAGATGGATGGTAGAGCTCAACTCTAAATTCCACACAACGAGCTTCAGATAAAAGGATGGCTGAATTTATCTGCAGAGCATGTTCCTTTTTTTTTTCCTTTGAAACAAAGGGATATTGCGGTATAGAAAGTATTGATTATTATATTTTTTTTCGAAAACCTTTAATAACAATTTTTTTTAAGAAATATGCTTACACATACTCGTATGTTAAGAAAAGGAAGCAATCCACCTTTCGCCTTCCTTGATACTGTTATTTAGATGAAATTGCCAATATTAGAGCCGGTTTTCAACTTGTGCAGTACGTTTCCAGTGATGGTAAAATTTGGGAAAGATTTCTTGGTTTAAAACCTAAGCGCTGATCATACTGCCAACGATTTATGGAGGATGGTCTTTAATATAGTAAAAGAACTAAATATTTGGCGAAGGTTTGTCATTCAAACCTATAATGGTGCAAGTAACATGTCACGCGAATTGTATTGACCATAGAATGATTTTAATACTATCATGGTCGGTGTCAAATCCAAAGAAAATTGTTTATTTTTTTAACGCTCAAACATTTTCCCTTATTTTTAGTCGCGTGGACGAGACTCTACTATATCGGTCGAATGGCATCAATTTTACTTTTAAATGAGTTTTTTAGCAATAACATCGTAACTATTCGGCTGATTCAAAGGAAATTTGAAACCCCTATGTTGTTTTACATTCCCTTTTGAATGATATAATTGTCAAGGTCCTCCCGAGGATAGTCCGGGAATTATTTGGCAATAACATCGTAACTATTCGGCAGATTCTAACGAAATTTGAAACCTTTATGTTTTTTACATTCTCTTTCGAATGACATAACTTCCAAGGTCATCCAAATGTTAGTCCGAGAATTATTAAAAGAACACTACGGGTCGGATTGACCCACTTGTTAAGTTTTGAAGGTGATAAGTCAAAATAATTCAGAGCACGTGACTTAAGTATGTTGACCTTGTTTTGCCGAATTTGTTCGTGGGAATCTTTTAGATAATGAAATTAAAAAAAGCGATTTCCAAAAACTACGCCAATCCATTCGAACTTTAACCTCTCTTTGGTCAATACTTTTCTAAAAGGCCAAGAGTAAGTTGTTGACTTATTCCCAAAACTTATTGACAACTGTAGCAAATGGGACACAAAAATAGACCTTAGCTCTAAGCATTGTAATTTCACCGAGGAGACTGAATTCAGCTTTTGCTTAATGTCGATGGCGATATATCAATTTGCACAAATGCAGCATTCGTGTTTTACAGTATTATTTTTTTATTTATTGCGAGAGCTCTATTGCTAAAATTTCTAAAATTATCACAGGCCTGCCTTCGCTATCTTCGCTTTATTTTATCCCCCTAAGTCTCCCGAGGAGACTGAATTCAGCTGCTTAATGTATATATCAATTTTCACAAATGCAGCATTCGTTTTTCACAGTATTAAACATTTGAAATATAGTACCGTTCAAAAAGATCAAAAAGCCTGTATTTCTATTATATTCGTATCTTCCTGACATTTGCTCCCCCCCCCCAATCAAAAGTTTCCAAAATTGGTGTAGATAATCTACAAGTATAAACTATTTAAGAATAAAGATCAGGTCTAAGAATTAACATCTGTTTGAGATCATCATTGTTGTTTTTTCGCTGCTGTAAACAACCCACTTTTATTCTCCTTTGACATTTCAGTCCAGAAATGCCTCAGGAGCATTTTGGGCCGAAATAATTGAAACAATATTAGAACGTTGTCCTTTAGATGGTTCATGTGACATCAGAATATCATTTAGGTAGAATAAAAAATGCTTAGGCATTACTACATCTTTAAAGAGGCCTGGGCATTAAAACATCTTTAGAAAGGCCTGGGCATTACTATATCTTTAAAAAGGCCTGGGCATTACTACACTTTAAAAAGGCCTCGGCATTACTACATCTTTATAAAGGCCTGGACATTACTACATCTTTATAAAGGCCTCGGCATTACTACATCTTTAAAAAGGCATGGATATTACTACATCTTTATAAAAGCCTCGGCATTACTACATATTTAAAAAGGCCTGGGCATTACTACATCTTTAAAAAAGTCCTGGACATTACTACATATTTAAAAAGGCCTGGGAATTACTACACGTTAAAAAAAGACCTAGGAATTACAACACCTTGTAAAAAGATTTAGGCATTAATAGACCATTGAAAAAGGCCAAGGCATTACTACAACTTAAAAAGGCTTAGGCATTACTATGTCTTTAAAGAGTCTCGGCATTGCTACCGCTTGAGAAAAGGCCTAGGCATTACTACAACTTAAAAAGGCTTAGGCATTACTATGTCTTTAAAGAGTCTAGGCATTGCTACCGCTTGAGTAAAGGCCTAGGCATTACTACACCTTGGAAAAAGGCCTAGGCATTATTACAACTTAAAAAGGCTTAGGCATTACTGTCTTTAAAGAGTCTAGGCATTGCTACAGCTTGAGAAAAGGCCTAGGCATTATTACAACTTAAAAGGGCCTAGACATTATTACAGCTTAAAAAAGGCTTAGGAATTACTACAGCTTAAAAAGGCATAGGCATTACTACAATTTAAAAAAGGCCTATGCCTTTTTAAGTTTCCTTTTTTATGTTTTCTAAAAACGTCAACATTTTGCCTTCATCTGATTATCTCTTCTCTCTTTCTTCCACCACTAGGTGAAACTGACATTGTTTCTTACAAAGAGAGAAAGGAAGAAAGAAAGAACTAGATGAAGAGAAACTACTTTCTCTTGTGTCCATGCTAGTAGTGGGGGTTGTCTGTGTGTGTATGTGTATGTGTGTGGGTGTGTAAATCTATTAACTTGGAGACCAGTCTACTCACCCCTTTTCTGATATTGGCTGTGAGTAACGCGATCTGCTCCTGATGGCTGACCCTCAGTTCATTTCCTCATTTTCCCAGGCTCATTTCCAGATATGAGAGATCCCCTCAAATCCACTGGGAATATTAAAGGCACCCAGGAGGTCAGGTCACGAGCCAAGGGTCATATGGGAACTCCTTCCATATTAAACGCGATCCGGCCGCTGGAAAGACAAGACAAGCGGCCACAAGATCTCCCAAATGACAAAATTGGGCCATTAATGGACAGTGTGAGTGACCCAGGCTGACCGACAGTGTGTGTGTGTGTTTCGCTATATATCTGTTTGGATATGTGTGCTAGAATGTATGTAAGCGTTTCTTTAGTATATGTACGTTTAAGTATATTTTTTTTCAGGGATGTGTGCTCGATTATGTGTGCGCATGGGAGTGTGAGGGGGATTTGAGGATTCGTAAACATTGTTTGGTACAATAGAAAGGGTGTTTTGATATTTTTCAATTGTCTGGTTTTAGCTAAACAAAAGTGTAGGTGTGAATTCGACTCCATTTGTGAAGAAGTAATCGATTTTTTTTAAGTCATTTTGAAGGAATGAAATAGAATCGTGTTGTGTTCGCTTTTAGGAGTCTGCCCCAACGCAAAGGACAAAATATATCCAGCGTTGGATGTAGTCCAAAGCGTATCCAATCCCACTTCGAACAGGGATTGCTGCTAAATCTCGCCACAGAGAGATGGATGTATAGAAGACGAATTGACGTGTTTAGAATATGTCGCGACCAAAGTCTCGAGGAACTCTTTCACATCCAAACAATACAGAACATGACTGGCAAGAAAAATACTATTTTGATACTGGAGCTCTCTTTCCTTTACTCGGTGATGTCCATAGAGCCTCGTCGCGATCCCTCCTCAAGTGAAACGTGTCAAGGGGGAGCTATCAAGTGAGACCCGTCAAGGAGAGAAAAGGAATCAAGTCAAGTGCGAAATTTTGGTCCTGAATTTTCTACTGATCTTCGACAGTGGAGCTGCTCATATACAATTTTGAAGGGGAAAAAAGACAACCTAAATATTAAAATTAGTCACTTCTTGACCGAGGGATCTTAGGGCGTATTTTTTGTGCATGTTTTGGCGTTGGTGCAATTTGTTGGGGGGGAGAGGGCTCGAAATAAAAAGAGATTTTGGGGGGGGGAAATGAGGTACCAGAATTGAATTTGAAGCGTTTGAAAGATTTAAGGCAGTTTCTCAACCTTTCGTTCCCCATGCACCGTTTTCAATATCATTATCACTTCATCATCATCATTACTAACTCTTTAATTTAAGAGGGGGATTTTGAGGAGTATTTGAATAATAATTTCCTCTTAGTTTGGTTATGACTTAAGTATATTTTAAATTCTTATCAAGGTAATTTCTAAGAATTTCTTTAGAGTTTGGAAAAACAAAAAAGTTTAGTATAAATATGATTTTGGTATGCGTTGAAGATCTAGTGGTAAGGTATAGTTTCGATTTTGGTATGTACTGAAGACCTGGTGGTGGTTGCAGAGTGTGATAGATATTCGGAAATGTTTATCGACGACTTAGAAGTGGGTGTGTGGCGTGAAGGCTAAATCTAATACTTAAAAGGGTGGAGTAACCGTGCTAAGTGGCGCGATCCGTCCCTCTCGTCGCAGAGAAATTCCCTTGACGGGATAGTGAAATGTGGCGTTTGTACAGCAAACCTCCTCTCCAATGGTGTTTGTACTACCTAATCTTCTCTTCAAGTGGTGTTTGTAGTGTCTAAACCTATTATATTGTGCTGTTCTTATTGCCTAAACCTATATTCTAGTGATATGTGTAGTGCCAAAAGCTGTCTTTTAGTGTAGGAGAGATTGGCTAGATTTCGAGTTTGGCTCGCACGCCAAGTGGCTTAGTAGGTTGTACTTGCCTCTTTGTTTGTGTGTGGGTATGTGTGTGTATGTGGTCGGTTATCATTGCATTCCCTAGTGATGTTTACAGCTTTTTTTTAGCCTTGTGCTTTTGTTTGTGAAGTAGAGACTCTACTTGTTACCCTACTCGTTGCCCTTTCCGTGAAGCATTAATGCTTTGCCTGTTTTTATTTTTATCGCTGTGATTCGTCTCCGTCAGCGTTTCCGTCTGGCTTTTCTTTAGTCGATAGAAGGGCGCTCTGTAAAGACTTGCCGCCTTGAAGAGCGCAATACAAAAAAATCCCTATTGTTATTTATCCACCTTTTTTCATTTATCTCCCTACTTCCCTTTCCTTTCTTGTTTCCCTTGTTGGTTAAACAAGTTTGGATTAAAAACGCTTTCCGTGTTTTGTTTAAGTTTATTATCAACTAACATTGACTACCTATTTATTCCCTATTAATTTATTCATTTCTGCTAAGTAGATCTTTACATAGTCTTCAAGACTTTAACATCTACCAATTTCCCATAAAGTATGGTAGGCACACTTCTGCACCAGTAAGAACTTCCTTACCCTAGTTTCCTGGTGTAAAAACAAAAAAAGATACCTATTAATGATGTGGTATTACCTCAAACTCAAAACAAACCACAATAATACATAAAGGCTAAAATTTTGATACTAAATAAACAGCAAACAAACCTTTGACTTCGACGCACGGATTTTCGTGTCTCCTGTGATCAATTTAGCAACAACAACTGTGGGAAGTGGTGGTAAGGTGTGTGCAAGGGATAGTGGTGTACAAGAGTGAGGGGGGGGGGGAAGGAATAGCGGTGAAATGTAAAGAAAGTATAAAAGGTGCAAGGATTGCAAAATTGCCTGGAAATCAGGTTAATCTCTTTCATTGTGTCTTTTTATTTTTTAGTGTTGTTTTGTTATCATCATCATCAGTAACTATAATTTAAGAAGGGGATTTTTTTGAGTATTTGAATAATAATTTCATCTTAGTTTGGTTATGACTTATGTTTTTTTTATCAAAGTTATTTCTAATAATTCTTATATAATATCAAAATACTAAATGGTGAAGTTCAGAAATAAATATAAGTATCGAAATTTTTTGAATTTTTTAAAACCCAAAGAATTACAAATGGTGAAGTTCAGAAAATTTATTTTTATATATCTTCTTCTATAACTATATTTTAGCAACGTAATATTTTGAAAGGGGGGAAATTTAGTTTAGAGTTCCTTTTTAAAATTATTATAATTAGCGAAGTTCAGAAAATTTATAAAAATTTAACCCTGGCTGCTTTTTTTTAGATTTTAAATTTTAATCTTAGTAGCGAAGCGCAAGCTCCCCTCAGCGGGGAGTATCGAAGCCATTGCCTGGTATATACATACAGGAAAGAAACAACAGTGTTAGGATAGATTTATTTGCGAAATCAGGTTTCAACGGAGATATCCGTCATCTTCAATCGCTGACGAACTAATGAATACAGAGATGCTTAACTTAGGGCCACATAAATTTACAAGTCGGAATGTATTTAGGCGAAGCGGTATGGACGAGCAGTGGCATTTTTGAACAGAGGAAGGACAAATCTTCTACTCAAAGCTGCCGCTGCTCTATACCGCGCCCCCCTAAATACATTCCGACTTGTAAATTTGTGTGGCCCTAAGTTAAGCATCTCTGTATTCATTAGTTCGCCAGCGATTGAAGATGACGGATATCTCTGTCGAAACCTGATTTCGCAAATAAATCTATCCTAACACTGTGGTTTCTTTCTCTCATTTACATGTACGTTACTGTACTTCTTTGGATATTATATATACATATACTGCTACGTATATATTATTGAATTGACGTTCAAGCCTTTGAATTCGTGTATTAATTCAGCGGGTTTTGTTTCCTTGACGTGTTATTCAGTTGTATTCTTTCCTTTTATGTATGTTTTTTGTCTCTTTTCTAATTCTTATTAGTGCAATAATTTTAATTCCATTTTTTTTTGGTAGTTTTCTTAGTTACTTGTTCGTATTCATGTGTGTGTTTTGCATTTCATACTTACGTATTCTCCATTTCGGGTTATTTTTGTTTGTGATTCTTCGTCATTGTCTGGTAATTCGGTGTCTTCTTCGGGTTTTCAATTTAGCGGAATCTCCCCAAATCTCTTTGTCTCTCCGAGGCCGAACCTCGAAGCTTGTAACTACGACACAAATTGAGAATGATGATGTCACTGAGAGTGGCGCTAAGTGATTGGTTAATCGCGTTTGTGGTTCTCAACTATGAGTGATTGTGTCTTTTCTCGACCTACCTTCGTGTTTCCTCTTTATTCCTCTCGTATATCTAATTGATTCACTTTAATTCTTTATTTTCTTCGCATTCCTCTACAGGAGATCCCAAAGAAAATTCGATACATGGTAGATATTACAAAGCAATAGAAAATATAAAAAAAAATTACCATAAGGAAGAACAAAATCAGGATTTAATATCTTTTATATCTTTAAAAATCAGAGCTTTTAAATGACTTCCATCAAACAGACAACATTCACGTATCTTTGTAAATTTCACGCCTTTTAGCTTTTAAAAAAACACACGGATGATGTCATTATGATAATGATAATGATGGTGATAAAAAGGTTGGATGTGATCAAGCAATCCTGAGCGCCCGGAAAGGCTGCATGTGACCATCACTCAGCGATTCTTAGCGACCAGAAAAGGCTTGATGTGACCATCACTCAGCCATCCTGAGCAACAGGAAAGGCTGAATGTGACCAACACTCAGCCTTCCTGAGCTACCAGAAAGGCTTGATGTGACCATCACTCAGCCATCCTTAGTGACAGGAAAGGCTGCATGTGACCATCACTGAGCCTTCCTAAGCTACCAGAAAAAGCTGAATGTGACCATCACTCAGCCATCTTGAGCAACAGGAAAGGCTGAATGTGACCATCACTCAGCCTTCCTGGGCAACAGGAAATGCTGGATGAGACTATCACTCAGCCATCCTGAGCTACCGAAAAAGACTGGATGTGACCATCACTTAGCCATCCTGAGCTACCAGAAAAGGCTGAATGTGATCATCACTCAGCCTTCCTGAGCTACCATAAAAAGGCTGAATGTGACCATCACTCAGCCATCCTGAGCAACAGGAAAGGCTGCATGTGACCATCACTCAGCCTTCCTGAGCTACCAGAAATTGCTGGATGTGACCATCACTCAGCGATCCTGGGCGACCAGAAAAGGCTGGATGTGACCATAACTCAGCCTTCCTGAGCTACCGGAAAAGGCTGGATGTGACCATCACTCAGCCATCCTGAGCTACCGGAAAAGGCTGGATGTGACCATCACTCAGCCATCCTGAGCTACCAGAAAAGGCTGAATGTGACCATCACTCAGCCTTCCTGAGCTACCAGAAAAGGCTGAATGTGACCATCACTCAGCCTTCCTGAGCTACCAGAAAAGGCTGGATGTGACCATCATTCAGCCATCTTGAGCAACAGGAAAGACTGCATGTGACCATCACTCAGCCATCCTGAGCGACCAGAAAGGCTGCATGTGACCATCACCCAGCCTTCCTAACTACCAGAAAACTCTGGCTGTGACCATCAACCAACCATCTTAAGCCACCAGAGAAAGCTCGATGTGAGCATCACCCAGCTCTCTTGAGCTACCAGAAAAGGCTGGATGTGACCATCACTCAGCCTTCCTGAGCTACCATAAAAGGCCGGATGTGACCATGACAACGCCTTCATGAGCTACAGAAAAATATTGAATATTACCCTCACTTAGCCCTACTGGGCTAGCAGACAATGCTGAATGTAACCATCATACAGACCCTCCCCCCGAGCTACCAGAAAGGTTGTATGTGGCCCACACCCAGCAACCTGGGCTACCAGAAAAGGCTAGATGTAGCCATCACCCAATCCTCTTAAGCTACCAGAAAAGGTTGAACGTGACTATCACCCAGCCCCCCTGATCTACCAGAAGAGACCGGATGTGACCATCAACTAGTCCTCCTGATCTACCAGAAAGGGCCGGATGTGACCCTAACCAAGCCCTTTTGAGCTATCAAAAAAGGCTGCATGTGACCATCCCTCAGCCTTCCTGAGTTAGCAGAAACTGTTATATATAACCATCACGCTACTCTCCTGAGGTACCAAAAATGGCTAGATGTGACCATGACCCAAACCCTCTTTAGCTACCAGAAAAGATTGCACGTGACCCTCACGCATCCCTCCTCAGCTACCAGAAACGATTGAATGTGACCCTCATCCTGCTCTCCTAAGCTACCAGATTGCAAAGCCTCACCCAACACCAAGACATAATGGTAGTCTGCACCCACTCACGCACGCCAAGGACACTACACTCCTTGTAGGAAAACCCTTTACAAGCCATCATGGTCGTGGTTGCTCAGTTAGACAACTTGAGGATCAGCAACTAATGAGAAAACTCATTGAAATGGATATACTGAACTCCAGCACATTGAAGTTTGATCACCAAAAATAAATAACTTTCGAAATCACTCCAGTAAAGGATACCAATTAAATAATACCATAATAAAAACACTCACCCACGCCAAGAACCCTACACTCTTTGTGTGGTCTGTAGAGAAACCCGGCACAAGCCATCATGGTCGTGGTTGCTCAGTTAGACAACTTGAGGATCAGCAACTAATGAGAAAACTCATTGAAATAGATCTACTGAAATCCAGCACATTGAAGTTCGATCACCAAAAAGAAATAACTTTCGAAATTACTCCAGTAAAGGATACCAATAAAATAACACCATAATAAAAACAAAATCGATTTCAGGCTGTAAACTTAGGAAACAATTTTGAAACAAAGTTAACTAGTAGTAAAATTGGTGGAATTATTCCTATATTTTTCGATGCTGCCAAAAATGAGACGGAATGGTACAATAAGAAAACAATCAATTACACTGAACTCAAAAAGGTTATTGTAAAACGATCGAAGGAAAAACGCAGAACAAATAATAAAATGAATGGAAAATACTATCGAAAACTCACTAAAACAAATTTTACAACAGCTCAAAACTACCAGAAAAAAAAGGAAAACAATAAAGAAAATCATTGGAATAAAACTGCAGAAAAATTATCGAAACGGTCGATAAATATTAAGTTTGTCAGGAAATTTAGTTCGTTTTTTTAAAAAAAAAAAGAGAAACTAAGATCATTTTTACTATACAAAAATAAAAATTTTATTCAGCAAAATAATTTTCCTAATTACCAGGCAATGGCTTCCCTACTCCCCCCTACCGGGGGAGCTTGCGCTTCGCTACTAAGATTAAAAATGTTTAAAAAGCAGCCATGGTTAAATTTTTATAAATTTTCTGAACTTTGCCAATTATAATAATTTTAAAAAGCAACTAACTCTAAACTTAATTTCCCCCCTTTTAAAATAATACGTGGCTAAAATATAGTTATAGAAGAAGATATATAAAAATAAATTTTCTGAACTTCACCATTTGTAATTCTTTGGGTTTTAAAAATTCACAAAATTTCGATACTTATATTTATTTCTGAACTTCACCATTTTGGTTTTTGATATTATAAAAGAATTATTAGAAATAACTTTGATAAAAAAACATAAGTCATAACCAAACTAAGATGAAATTATAATTCAAATACTCAAAAAAATCCCCTTCTTAAATTATAGAGTTAGTGATAATGATTATCAGTGATCTTTCATCGTTTAATTAATCGGTTTTAATCAAGTATATGATTTTATATCATTTTCCAACTCTTTTATAGTAGAGTAAACTTTACCCTTTGGGTGTTGCTGTAATCACTTAAATAAGTGGTAGTCAGATGGTACCATCACCCAGGCAATAGTCCTTTTTTTATTAGTCAAAAAGTGCCACGTGAGGCTGTGTAATATCAAGCATGAGTAAGAAGATTAGAGAGCTATTTTCGTTCACGAGTTTCATTTAGAAGTTGCAATTGTTGAACATGTAAGTCTACAGTAACTATTTTATTATTATTTAGCAGCTCATAATGAATAACTCCTTTCACGTGCCAAAAAATGTAAAGCATAACCTTTCTGCCCATCGTAGTCAGGTCTAAAAATTAGCATCTGGTTGCGCACAAGAGTGTTTTTTTCCGCTTAATATTGCCGTAAACAAGCCACGGGCAATAGCGCCGAGACATGCTTTGATCCTCTTGTGTTCCAGTGTCGACTCGTTTGAGGCGTTGTTTTTATTTCTGAAAATTGAAACCTCTGCGTTCATCTGAAACCCAATACCATTTATTGCTTTCATTTAGGCCTTTTTCCAAAGTGTAGTAATTCCTAGGTGACCTGTTTCCAATATGTAGTAATGTCTAGGTCTTTATCCAAGGTGTAGTATCGCCTAGGTCTTTTTTTCATATCTAATAATGCCTAGCAATAGCGCCGAGACATGTTTTGATCCTATTGTGTTCAATTATACACTGCCTTGGGTTTCAAAACTTTTTTCCAAAGGTCAAGGGTTTTCCAACTGATTTAGGATCCTTTTTTGCTTAATTCAAAAATATCATTCATTTTCTTTGGTCAGGTCTGGCACTATCATCCAAGCGTATATGGGCTTTGTTTTTGCCAGAGCTGGTCATGGGTTACCTTAAATAACTAGTTATTCTTTCTCTTTTCAGGTCTAGTTGTGCAGTACGATGGATCGGAAGTGTAAGAACCATCCTAACAAATTTTGTTTCATCTGCGGCCACGTGGTTCTTCCAGACGGTCAAGCGAAAATCACGGATTTTGTGAAGAAGGCTTATTACGCTTATTTTGGAGTCAAACTAGGGGACCAGGATAAAGCATTTGCTCCCCATATCTGCTGCAAAACATGTGTGGAGAACTTACGGGATTGGAAGAATAGGAAAAGAAAGAGTATGCCATTTGGTGTCCCAATGGTGTGGAGGGAAGGGAAAGATCACGTTGCCGACTGCTACTTCTGCATGACAAATTTAAAAGGCATCAATCGCAAGAACAAGCACTATGTTCAAATACCCTGATGTTCCTTCTGCCATAAAGCCAATCCCCAATGGACCAGATTTTCCTGTTCCTGAGCCGGATGTTATCATGGAATCTAGTTCTGATTTCGAATCTACTGACATGACTGATACAGGTGAGTGTGGAGCATACGAGCCAGAAGAGGACGACCGATCGGTGGCATTGACCCATGCGGAACTCAACGACTTGACACGAGACCTGAACCTATCTAAGGAGTCTGCCCAGCTGCTGGGTTCTCGTATTCGAGAGAAACATCTACTTGCCCCTGGAACAACGTTCTATTGGTATCGGGAACGCGAGAGCGAATTCTGAAAATTCTTTATGTTCGATGAAGCGTCTTCACTGATCTACTGTAACAATATTGCTAAACTGCTAAAATTAGTTGGCATGAAGTATGTTGCCATGGAATGGAGACTTTTTATTGACTCGTCTAACAGAAGTCTCAAGGTAGTTTTTCTGAATAACGGAAATAAGGTTTCATCAATCCCTGTTGGACACTCGGCTGAAATGAAAGAATCCCACAACAGGATGGAACGTCTGTTGTCTGCTCTCAATTACCAGGAACATAAATGGTTGGTTTGTGGAGATCTTAAAGTTGTTGGACTCATCCTAGGACTCCAAGGTGGGTACACAAAGTATCTATGCTTTTTGTGCTTGTGGGATAGTCGGGCTGACGACCAGCATTATATCAGACAAGAGTGGCCATCAAGACAAGGATTGGAACCCGGGTCACACAATGTTCTGTCCCACCCTCTGGTTGAACCGAGCAAGGTGTTACTTCCACTCCTACACAGCAAACTCGGCCTAATGAAGAACTTTGTAAAAGCACTGAGCAGGGAAGGTGGAGGATTTGCCTTCTTTTACCACAATTTCAAGCGAATCAACATGGAGAAGCTTAAGGCAGGTATATTTGATGGTCTTCAGATAAGAGAACTCATAAAAGACTCTAGTTTTGATGATTCATTAAATCCTACTGAACTCTCTGCCAGGCTCTCCCTTAAGTTAGTCATTGCAAACTTCCTTGGTAACCACAGAAGTCCTCAGTACCAGAAGATGGTTGATGACTTAATGGAGAATTTCCGCAAACTTGGTGCGCGCATATATATATATATATATATATATATATATATATATATATATATATATATATATATATATATATATATATATATATATATTAATCTATTAAACAGAATTGAAAGAGAAAACGGAATAAATTTTCCTTGCAGTAATATTTTTATTACCTTTTTTCCAAAAACTCCGTGCAGGGAAGCGATTCGAACCAGACACATTGAGGCAGCGAGCACAGCTTTGATCACAGTTAAAAGTATGCCGCTAGTAAACTACGCTACGCAGAGAACCAAAATTATTCCGTTTTATCTTTCAATGTGGTTTAAAGGATTTATTTTCATCATTCCCGCGCGCTACTTTGAGATATATATATATATATATATATATATATATATATATATATATATATATATATATATATATATATATATATATATATATATATATATATATATATATATATATATATATATATATATAACATTTTAATACGTAAATTTATGTCGACCCAAACTACCTGAAATGAAATTAATAAATTTAGCTCCATAATTATTCCGTCTTTTTTTTATCTTTCGCCTCATTTAAAAGCCCAAGGGGAAAAATAAAATCCCTTTAAGTGAGAGAAGAGGGAAAATGAAAGTGGGGGAATGGGATAGCGATATGCGTGGGGGTGCGGGGGTAATATGAGAAGGGAGAAAGAGGTAATGGCCCGTCTCAGTCATAATTTCCCCTCCCCCCGAGGGAGGTGAAGGATGGGAGAGGAAGCTGTTTAAGGGATCTCTTACCGTAATGACGTCATCCGCAATACGATACGATTTTCCTATGTTGTTATGTCGTTAAGAGGTTGAAATTCCCATTTAACATTCATCACCAGCCATTCCCCACATGACGGGGGACTGAGAGGGGGAAAAGTGAGAAAGAGAGGGAAATAAATTGAGGGAAGACGCGTGGAAAATGAAAGATTGCGTCCTATCCTTTTAAGCTGATCGCTTCGAATGGGTGGACGAGCTTGCGGATCAAGACTATTAACCGCAATTTGGCTAAGAGTCCTCCGTGTTGTGGCACTAAACCCGTATTGTCATTATTTCATTATCATTATTACTACATCCACTTGTTTATTATTTTCATTTTCTCTTTGGTAGTTGTTTTATTTGCGCAATATTATTCTTGTCTCATATTCCGAGGCCTTTTTTTTAGCTCATTATGACCAGTTTCCTTCTATTTCTCTTTTTTTCCGGGACTTCATGTTTCACTCTTTGCGCGCGATTCAATAAACCATATCCAACTACCCAAAATCACTGCATCTCTAATCATATCCACCTGTCACTTAACCGATGGACGGGCATTTGATGGAACGCCTCCCTGAACTTTATTGCCACTCCTGCGTTGTCCCATGGACTGGTCGGCACATTCTTGTTGAGTGTGGTAGTCTGGGTGATCTTGGAGAACGTTTACTCGAAGAGAGACTTCAGCAATTGTTTTTCTTCCAATTCTAAGGAGTTTATTTCAAGTGCAACTTTTATTCTGTTGGGGAAAAGAGTTCTGAATGAAGTGAAACTATTTTCTAGAACAAATTCTAAATGTCGAAGTGTTCTCTCACTTATCCACGTAGGTTAAAACACTGAACGAAATTTCGTGGGTACCTGATACTTGAAATGAGAAATTCAGTCTAAAGAACACGCTAAGAACTTATCATCCAATTGGGCAGATTCAGATGCACTGTAAGGCATTCATTTTACAACTATGTATATTGCATATAATTATGAACGTCAAGGTCTGGGTGATCGCGCACGATAGCTGTCCCGATACCGGGACGAGCGGGGCCGCTACCGTTTGCCCCTTGACCTTCTGACGGGTTTGTACACACAGGCTTGTGGACTATCTGACTTTTTGGATGAGAATAGCCTCTTCCATTTTTATTAACGCTCTATGGTGTTGGTTGCCTCTTCCAGCGCCAGGGGTAGGCGGGCCTTCCTTCCCCCGACGCCGGAGCGTGCTTCTTTATTCTTACTTCTGATTTATTTGTTGTCTTTGGTTTTGTTTTTCGGTTTGGTGTTGGACTAATTTTTATATTTTGATATATCGTAGTATTAGGCTTGTAATTAATCGCAGTAAATTATGCCCTTTTAGCAATTGCCAGTTGGGTGCTAAAATAATCGATGTAGAAAACGAACTAGCGGCCAAACACCAGCAAATGCCCTCGACCCCATTCAAGATCAGTCTGAGAAACATAGAGAAGTTGGAAAGGTCTAGCAAAGCAACCTCATCAGATTATTACACCAAATCATTACACCTGATCATTACACAGCTCATTTACACTTTAAAATGTCGTGAATCGCATTTACTCTAGCGTTCTCTTTCCGTACCAACATCCTGAGTACAAATGGTTAAGTTGAGAGAGATAATTGGCGGGTAAAAGTGGCTAGAAGAAAGATTGCGATAAAAGAGGGTGTGTATGGTGTTGTGACTGTGTTCTTAAAAGGTGTTATAAGTGAAAATAGATGAGTGAAGAGAATATATGAGTGTCAGAGTGATAGAAGGGTTGGAAGACCAGGTAAAAGGCTAGTTGATTATGTGAATGTTTGAGAGAAAAATAGGCTGACAGAGGAGTGGATGGTATTGTGTTATGGTATGTAGCTATGGAGGGAGTTTGTGAGGACTGGTGACTGGACGAGATAGTACAGTACATACCACTCCATCACTATAAAAACCTTTCTGCGTGGACTAAATAATGGGTGTCCTTGTGATTAATAGGACGTAAAAGGGGTAAAGCAGCTAGTTTAAGTAGCGATGAAGCGCCCCAACCCAACTTCGTGGGAAACTGGTAGATGTTGAAGATGAAGTTAACTCTAGTGTTAGGTAGATGTTGAAGATGAAGTTAACTCTAGTGTTAGGTAGATGTTGAAGATGAAGTTAACTCTAGTGTTAGGTAGATGTTGAAGATGAAGTTAACTCTAGTGTTAGGTAGATGTTGAAGATGAAGTTAACTCTAGTGTTAGGTAGATGTTGAAAATGAAGTTAACTCTAGTGTTAGGTAGATGTTGAAGATGAAGTTAACTCTAGTGTTAGGTAGATGTTGAAGATGAAGTCAACTCTAGATGAAGTCAACTCTAGATGAAGTCAACTCTAGTGTTAGGTAGATGTTGAAGATGAAGTTAACTCTAGTGTTAGGTAGATGTTGAAGATGAAGTTAACTCTAGTGTTAGGTAGATGTTGAAGATGAAGTTAACTCTAGTGTTAGGTAGATGTTGAAGATAAAGTTAACTTTAGTGTTAGGTAGATGTTGAAGATAAAGTTAACTCTAGTGTTAGGTAGATGTTGAAGATGAAGTTAACTCTAGTGTTAGGTAGATGTTGAAGATGAAGTTAACTCAAGTGTTAGGTAGATGTTGAAGATGAAGTTAACTCTAGTGTTAGGTAGATGTTGAGGATGAAGTTAACTCTAGTGTTAGGTAGATGTTGAAGATGAAGTCAACTCTAGATGAAGTCAACTCTAGTGTTAGGTAGATGTTGAAGATGAAGTTAACTCTAGTGTTAGGTAGATGTTGAAGATGAAGTTAACTCTAATGTTAGGTAGATGTTGAAGATGAAGTTTACTCTAGTGTTAGAGAGAAAATCAATAATACACATTTTCCAAACATGTGTACCTCAAATAAGAATCATAGTCCTTTTGTATTATTTTTTTTTACTAGGTTTAGGACTAAGCATATACACCGACGTGTGCACCTATGATTCATGCTACACTAATGGAGCTCAAATTCAAGTGTACTCGCTGCAAATACACACTCACAGGAGAGAATAACAAAGACATCCTTAAAAGAAAAGAGTGACAGAAAAAGAGAAATGAATATGTTAGAGAAAATGAATTTGCTCACATGTTTTTCAGGGGCCTATTCGCTGCCATCATATTCTTCCGTCATCTTCGTCGCTACACTTTTCTCGCCTAGTAGACGTTCTATATGCTTCCTAATTGTTAATAGTGGTAACTCACCACTAGTCACTTCCTAAACAAACTGGTGTTCTCTCCTGGCTCCTCATCTGCACTTATTTACAATCACCAACTGTTTTATTTTAGTTTATTCCAACTTCAGGGCAGTCATAGAATGAGTGATATTTGGAAGACCCTGTGCCCCCACCCGTGCCCCATCACACATAAGGAAGGGTTAGGTAGTAATGGTAATTGTCAATGCCTAGAGAAACTGATGCTCTCTCATGGGTCCTCATTCGCACCTTTTGAAATGCGGTTAAGCAAGGAGCTCTATGGGTCATGCAAATCTCGTGTTGTGTTCATCTTCTGTCCGCAACGAGTCGCTGGCTCAATGTAGCCAGCTAAAACCAATGCTACCAAAGGTAATTGAGGCCAGTGAGTTTAAATATGATATAAATTGACCAACATGTGGCCCTGGCTCGATGTAGCCAGCTAAAACCAATGCTACCAAAGGTAATTGAGGCCAGTGAGTTTAAATATGATATAAATTGACCAACATGTGGCCCTGGCTCGATGTAGCCAGCTAAAACCAATGCTACCAAAGGTAATTGAGGCCACAGAGTTTAAATATGATATAAATTGACCAACATGTGGCCCTGGCTCGATGTAGCCAGCTAAAACCAATGCTACCAAAGGTAATTGAGGCCAGTGAGTTTAAATATGATATAAATTGACCAAAATGTGGCTCTGACTCGATGTAGCCAGCTAAAACCAATGCTACCAAAGGTAATTGAGGCCACTGAGTTTAAATATGATATAAATTGACCAACATGTGGCCCTGGCTCGATGTAGCCAGCTAAAACCAATGCTACCAAAGGTAATTGAGGCCACAGAGTTTAAATATGATATAAATTGACCAACATGTGGCCCTGACTCGATGTAGCCAGCTAAAACCAATGCTTCCATAGGTAATTGAGGTCACTGAGTTCAAATATGATATAAGTTGACCGCAAGTGGCGCCAACTGGTGGTTTAAAGTGCTTAATCGGCCATTTTCTCCGCAGGTTCACTAGATCATGTCTTTCTAGTTAAATATATTAAGCAATTTCCAATACTCAGTAATTAGAGTATTCCAAGTTTGTGTGATTCTATAAGTAAATTAATTTTCAGCGACGGCCATGTTTAAGCGGTTGCCAATTTAAATCCTCAATGACGAGTGTTTTGTTTAATAATTCTTTTATTATTTTAAATTCTTCGATTAGTTTTCCGCGTAATCGTCTTCGTGCGAGTGGTATTGGATCTAAGGATAGTTTTTTTTCTTCGTACTTGCGCAGATCGCGAACGATAGCAACCTCATGATGAAGACACCAGGCAACTCATGCCACACGAGCCTATTTAGTGGCACTGAAAAGAGATGCAAATCCTAGATTGTGTTTTCATCGCCTCGACACTTTATACCAACTTTGCTCCACGCCGAATGCCACTTTCACCGTCAACTTCCAGCAATAAAGAAGAACTCCTACCTGAATTTGTTAACAATATAAAATATATTAAATAAGTGGGGTGAGTTTGTATAACCAAATGCTCCACTTCTTTTATTTTTTGCCTTGTGAATTAAATCAGTTGCCTTGCCTTGCGCCCATTCTAACAGCGTTGTCTTTATAAGGTAAGGAGACCAAAATTGCACCGTGTACTCGAGATGAGGACGAACGAGACACTCATATAGAGACAGAATGATATCTTTTGACTGAAAAGTGAAATTTCTTGGCAATACATTTCATCATTCAGTTCGTTTTCTTAATAACATCGATGCATTTGTCTAGGCGGTTGAAATTTAGATCTCTAGCCTGATTTATAAGATAACCCGACTCTATAATTTTTCCGTTCATTTTGTAATCTACTTTTAAATTTCAACATCCTAAAAAAATAACCACTTATTTACGTATGTTAAAAATTCATTTGCTATTTAAATACCTACTCCTCTCTTTTATCTAGGTCCCAATAGAGGTTAGCTACAGCGCATGTCAAAACGACTCTTTCATAGTTTTTTTAAGTAAATTGTTATCAAATTGATTTATGTACACTATCAACAAAGGTGGGCCAAGTATAGATTCTTGAAGTACTCCGCTAGAAAACTTGGACAATCGGAATTGTACATGTTTACGACAACAAGCTTTGAATGTTTTGAGAACCAATTTTCTATCTAATTAATGGGAACTTTAAGATTCCGTAAGTTTTTTCCTCTAGAATACTATAGAATTCTTCTTAAAAATCTAAGTAAACAATATTGAGTACAATAGTGTACAAACCCCTAAAGTTAAAGTAATAGTACGATAGTTTAAAAGGCTTGTTTTATACAATTTTTTGAAGATTGGCGCGATATTAGCTCTTTTACACTGCTGGGACTTTCCTGTCCCTAATTGACCATTTAGATGAACAGAAGAACTACAATACAATTACAAGAGAACTAAAGAACGAAGACCGACACATAGCCCAGGGTCTACCCATGACCAACCTGAGAAAGACCAAGGTAGGTGGAAGGCTCTAGCAAAGCAAACTACACCTGGTATTTTTCTCCGAAAAAGACATCACCTCGCTCTTCTCCGCGCGCTAAATTGAGCCACCTTCCCCTTTCTCTTATAGATTCTTTGTAGGGGGCGAAGGGAAAAGGGGGTAATGGCTCGCTATTAGAGGAAGATGACGGGGGTGGGTTTATATTTGGAGGTCGTAACGAGTCTTCCTGTAGCATCAGAGCCCTGTCTTCCTCCCGGGGCCAATAACAATATGTTGCCCAAATTGAGTTTCGATTCCACGCTCACCGCTCACCTTTCTCTTTCCTTAGTATTAGTAGTATGGTATTAGTAGTAGTAAGTGGAGGAGAAAGAAGGGGAGGGGAAGGAGGAGGAGAAGGAGGGGGGGAGGAGGAGTATTAGTCTTTTTTTCTTAAAGGTTGTTGTTGGTGGTGGATGCGGTGTCGGCTTAATGGATGACAAAAGGTCTCTCCAATGACACCACCGCCACCCTGAGACGCCACGAACGGGGCTCGAATGGGTTTTTAATCCAATTTTCGCCACTCCTTTGATATAACCACCCATTCCATTGAGCTGACAGGAAACCCGCTAGGCAGCGCCTTCAATTGTCGAACCTAAAAGAACTCTAAACCAAAGCCCCACGCCAATACAGATCTTGTTTTTCCTTTCCCTAAAGTCTCTTTTGGCATAAGCTGAGAGGCGATGGATAGGACTTGGTGTCTCGATTTGGAGCCGTCTCAGAAGCTAATGTTGGCTAGTATTTGTGACATGAGAGAAAGAGAGACGGGCTTGAGCTAGTTGCTAGAAGAGTGGAGTAAGGGTCGGGAATGGAAGGGAATTATGGATTCTTTCATAGTTATCTTTCGCCTCACGTATTATACCGAGTCCAAACCTACCAATTTCTAAGGCATAATTGAACACACACGAGTCTCGACATTTTTATTCGGGTAGGGCTCAGATTTTTATCTCCCCTACCCCCCCTTTCTTAGTTTGTTCGCATTTTGGAGTCCTACGCTCCTTGTGCGACCTTGTTTTATCAGAGTTAAGAAATCTAAAGATAAGCAAAGCTTTGGATTGGATTAAATCTGATCTCAGTCTCAATCATCTTTATAATTATCATTTCTGTTTTAATCATAATCGGCCTCCCCCAGGCATGCGCTATGCAGTAGGGGGAGGGGAGTAACCGTTGCCCTGGCAACCGTACTCCAGGAATAACTTCGTATAAAAAAATAGCGAATTAGGACAAAGTTGAACGCTTTGATGGGCGCTTAAGCAAAATATGATTATATTAGTACTCTTCAGTGCTCAATTTTCAAGAGAACCTTCAGAAAAAAACGGCTATTTTATGATAATTAACAAGGGTATTGGCCTTGAGTGGCAAAGGAAAGGGAGGTAATGTATGAATGGGAAATAGAAGCGAGTGGTAAAGAAAATTTGGATTACAGCCACCCTAAGTGACTTACTTCCCAATCGGTTTGGCTGATTAGTAACACGGTGCCCCACTTACCCCAAGAAAGGCTAATTAGTATCAGAGGACACATCGTGACCCCCCCCCGTACTAAAACTCCAATTTAATTTATAAAGAAATAATAAATGACTGACCAACGAGGGAAATCCTGTGTAATTGAGAACACCAACTGAAAAAGAAGAATAACAAAAAATACCTGAATGTGGAGAAGACAGTTTCAGAACTTCGTGTAATGACGTGGAAGAGGGCAAATGACACGTAAAAAATTGGAATCCAATTAAAGTCGCCCATTGAGGGATCAAAATGAGGGATGTGATACTTCCTACTCCAGAAGGATTAAAGAAACGAATAAAAAGGGTTCGGGAGGAGGTTCGGATCCATGTCGTCGTCTCTCTTCTATTCTTCTTTTTCCTTATTATTATTATTATTATTTTAGCCCAAAAGGGGGAAAAGGAGGATATATGTAGGGAAAATAATTGAAGTCTAAAATAAAAGAATAAGGAGCAAGAAGAAAGGGTGAGGGTAAAAATAAATAAAAGAGAAGAAAACAAATAAATAACAATGAAAACGAATTAAATGCAAAACTTTTTAAAAATCATTATTATTATTATTATTATTATTATTATTATTATTATTATTATTATTATTATTATTATTATTATTATTGTTATTGTTATTAGTATTATTATTAATATTGTTATGGTTAGTATTATTATTATTGTTAATATTTTATTATTATTGTTGTTAGTATTATTATTAGTGTCATTGTAATTATTGTTATTGTTATTATAATTATTATTATTATTATTATTGGTATTATTATTGTTATTGTTATTATTATTGTTATTGTTAGTATTATTATTATTGTTATTATTGTTATTCTTATTATTATTATTATTATTATCATTATTGTTATTATTTTTTATAGATTCCTAATTACCTTTATTTAATGAGCCTGCGGGTTAAATCATAATAAAAATATAGTTGGAATGAGTGACTGATAATTTTCTTGTCTAAAACCTAACTTTAGAAGTCTCTCAGATAATCATCATCATCATCATCATCATCATCATCATCATCATCATCATCACTAACTCTATAATTTAAGAAGGGGATTTTTTTGAGTATTTGAATAATAATTTCATCTTAGTTTGGTTATGACTTATGTCTTTTTATCAAAGTTATTTCTAATAATTCTTTTATAATATCAAAATACCAAATGGTGAAGTTCAGAAATAAATATAAGTATCAAAATTTTGTGAATTTTTTAAAACCCAAAGAATTACAAATGGCGAAGTTCAGAAAATTTATTTGTATAAATCTTCTTCTATAACTATATTTTAGCAACGTAATATTTTGAAAGGGGGGGAAAATTGAGTTTCGAGTTCCTTTTTAAAATTATTATAATTGGCGAAGTTCAGAAAATTTATAAAAATTTAACCATGGCTGCTTTTTTTTAGATTTTCAATTTTAATCGTAGTAGCGAAGAGCAAGCTCCCCACCGTAGGGGGGAGTGGCGAAGCACATACTCCCCACCGTAGGGAAGAGTGGCAAAGCCATTGCCTGGTATAATGAGAAAGGAATTTCAAGAGGTCCCAGCGGCGGCAACAGGACGGAGGAAGTAGGTTTAAGCAGGTGAGGTTCCACCCTTCAGCAGAGAAGGAAAGTGTGTATAGCATGGATAATATTTCCCCGTCTTTGCAGAGCGGGAAAGGAAATATAACATGCAGAGGATCTTCCCCTCCCTCTTCTTCTAAGGGAGGTAGGGCTTATAAAATGTAGAGGATCTTCTCCTCTTCTGCAGAAGGGGGAAGCACGGATAACATACAAAAGATTTTTCTTTCTTCTGCAGAGGGAGGAAAGAAGTATAAAATTCTTCGGATATTCCCCTCTTCTGCAGAGGAACGAATCGTGTATAATTTAGAGAGGATGTTCCCCTCTTCTTCAGAAGCAGGGAGCATATAATATACAGAAGATGTCCCTCTCTTCAGAAGAGATCATTATTCACCACTCTCTGATGACCTTCCATTAATATATTCCAGAACTCTATTTTACTCGGCTTCTGACGAAGGTTTAAGTTTTATTTGGTATACAGATGTATATTTATTTGTTTTTATCTTTGAGAATTATTTGGTATACAGATGTATATTTATTTGTTTTTATCTTTGAGAATTATTTGGTATACAGATGTATATTTATTTGTTTCTATCTTTGAGAATTATTTGGTATACAGATGTATATTTATTTGTTTCTATCTTTGAGAATTATTTGGTATACAGATGTATATTTATTTGTTTCTATCTTTGAGAATTATTAGGTATACAGATGTTTATTTATTTATTTCTATCCTCGAGAATTATTTGGTATACTGATGTATATTTATTTGTTTCTATCCTTGAGAATGATTTCGTATACAGATGAATATTTATTTGTTTCTATCCCCTATACTGATGTATATTTATTTGTTTCTATCCTCGAGAATTATTTGGTATACAGATGTATATTTATTTGTTTCTATCTTTGAGAATTATTTGGTATACAGATGTATATTTATTTGTTTCTATCTTTGAGAATTATTTGGTATACAGATGTTTATTTATTTATTTCTATCCTCGAGAATTATTTGGTATACTGATGTATATTTATTTGTTTCTATCCTTGAGAATGATTTCGTATACAGATGTATATTTATTTGTTTCTATCTTTGAGAATTATTTGGTATACAGATATATATTTATTTGTTTCTATCTTTGAAAATTATTTGGTATACAGATGTATATTTGTTTTTTTTATCCTCGAGAATTATTTGGTATACATATGTATATTTGTTTGTTTCTATCCTCGAGAATTATTTGGTATACAGATGTATATTTGTTTGTTTCTATCTCCGAGAATCATTTGGTATACACATGTATATTTGTTTTTTTCTATCTGTTAGAATTATTTGGTATACAGATGTATATTTGTTTGTTTCTATCCTCGAGAATGATTTGGTATACAGATGTATATTTATTTGTTTCTATCCTCGATAATGATTTGGTATACAGATGTATATTTATTTGTTTCTATCTTTGAGAATTATTTGGTATACAGATGTATATTTGTTTGTTTCGATCCTCGAGAATTATTTGGTATACACATGTATATTTGTTTGTTTCTATCCTCGAGAATTATTTGGTATACAGATGTATATTTGTTTGTTTATATCCTCGAGAATGATTTGTTATACAGATGTATATTTGTTTTTTTTCTAACTTTGGAGGCAAAAAGAGAAATGTGTTTGAAGTGGGGCGGAAATTTTGGATATTGGGAGAATCTTAATTTATAAATTAGTACAGGTTAAGTTAGGTTAAGGAGAACTTACTCACATACTTTATTTTGCCTGGGGATTGGTATTGTAGATTACTTACTAGTTTATTGTCATTTTTCTGGTTTCGTTTCTTTCTTATATTTCACTTTTCCTGTATTTCTTGTATTTCTTACCCTTCTTCCATGCTTCTTACCTATTTTGTGTTTTTGCTGTTTACTTTTGTTGCTTTTGTATTCTTTCTTGTGTTTACCTTATTTCTTGTCTGCTTTCTTTCTTGTTTCTTTTCTTTCTTTTTTTATTGTGTCCTCTCTTTTATTGTTTTATTTCTTGTATTCCTTTCTTTCATGTTACTAACCGTTTTGTGTTTTTATTGTATAATTTCGTTGCTTTTGTTTACTTTCTAGTATTTTTATTGTTTCTTCTCTTTGTTTTGTTTTATTTCTTGTTTCGTTTCTTTCTTTCTTGGGTTTCCTTTCATGTTTTATTCTTTCTTGTAGTTCAGTTCATTCTTTATTCATTTCTCTTATCTTTTTCGTCTTTGTTTTCTTGTGTTTCCTTTCTGCATTGTGTTCTTTTTATTGTGTTTCTTTTCCTTTTTCTTTCTTCATTGTACTTTATTTCCTTCTATGTTCCTTTCTCTTATCCTTTCCTTCTTTGTTTTCCTCTATTTCTTGTTGTACTTCCTTTCTTCCTTGTGTCCTTTTTCTTGTATTTCCTTTCTTTATATTTTCTTTCTTTCTTGTAGTTCCTTTCCTTCATGTTCTTTTCTCTTATCCTTTCCTTCTTTGCTTTGTTTTATTTCTTGTGTTTCCTTTCTTTCTTGCATACTTTTTCTTGTTTCTCTTATTTTTGTTTTCTTTCTTTTTTGTATTTCCTTTCCTTCCCTGTTCCTTTCTCTCTTCCTTTCCTTCTTTCCTTTGTTTTATTCCTTGTGTTTCCTTTCTTTCTTGTATTATTTTTCTTGTTTCCCTTATCTTGGAGGGTGTTTCTTTCTTATATTTCCTTTCCTTTCCTGTTCCTTTCTCTTTTCCTTTCCTTCTTTGCTTTGTTCTATTTCTTGTGTTTCCTTTCTTTCTTGTATTCTTTTTCTTGTTTCCATTATTTGTGTTTTCTTTCTTTCTTGTAGTTCCTTTCTTTCTCCATTCCTTTCTCTTATCCTTCCCTTCCTTCTACCTAACGGCATACTTATCTCACGCGCTTGCGTACGTGCCGTATGTGTACGTCACACCTAAATAAGCGCACGCAATTTCATTATTCGCAATCCCTCCTCCCCCCCCCCCGCCCCTTCCTTTGTTTTCGCGCGAGCGATTCCCCACTTTCTTTGTTTTTAACCTGCGCTCTAGCGATTTGTGTCGAGTGGCGTTTGTGTGTTTGTTTTCGCCGCATTTGTTTTTGTGCCCGGAGAAGCTGGAGGAAGAATCAATAGCGGGTGTCATCCGCTTCGCTCACTCGCCTCCTGGCTCCCGCCCCAGCAGGGGGCAAGCACGTTCCTGGTCTCTCCTGCGCCCCCGGTCCACACCCATCACCCACGCTGCCCTCCACCACCCACCTCCGGGAGGGGAGTGCCGAGAGGAAGTGGGAGGTGAAAGCAAACGGGAATGAATGAGGGCTATCAAGGACGAAAAAGAGGAAAAGATGGTCGAAAGTGTATGAAAGAGGCGTTAAAGAATCGGGGTGAAGTTGGAGAAATAAGAAAAAAGGGGGAGAGGAAAGGTTGGGAAAGAAGAAAAAAATTACAAGAATACGAAGAAAAGTGGAGGATTAAAATGAAAAGCGAAGAAAGGGAAGAGAAAAAAAGGTAAATTCCAGTTTTTTCTGATGTCAAACCAATCTTTAAAACGTTCAAGAGAGGACGTCGTCTCGCCACAATGCCCTGGCAGAGTGTAATGGGTTTGTTCTGATTGGAAATCTCTGACAAGATTCTTCTTAACCTTTTCTTGAAGATTTCCCTAAAGTTTTCCCTTCGCGTTGATGTGCAATATTTCCTTAGTGTTGGTGTGCCATTTTTCTGTAGTGTTGGTGTGCCATTTTTCCGTAGTGTTGATATGCCATTTTTCCATAGTGTTGATGTGCCATTTCTCCGTAGTGTTGACATGTCATTTTCCTGTAGTAATAGCGTATAAGTACCTCGCTGGTGAATCTGGGCATCAAATGCAGTACAACTTGTGTTTTCGATTACCACCTTGATATGAACAAACCTCTTCCTCTTAAAGTAGCTAATTCGCAAGTGGCAATGAAGTTGGGCGCATATCAAAGTGGCTCAAACTAGGTACCAGGTGCTCTTTACCTCTGTTAACTTTTACCACATAACCAATTCTTCAAATATTTGCCCCTGGTCCTAAGATATACTATCAGCTAAGTTGAAACTGAGATTGGTGGTAAAACAACCCAGAAATAAGTTGGCTTAAAGAAACGTCAACGCTAAAGAATAGTATTTGGTGATGCCTAAAGACCAGCTGTAGAAATAATATCAAATATTACTGATACTTCCATTTTTAGAGTCAATAAGAAAAATATCCCTCCACCTTAAATCTTTTTTCGCATTTTTTTAAACAGAGAGAGAAAAAAGATACAGAGAGTGAAAGAAAGATACAGAAATAGACAGAGAGACAGATACGGACAAAGAGAGACAGAGATAGACAGAAACAGAGAGACAAAGAGAGGGAGGGAGAGACAGAGATAAATATAGGCAGAGACAGAGAGAAATAACTAGAGACAAGAGACAAATAGATACAAAGAGAGAAATATAGACAGAGACAGCAAGAGAGAGAGAGAGAGAGAGAGAGAGAGAGAGAGAGAGAGAGAGAAAGAAATATATATATATGAACAGAGATAGAGATAGAAAGATAGACAGACAGGGACAAGAGACCGAGAGAGACAAGAGACAGAGAGAGAGAGAGAGTAGGCAGACAGAGACAGCAAGAGAGAGAGAGAGAGAGAGAGAGAGAGAGAGAGAGAGAGAGAGAGAAAGAAATATATAGATATGAACAGAGATAGAGATAGACAGATAGACAGACAGGGACAAGAGACCGAGAGAGACAAGAGACAGAGAGAGAGAGAGAGTAGGCAGACAGAGACAGCAAGAGAGAGAGAGAAAGAAATATATAGATATGAACAGAGATAGAGATAGACAGATAGACAGACAGGCACAAGAGACCGAGAGAGACAAGAGACAGAGAGAGAGAGTAGGCAGACAGAGAAGGAGACAGACAGACTGATAAACGGAGATAGATACATACAGAGATAGATAGAGCCTGAGATAGGTTTCTGACCCAATATCACCTTTGAAGCTATCTAAGGACGAGTACTTACGAGTACTTCGAGTACTCCAATTCTTCGAACATTGATTCTGCCCTCGTAGAGAGGCGCTTTGAGCTAGCTTCCAGACATACCTTTATAAGATGTCCATTTTAGCATTCATGCCCTCCTTCAGTGGCAAAAACCACCCTTTCCTGGGGGGGAAAGTCAGTACATGGTAGTCTTTGCTCATTGTACGAACTTGTCCTTCGAAGTTTTAACATGCCTTTCCGGCCCCAGCGTTTAAAGTTAAACCTTCTCTCTACATCCCTTGTCATCATTATTTTCACTATTCCTGCCCTTTCTTTTTACCCAGGTTTGTCATCTATCTACCACCCTCCTTTTATCTCCTTTATATCCATATCGTCATCACTCACTCTCACCATACACCTCCTCTAACCATGCCAATACCTTTAGCACAGACAATTCCTATCATTTGCCACTACCCACACGTCACTACCACCCTTATCTTTACCACTAGGTTGCTACGAAGAGAAATGCACCAGTGGAAATAATTCCGGGGTGGGAGTTAATTAAAGAGGCGAACTCGTCCGTCAAGAGAGACGCCGGTGAGGTGGAGGCGCCGATAATGGGAAAATGACGGATAAGGCTAATGGAGGAGAGAGGAGTGGAGAAGAGAGGGAGGAGAGGAGAAGGGGGGAGAGGAGAGGAGAGGAGAAGGGGGAGAGGAGAGGAGAAGGGGGAGAGGAAAGGAGAGGAGCCCCGGACGTTATCGAAGAGCGACGAGAAGCGTCGCAACGGAGACAATGAGCGACCGGAGGACTGTGCTCTGGTCACTGCTGGAACGAGCCACTTCTCCTTCACTATCACGAGGGGTCATACACACACACACACACATATCTCATTTACACTCTCTCTCTTTTTTTTCTCTCTCTCCCTCATTCTCTCTCCATCCCTCCTTATCTCCCTCTCTCTTCCTCTCTCTCTCTCTCTCTCTCTCTCTCTCTCTCTCTCTCTCTCTCTCTCTCTCTCTCTCTCTCTCTCTCTCTCTCTCTCCCTATATCTCCCTTCCTCGTTCTTCCTCCCTTGCTCTCTATCTCTCTCTCCATCTCTCCTTCTCCCCATCTCTCTTCTTCCCTCCCTCCCTCTCTCTCTCTCTCCCTTCCTCGTTCTTCCTCCCTTGCTCTTCCTCCCACTCCCTCCTTCCCTCCATCTCTCTCTCTCTCTCTCTATATATATATATATATATATATATATATATATATATATATATATATATATATATATATCTCCCCCCTCTCTTCCTCTCTTGGCGACATATGCCCTCGGTGGCAGTCGCCATGTGAGCTGCTTAAAAAAATCTCCACCTTCTCATTCACCCTCTCCGTCCCTCTCTTTCACCCAATCTCATTCACCTCCTCTTATTTACTCTATATCATTCACTCTCTGTCTCTGTCTCTCTTTCTCTTTCATTCTCTCTCATTCACTCTCCCATTCTCTTTCTTTCATTCTCCCTTATTATCTCTCTTATTCACTCTCTCATTCTCTCTCTCTTATTCTCCCTCATTCTCTCTCTCTCTCACACACACACTCGGCCTCTGCTCGTGTTTATGTATGTGTCTCTCTTTCTGTATCTGTCTCTGTCTCTCTCCTCTGTCTATGTGTCTTTCTTTTCTGTTTCTGTCTTTATTCTCTGCATATGTCTATCTGTGTTTGTCTCTCTTATCTGTATTTGTCTGTATGTCCTTCTCTGTCTCTGTCTGTCTGTCTGTCCAACTATGTCTAATTATTTTTGTATTTCTGTCCTTATCTGTCTCTGTCTGTCTGTCTAACTATATCGAATTATGTCTGTCTTTCTGTCCTTCTCTGCCTGCCTTTAGTTCTTATCTGTCTCTGTTTGTCTGTCCTTCTCTGACTATGTCTGTATGTCTTTCTGTCCTTCTTTGTCCCTGTCTGCCTGTCCTTCTCTGTCTCTGTATTTCTGTCCTTCTCTGTCTATGTCTGCCTGTCCTTCTCTGTCTTTGTCTGTCTGTCCTTCTCTGTCTATGTCTTTCTATCATTTTTACATTCTCTCTCTCTCTCTCTCTCTGTTAGTGTTATTCTCTGTCTCTGTTTGCCTTTTTCTGGTTGTCTGCCCCTCTGTTTTTCTGTCTGTCTCTTTTTGTCTGCCACTTTGTCGGTCTGCCTGTCTTTATCTTCTCTGCCTGTCTCTTTCTCTCTCTCTACATACGATGATTGAAGTGGACGGTGTCTTGTATGACAGAAAGAAATTTACAAAGTTTATCCGAGGTCAAAAATGGCAAAGGAGGCAAGAAACGGAATGAAAAGAATACCAAAGCACGAAAAATGAAACGACCGCAAATTTCGAAAAGTGGGAATTGAAATACCTTAAAAATAATTTAATTTTTTTAACGCCAAGCTCAAAAGACACGTTATACAAAATTATAATGAAAAAATAAAGGAATAGCATAAGAAAATGTAATGTGTAACTGAAAATTCTATTAAAAGAAAAGTCTAAAGGATACGAAAATATTAAAAAGGTTTGATACAAAAATTTATAATTTAAAATTGCAAAAAATGTAGATGAGGTTGTATTGGTAGATACTACAGTTTCTTTTTATCCAATGTGAAATAACTAAAGGTGATTTGCTCAGAAGAGGCAAAGTATGTATGAGAAGTTGTATGACAGCATGAATTTATGGAAGATAATGTAACGTTTGGGTGAAACAATCGACTGCCGCGCTCGGCGGAGTGAAGCATGTATGGAAGTTTGGAAATATGGAAGGCAGCGTAATACATATGTGTGGCAACTACTGATTCATTGCATTAGTTACGCCTCCAAAAGAGTGACGTATATATATATATATATATATATATATATATATATATATATATATATATATATATATATATATAACTTCACCAGGAATGAGAGTACATAGAATGCGGAGAAATTCATCTTCATTTATTGGGTATAAATGAAGATAAATTTCTTCGCATTCTATGTACTCTCATTCCTGGTGAAATTAAAGATTCGTCTGACTAGCAGCAACCCCATTGATTATATATATATATATATATATATATATATATATATATATATATATATATATATATATATATATATATATATATATATATATATATATATATATATATATATATATATATATATATATATATATATATATATATATATATATATGTTCATATATGAATGCAATGTCTCGCAGGAAAAAATGATATGGTGTTTCCGAGTACTTTCGAACCTTATTAAGTTCCTTATAAAGGATAACTACAAGAAATCACCAATGAGGAAGACGGAAGGGAAGGGTGAAGGTAAAGATTCACATTAAGAATGACAAGAAGCAGGTAGTAAGGTAAAACTGAGAAGACGGAAAGGGTAACAGATTAAAAGAAATGGAAAGGGGAAAATGCTCTCTTTGTCCACATGTCAGATAAGGACCATCTAATTAACTGGAACTCGGCAAAATTTATTTATCGTTCCAATCACCCTATAAAAAGGAATATCATTGAATGTGCTTTTATAAGCAAATGTGATAATTTTAACCTTTTCCCTGGCTTATATAAAATAGATGCTATAATTAAAAAACTAATACTTAAAAAAATTAGTTCTGACTTTTGTTCTTAGTTTTTTATATACAATCTTTAGTTATGTGGACCATTTTGTTTTGTTTTTTTAATTATGTCACTGCTCTGTTATTTACACTGTATTTACCCCACTCTTTCGCTCCTCGTTTCTTATAATATCGCTCGTTAGGCTATCTCCATTCCTTTGAGTCCCTTACCCTTTCGTCTTCTCAGTTTGACCTTACTACATGCTTCTTGTCATTCTTAATGTGAATCTTTACCTTCACCCCTCCGTCTTCCTCATTGGTGATTTCTTGTTTTTGAGGCGGTTTCATACTTTTCTTTCGTATATATATACCTCTAATATAATATTATTTCTTGTAGTTATCCTTGATAAGGAACTTAATAAAGTTCGAAAGTACTTGGAAACACCATTCATTTTTTCCTGCGGGACATTGCATTCATTTGCTACCCTCACGTGATACTTTGTGAGTTTTTCACACATATATATATATATATTTATATATATATATATATATATATATATATATATATATATATATATATTCCTTTAGAAATGGGTTGTGAAGTTGTGAATCGAACCAGTGTCTTCCTTCAACCTCTTCTTGCTTCACATTCCACCACTTTTCTGACGAAGCCATAGCTTCCCTCCAAAAAAGGACGTTTTAAGGTGTAGTGTTTGAAAGATAAGACTGATTTAGAGCCCATAAAATAGACAACCCTTCATTACACTATTTTATCTCTGAAACTCCTTTATTCTGATCAAACCTGTTAATATATTATTATTAACTTCAGATTACATTATATTAATTGTTAATAGCAACCAGCCATGTTGCAAACACAAGAATAAAAAGAAGAGTTGTCTGATTTTCAAAGAGAGAGCATTGTGAGTCAATCTGAGTTAGACATAACCAGTGTCAGATTGTAAACAACCTTAGGATTTTTTTTAATACAGTCAACAGAATGATTATATAATTCACCAGCAAAGGCTAATAACAGCATCCCGCTAAGGAAGACCTGAGCCCTCTGACGCAGGTCTTCACGCTGTCGAGCGGATTGTTGAAAACAATCGCCGTTGTAAGGCAGCTGATGTTGCAGAGCAACTCCAAGTGAGTTCAAGAACTGCTGTGAGGTATCTTCATCAATTTGGCTATACTATGGCTGAGCAGGTACAGGAAAAACACTCTTTTGGCCAGAAAATATCCAAAGAAGAAAAGAGTGGCCGAGTGAGATGGTAGATTCTTATATCCTTGGACGAATCCTTAAGAGTTACACAATTTTCTAACAGTGGCCGTGTGTGGGTCTGGAGACTTCCATAATCAAGAGTTTGATTTGAATCGGCTGCGACCAAATGTAAAACACGGTGGGGTTTCAGCGATAGTATGGGGATCAATCTAGAGCACTGGTCGTCTAGAACTGGTGGAGTGTATTGGCAACATAAACTCGGGGAAAAATACATATCCATCCTTTAGAAAGAACTTTTATTTTCCCAATGATCATATGGTAAAAAAAAAATCCCTTTTTTTGTGAAGGATAGTGCTCCTTGTCCAAGCCAGTTTCTTGCTATGAACCCCATTGGACACTTTGGGACATACTGAACAGAGTACTACGAAAAAGGCCACGAAAACCAACATCAAAGTCGGATTTGTTCAACATATTGTGTCCATCTGGCAAAAAATCCACAGGAGACATTTTCTGAACTCATTAGTACGATGCCTAAATGGTAAATGCATTAAAAACACTATAGTGTATGTCGACAGAATGGGTGCGAAAAGTAGTAATTTTATTTGCCTTATTCAAAAAGGGCGAACGGCAGCACATACCACGACTTCGGTGAATTTTGAACCGTCGTTATAAGTGGCTTGTTCATTCTTATGGGTGGTTTAGAAATATATGTGCCAACACGTTTGAAGAGTTAATTGATTTTGCATTAAACAGCCATTTGAAAACTAGAGGAGTGTGCAGTATCTATATTGAATTGTGGGACATTGGTCGGGCAGTAAAACTGACTTTGTATCGCCCATCTTGTCTAAATGTGCTTTTATTCGTTGAGTAAAAGGACAATATCTACGAAGTTGTACATTCGGAGAGGCTGTTGTAGCTTTAAGTATACGAGCAAGCTCTGAGTCATTTCGGAGGCATTGGCTGTACAATCTTAACCTGTATAAGATTAAATTTGGTAACCGAGCTTCAGGCTGCTGCCTAGCTGTGAGAACCATTATCTATTTTTTTTATAGTAATGTTCGGAAATGGTGTAAGAGTGAGCTCCCCCCCCCCTCTCCTTGGTGGAGATGAGAGATTTTTTGAGGAGTGATGACAGGAGTACTGCATTTCAGCAGGTCACGTGTTCTTCTGATGGTGATCGGTCATTGGTTTATATGCAAAAGTAGGTGGTGATTGTCCCTTCTGCTGGAGATAATTTCTTTTTTATTTGAAATTGTAAATCTGTGCCAGATCATATACTTCTGCATTGCGTTGATGGCTTGTTGCAAGGGTTTGAACACTTCAGGAGGGAGATTCAGTGAACCATATTGCAAAATCATATACTTACAAACGACATTTAATTGATGGTTGAATTTGCAATGATAAATCGTTGATAGCTACGTTGAATAGGTTAAGGCTTAGGACGTCCTCCTATAGGACCCCACGTTCTGGCTATAAAGTTGGGAGTAAACACCGTAGAGTTTACATTAAACAGTTTACCGATGTTGAATTTCTTGGAGAAGAAGGATTCGAGCTCGCCTCTTTTCCCACTATATTTGAAGTTTAACGAGATAAAAACAAGGTCAACAGACTTAAATCGCGTGCTCTCAATTATTTTGACTTATGACCTTATGACCCTATGACTTTACGACCTTCAAAACTTTCAACAAGTGGGGGAATCCGACCCATAGTTAGCTTTCTTTTAATAATTCCTGGACTAACTTGGAAGGACCTTGGAAATTATATCATTAGAAAAGGAATGAAAAACAACATAAAAGGTTTTAAATCTTGTTAGAATCGGCTGAATAGTCATGATGCTATTGCCAAAAAACTCATTGGACAGTTAAATGGTTACTATCTCACCGACCTACGAACCGACATAGTAACATAGAGTAGCGTACACTCGACTAGAAAGATAACCATTAGGAACCTGTCGGCTCAAAGATGGAACATGTTTCCTCTAGTCATACTGGTTGGGAGATAAGAGATAGTCGGTCTCTAGAAACCACTTGTCTTGTAATCACCATTCTCTCGAGTAGTTATCCAAAGCATCACGTTAGTGGTAATGGTCTATAGTTTGTCAGGGCGGAAGGATCTTTTCCATGCTAAGCAAAAGTGGGAGAACCGTTTTTACCCAAATCTTGATCCGTAAACTACACTTGGGTGTAATATTTGGATAAAGGAATGTGATGTGTAAAGGGGTAATAGTCTGACGACACTGAGTGGAAAGCCTCCAATTCTAATATTGGAAGTTACATCGTATTGAGACGCTCTTTTAACTAGTAATGATGGGTTTAAAAAACAGCTGTTCTAAGACGCCCTTTGAACTAGTAATGATGGGTTTAAAAAACAGCTGTTCTAAGACACCCTTTGAACTAGCAATGATGGGTTTTAAAAACAGCTGTTCTAAGACGCCCTTTAAACTAGTATCAAATTTCAGTCTTCAGGCACCTGTGAACTCCCAAAATGATCGCATTTATTGTCCTGTTCAGGTTAAAACAAATATTTCTGAGAAGATCTGCTGCTGAAAATTGATAAACAACAGCCATCACTCATGCGCTATGGTGCAGTCTCCTAGCATGGAAAAACAGACTTGCGGTTCATTGAAGATACTGCTGAGCAAGAACATCTTCCATCCTGTTGAAGAAAGCTAAACAACAGTCAATTAGTTCGTATATAGAGATGAAATGTGCACCCAAATGTTTGACAACATAAACCAAGTAATGGGAACAATTGAATGCACATTTTAACAAGATGGAGCGAAGGCCCATACATCCAACGACACTGTTGCCTCAATCAGAGCCAATACTCCTGAGTTCAATGAACCTAATGAATTGCCTTCAAAAAGTCCAGACCGCAACGTAATGGATTTTATCATGTGGAGTTTACTGGTACGTCAACTTCAATTGCAGAAGAGAAAGGCTACAGACACACAAACCATAAAAACTTTGTTGAGGGAAACTTGGTACAATATCCTGCTTGAACTCATCCAAAGAGAGACTGGAAGTTAGCTAGACCATCTTCATTGTTGTGGCGCTGCCCACGAAAAGCATTTTGAACACCACATCAAACATTTGTGTTTTTGTTCTGTTTTAACATTGTTTCTATTAACAACTGTGTTCTCTTTCCAACAATTAAATAAACTGTACCAACTTTCCTAGTTTTTTTTATGGGGAACCCTATAGTACTGAGGGATTATACAAATAAATATTTTATTCCTTTTTTTACTGTTATATATGAGTTAAAATACTTATCCTATTTTCTCCGTTTCTAAATATCCTATTTTCTTCCTTAAGTTTTTAATTGTTCACGTAATCTATTCAAGAGTTTAATTGACAGGTTGTGATACCACTTTTCATTTCCTAGGGCTATTAAAAATATATATATATATATATATATATATATATATATATATATATATATATATATATATATATATATATATATATATATATATATATATGCAAGAGCTAGAATTCTTGGCACCTTTGTCCATTTGATATGAAATATTCCCTCTATTCTTCAAAAAATACAAAAGAATTTATTTTGTTGGTTCACAGCAAAAATATTTTTATTCGTAATGGGCGAATTTGCACTATAGAGCACTTTTATTGCCAGAAAGGAAAGCACAAGAAATTTATTATTCTTAAAAGCCTACTTATTATTGCTAGAAGCATTTTATATAAAACTCTCCATCTTTGCAAGCCTTAATTTTTTAGTCGTTACATTTTCTTGCATGTTGTCTCCTTTTTTTTTGTACGTTTCATTTAATTATCTCTTCAAAATATATAGCTGAAGTGCTTGTTGAGAACTTATTTTTAACCTAAAACCTCATGTTTATTTAGTCATGTCAAAGGTAATTTTTAAAGTGTTTTTTAAGTAATATTTCAAATTATATTCTATGTTTTATGTTAAGATATATTTCACTCGATTCCGCTCATCTTTTGATCATATTTAACATCATTTGATGTCATATTTTATCTTTCCATATATATAATTATTGTCGTAGTTCTGTTCATGGTTTAACTCTTCTTTTCGGTCATATTTAACTTCATTTTTATGTCATGTTTAGCCAATGCATGTTTTTCTTTTAGTATCATGGTTCAATTCCTCTTTTCGGTTATATTTTTCATTTTATTTATTTCATTTAGAAAGATAGAATAAGAGGTGGGAGAAGTAATGAAGAGAAGAGAGGGCAAAATAGATAGAAGAGGAAAGAAGTAGTAGAGCTAAATGCTGCCCGGTGATCGGGCTTTCTCCTTATTTGGTATTGCTGTCCCACTGCGGGATCTTTTTCTCTTTTATTTTGTGTTAGTTTTGGGTGTCCCACTGCGGGATCTTTTTCTCTTTTATTTTGTGTTAGTTTTGGGTGTCCCACTGCGGGATCTTTTTCTTTTATTTTGTGCTACTTTTGGGTGTCCCACTGCGGGATCTTTTTCTCTTTTATTTTGTGTTAGTTTTGGGTGTCCCACTGCGGGATCTTTTTCTCTTTTATTTTGTGTTAGTTTTGGGTGTCCCACTGCGGGATCTTTTTCTTTTATTTTGTGTTAGTTTTGGGTGTCCCACTGCGGGATCTTTTTCTTTTATTTTGTGTTACTTTTGGGTGTCCCACTGCGGGATCTTTTTCTCTTTTATTTTGTGTTAGTTTTGGGTGTCCCACTGCGGGATCTTTTTCTCTTTTATTTTGTGTTAGTTTTGGGTGTCCCACTGCGGGATCTTTTTCTTTTATTTTGTGTTACTTTTGGGTGTCCCACTGCGGGATCTTTTTCTCTTTTATTTTGTGTTAGTTTTGGGTGTCCCACTGCAGGATCTTTTTCTCTTTTATTCTGTGTTAGTTTTGGGTGTCCCACTGCGGGATCTTTTTCTTTTATTTTGTGTTAGTTTTGGGTGTCCCACTGCGGGATCTTTTTCTTTTATTTTGTGTTACTTTTGGGTGTCCCACTGCGGGATCTTTTTCTCTTTTATTTTGTGTTAGTTTTGGGTGTCCCACTGCGGGATCTTTTTCTCTTTTATTCTGTGTTAGTTTTGGGTGTCCCACTGCGGGATCTTTTTCTCTTTTATTTTGTGTTAGTTTTGGGTGTCCCACTGCGGGATCTTTTTCTCTTTTATTTTGTGTTAGTTTTGGGTGTCCCACTGCGGGATCTTTTTCTTTTATTTTGTGTTACTTTTGGGTGTCCCACTGCGGGATCTTTTTCTTTTATTTTGTGTTACTTTTGGGTGTCCCACTGCGGGATCTTTTTCTCTTTTATTTTGTGTTAGTTTTGGGTGTCCCACTGCGGGATCTTTTTCTTTTATTTTGTGTTACTTTGGGGTGTCCCACTGCGGGATCTTTTTCTCTTTTATTTTGTGTTAGTTTTGGGTGTCCCACTGCGGGATCTTTTTCTCTTTTATTTTGTGTTAGTTTTGGGTGTCCCACTGCGGGATCTTTTTCTCTTTTATTTTGTGTTAGTTTTGGGTGTCCCACTGCGGGATCTTTTTCTCTTTTATTTTGTGTTAGTTTTGGGTGTCCCACTGCGGGATCTTTTTCTCTTTTATTCTGTGTTAATTTTGGGTGTCCCACTGCGGGATCTTTTTCTCTTTTATTTTGTGTTAGTTTTGGGTGTCCCACTGCGGGATCTTTTTCTCTTTTATTTTGTGTTAGTTTTGGGTGTCCCACTGCGGGATCTTTTTCTTTTATTTTGTGTTACTTTTGGGTGTCCCACTGCGGGATCTTTTTCTTTTATTTTGTGTTACTTTTGGGTGTCCCACTGCGGGATCTTTTTCTCTTTTATTTTGTGTTAGTTTTGGGTGTCCCACTGCGGGATCTTTTTCTCTTTTATTTTGTGTTAGTTTTGGGTGTCCCACTGCGGGATCTTTTTCTTTTATTTTGTGTTACTTTTGGGTGTCCCACTGCGGGATCTTTTTCTTTTATTTTGTGTTACTTTTGGGTGTCCCACTGCGGGATCTTTTTCTCTTTTATTTTGTGTTAGTTTTGGGTGTCCCACTGTGGGATCTTTTTCTCTTTTATTCTGTGTTAGTTTTGGGTGTCCCACTGCGGGATCTTTTTCTCTTTTATTTTGTGTTAGTTTTGGGTGTCCCACTGCGGGATCTTTTTCTCTTTTATTTTGTGTTAGTTTTGGGTGTCCCACTGCGGGATCTTTTTCTTTTATTTTGTGTTACTTTTGGGTGTCCCACTGCGGGATCTTTTTCTTTTATTTTGTGTTACTTTTGGGTGTCCCACTGCGGGATCTTTTTCTCTTTTATTTTGTGTTAGTTTTGGGTGTCCCACTGCGGGATCTTTTTCTTTTATTTTGTGTTACTTTTGGGTGTCCCACTGCGGGATCTTTTTCTCTTTTATTTTGTGTTAGTTTTGGGTGTCCCACTGCAGGATCTTTTTCTCTTTTATTCTGTGTTAGTTTTGGGTGTCCCACTGCGGGATCTTTTTCTTTTATTTTGTGTTAGTTTTGGGTGTCCCACTGCGGGATCTTTTTCTTTTATTTTGTGTTACTTTTGGGTGTCCCACTGCGGGATCTTTTTCTCTTTTATTTTGTGTTAGTTTTGGGTGTCCCACTGCGGGATCTTTTTCTCTTTTATTCTGTGTTAGTTTTGGGTGTCCCACTGCGGGATCTTTTTCTCTTTTATTTTGTGTTAGTTTTGGGTGTCCCACTGCGGGATCTTTTTCTCTTTTATTTTGTGTTAGTTTTGGGTGTCCCACTGCGGGATCTTTTTCTTTTATTTTGTGTTACTTTTGGGTGTCCCACTGCGGGATCTTTTTCTTTTATTTTGTGTTAGTTTTGGGTGTCCCACTGCGGGATCTTTTTCTCTTTTATTTTGTGTTAGTTTTGGGTGTCCCACTGCGGGATCTTTTTCTTTTATTTTGTGTTACTTTTGGGTGTCCCACTGCGGGATCTTTTTCTCTTTTATTTTGTGTTAGTTTTGGGTGTCCCACTGCGGGATCTTTTTCTCTTTTATTTTGTGTTAGTTTTGGGTGTCCCACTGCGGGATCTTTTTCTCTTTTATTTTGTGTTAGTTTTGGGTGTCCCACTGCGGGATCTTTTTCTCTTTTATTTTGTGTTACTTTTGGGTGTCCCACTGCGGGATCTTTTTCTCTTTTATTCTGTGTTAATTTTGGGTGTCCCACTGCGGGATCTTTTTCTCTTTTATTTTGTGTTAGTTTTGGGTGTCCCACTGCGGGATCTTTTTCTCTTTTATTTTGTGTTAGTTTTGGGTGTCCCACTGCGGGATCTTTTTCTTTTATTTTGTGTTACTTTTGGGTGTCCCACTGCGGGATCTTTTTCTTTTATTTTGTGTTACTTTTGGGTGTCCCACTGCGGGATCTTTTTCTCTTTTATTTTGTGTTAGTTTTGGGTGTCCCACTGCGGGATCTTTTTCTCTTTTATTTTGTGTTAGTTTTGGGTGTCCCACTGCGGGATCTTTTTCTTTTATTTTGTGTTACTTTTGGGTGTCCCACTGCGGGATCTTTTTCTTTTATTTTGTGTTACTTTTGGGTGTCCCACTGCGGGATCTTTTTCTCTTTTATTTTGTGTTAGTTTTGGGTGTCCCACTGCGGGATCTTTTTCTCTTTTATTCTGTGTTAGTTTTGGGTGTCCCACTGCGGGATCTTTTTCTCTTTTATTTTGTGTTAGTTTTGGGTGTCCCACTGCGGGATCTTTTTCTCTTTTATTTTGTGTTAGTTTTGGGTGTCCCACTGCGGGATCTTTTTCTTTTATTTTGTGTTACTTTTGGGTGTCCCACTGCGGGATCTTTTTCTTTTATTTTGTGTTACTTTTGGGTGTCCCACTGCGGGATCTTTTTCTCTTTTATTTTGTGTTAGTTTTGGGTGTCCCACTGCGGGATCTTTTTCTTTTATTTTGTGTTACTTTTGGGTGTCCCACTGCGGGATCTTTTTCTTTTATTTTGTGTTACTTTTGGGTGTCCCACTGCGGGATCTTTTTCTCTTTTATTTTGTGTTAGTTTTGGGTGTCCCACTGCAGGATCTTTTTCTTTTATTTTGTGTTACTTTTGGGTGTCCCACTGCGGGATCTTTTTCTCTTTTATTTTGTGTTAGTTTTGGGTGTCCCACTGCGGGATCTTTTTCTTTTATTTTGTGTTAGTTTTGGGTGTCCCACTGCGGGATCTTTTTCTTTTATTTTGTGTTAGTTTTGGGTGTCCCACTGCGGGATCTTTTTCTTTTATTTTGTGTTAGTTTTGGGTGTCCCACTGCGGGATCTTTTTCTCTTTTATTTTGTGTTAGTTTTGGGTGTCCCACTGCGGGATCTTTTTCTCTTTTATTCTGTGTTAGTTTTGGGTGTCCCACTGCGGGATCTTTTTCTCTTTTATTTTGTGTTAGTTTTGGGTGTCCCACTGCGGGATCTTTTTCTCTTTTATTTTGTGTTAGTTTTGGGTGTCCCACTGCGGGATCTTTTTCTTTTATTTTGTGTTACTTTTGGGTGTCCCACTGCGGGATCTTTTTCTTTTATTTTGTGTTACTTTTGGGTGTCCCACTGCGGGATCTTTTTCTCTTTTATTTTGTGTTAGTTTTGGGTGTCCCACTGCAGGATCTTTTTCTTTTATTTTGTGTTACTTTTGGGTGTCCCACTGCGGGATCTTTTTCTCTTTTATTTTGTGTTAGTTTTGGGTGTCCCACTGCGGGATCTTTTTCTTTTATTTTGTGTTAGTTTTGGGTGTCCCACTACGGGATCTTTTTCTTTTATTTTGTGTTAGTTTTGGGTGTCCCACTGCGGGATCTTTTTCTTTTATTTTGTGTTAGTTTTGGGTGTCCCACTGCGGGATCTTTTTCTCTTTTATTTTGTGTTAGTTTTGGGTGTCCCACTGCGGGATCTTTTTCTCTTTTATTCTGTGTTAGTTTTGGGTGTCCCACTGCGGGATCTTTTTCTCTTTTATTTTGTGTTAGTTTTGGGTGTCCCACTGCGGGATCTTTTTCTCTTTTATTTTGTGTTAGTTTTGGGTGTCCCACTGCGGGATCTTTTTCTCTTTTATTCTGTGTTAGTTTTGGGTGTCCCACTGCGGGATCTTTTTCTCTTTTATTTTGTGTTAGTTTTGGGTGTCCCACTGCGGGATCTTTTTCTCTTTTATTTTGTGTTAGTTTTGGGTGTCCCACTGCGGGATCTTTTTCTCTTTTATTCTGTGTTAGTTTTGGGTGTCCCACTGCGGGATCTTTTTCTCTTTTATTTTGTGTTAGTTTTGGGTGTCCCACTGCGGGATCTTTTTCTCTTTTATTTTGTGTTAGTTTTGGGTGTCCCACTGCAGGATCTTTTTCTTTTATTTTGTGTTACTTTTGGGTGTCCCACTGCGGGATCTTTTTCTTTTATTTTGTGTTACTTTTGGGTGTCCCACTGCGGGATCTTTTTCTCTTTTATTTTGTGTTAGTTTTGGGTGTCCCACTGCAGGATCTTTTTCTTTTATTTTGTGTTACTTTTGGGTGTCCCACTGCGGGATATTTTTCTCTTTTATTTTGTGTTAGTTTTGGGTGTCCCACTGCGGGATCTTTTTCTCTTTTATTTTGTGTTAGTTTTGGGTGTCCCACTGCGGGATCTTTTTCTCTTTTATTTTGTGTTAGTTTTGGGTGTCCCACTGCGGGATCTTTTTCTCTTTTATTCTGTGTTAGTTTTGGGTGTCCCACTGCGGGATCTTTTTCTCTTTTATTTTGTGTTAGTTTTGGGTGTCCCACTGCGGGATCTTTTTCTCTTTTATTTTGTGTTAGTTTTGGGTGTCCCACTGCAGGATCTTTTTCTTTTATTTTGTGTTAGTTTTGGGTGTCCCACTGCGGGATCTTTTTCTTTTATTTTGTGTTACTTTTGGGTGTCCCACTGCGGGATCTTTTTCTTTTATTTTGTGTTAGTTTTGGGTGTCCCACTGCGGGATCTTTTTCTTTTATTTTGTGTTACTTTTGGGTGTCCCACTGCGGGATCTTTTTCTCTTTTATTTTGTGTTAGTTTTGGGTGTCCCACTGCGGGATCTTTTTCTCTTTTATTTTGTATTAGTTTTGGGTGTCCCACTGCAGGATCTTTTTCTCTTTTATTTTGTGTTAGTTTTGGGTGTCCCACTGCAGGATATTTTTCTCTTTTATTTTGTGTTAGTTTTGGGTGTCCCACTGCGGGATCTTTTTCTCTTTTATTTTGTGTTAGTTTTGGGTGTCCCACTGCGGGAGCTTTTTCTCTTTTATTTTGTGTTAGTTTTGGGTGTCCCACTGCGGGATCTTTTTCTCTTTTATTTTGTGTTAGTTTTGGGTGTCCCACTGCGGGATCTTTTTCTCTTTTATTTTGTGTTAGTTTTGGGTGTCCCACTGCAGGATCTTTTTCTTTTATTTTGTGTTAGTTTTGGGTGTCCCACTGCGGGATCTTTTTCTTTTATTTTGTGTTAGTTTTGGGTGTCCCACTGCGGGATCTTTTTCTTTTATTTTGTGTTACTTTTGGGTGTCCCACTGCGGGATATTTTTCTTTTATTTTGTGTTAGTTTTTGGTGTCCCACTGCGGGATCTTTTTATTCTAATTTTGTATGTCCCACTTCGGGATATTTTGTCTTGTTTGTTGTTTTCTTATTTTCTTGTTTTACTTTTCGAGTTAGTTGTATTTAGGTATATGTGCGTTCGTTCTGGTGTTGGTAAGGTAGTTTTTAAATCTAACTCCTTCTGCTTCTGGGTCAAGGGCGTCTAAGGTCTCCCTGGGAAAATCTTTTTGAGTCTTACCCAATTGTCTTGTCCTCGTTTGTGAAGGAAGACGTTGATCGGATCTATGCCGACCTCTTCGTGAAGGTTCTTTTCGAGGTCCGGAACTCTTGCCACCTTGCGTTGGTGGTGAACCGGAGTCCTCGATTTTGCACCCGCTGAAGCTTTGACACGTTGCTGGATGAGGCTGCGTTGAACAGTATAGCAGGATATACCACTTAAGACCTAACTAAACTGGTGTATAGTTTCTTCTTATTTGCTTGCTTAAGGTTTCTAAATCGTTGTATTTTTTCCAGTTCCGTGTTTGCCAGTCCAATCTTTGTGTCGACGTGTCCACCCATGCCCTTGCTGTCAAGCTTGAAGACGAGTACTGACACACTTGGCGAGTATTCGATGTCGGTCGTATCTAAATTGAGGGTGACGGTCCAATGTCTCCCGATTGCGGTTGCTTTGAATTTTGTGATGCTGGTTTGGATTTCCCAGCGCCTTTCAAAGCTCGAGATCCTTTCGGCTTCTTCAGCCGTGGCTCTGGCCATCACCCTTGCGGATTTTGTCCGACGAACCACGACTTGGGTGACATCATCCACATACTAGATGTTGAGCGTTCTTCCGTTAATAGGTTTAGGGATATCCCTCATGAAGGTGGTGAAGAGAGTGGGGTTGAAGCATCATTTTTGCGGTACAACGGACAGGAGCTTGAAAGCCTCCCCTGTGTGCTCATCGAAGGCAATGACAGTTTGCCATGCTGTCATTAGCTGCAGAGGATTTTTTTTCGAAATAGGGCGTGAGTCGTCTCAGTCTCGAGATTTTGTATTTTAGGCCATCTATCCAGACTTTATCGAAGGCCTTCTTTTCATCGCTACAGACGACGTCGATCCAGAACCCATTAGCTCGCCCTGTTGCTTCATGTTGAAGCATGTGGGCTATGACTGTCTCCGTGCCGCGAAATCCATGTTGTTTTTCGTTCAGCAGAGAGTGGTCGGACAGATGTGTTGTTAGCCTGCTGTTATGGATCTTCTCGAACACCTTCCCAACGGTCTCTAGCAATGAGATAGGCCTAAAGTTCATAAACATACATTGGCTAAACATGACATAAAATGTTGTTTAATATGACCAAAAATAACTGATCCATGATCCTAAAAAGACATGCATTGGCTAAACATGATATATAAATGAAGAAAGTCCAGGTCATGAACTTTCTTCATTTATATGTCATGTTTAGCCAATGCATGTATTTTTTTGGTCATATAAAACAAAATTTTAGGTCATGTTTAGCCAATGCATGTTTTTCTAAGGAGCATGTTTTAGGTAATTTTTTCGGTCATATTTAAATTAATTTATGTGTCATCTTTAGCCAAAGTATGTTTCTTTAGGATCGTGTTTCAGTTTGGTTTCCAGTCATATTTAACTTCATTTATATGTCATGTTTACCAATGCATGCTCTTTTAGGTTCGTGTTACAGTTCTTATTTTCGGTCATGTTTACTTTCATTTATTCGTCATGTTTAGCTAATGCTTGTTTTTTAGGGGTTGTGTTTCAATTCTGTTTTCGGTCATATTTAACTTAATTTCTATCAAATGTTTATCAAATTCATGTTTTTTAAGGATTGTGTTTCACTTCTTTTTCGGTCATATCTAATTTCATTTGTGTCATGTGTAGCCAACGGTAGTTTTTTTAAGTTCATATTTTATATCACGTTTCGTTTGTTCTTTTCCGTCATGTTTGCTTTCATTTTTGTCATGTTTAGCCAAAGCATGGGTTCTTGTAAGACCATCTTTCAGATCATGTTTTACCTCTTCTTTTACGTCATGTTTACCACCACATTAATAATAAAACTTGATAAAAAAATAATATCTAGTGTTAGACACCTTTAGCAAAAGAAGAATTAAGTATAAATAATAATAATATTATTACAAATATTGCCGTCATTTTTGACGGCACGGTACCTTGTTATTTATTTATTCCTATATCATAGACTCATAAAATTATTTCAAAATTTAATATTTTTAAATAAAACAATAAATTAAATTCGTGTTTATTTTTTAAGGGATTTGACCCCCGATTTGCACTGTTCGAACACATATCACAGTGGTGTCGTAAGGTTAAGGGTGGGATTCATCCCCGAGTTCAGATCCTAGGAGAAGTGAGTCACCTTTGCAAAATAGACTCGGAACGGACACTCCATCCGTTGACTAACCAAAGTCGATGTAGTTTAACACCGCTCAGTTGGATTGCGGTTTTTGAAGACGGCTTGGTCGTACCCAACATGAATTCATTAATTTACTCATAACTTAAATTTAATTTTTGTCTAATTTGGCTACAAATAAGAGGGGCCCTATTTTGAGCGACATTTTCAAATTAAATACCTTCCCTATTTAAAATTAAATGACCTCAATTTAAAATCAATAACCTCTATATTTAAAATTAAATACTTTCTCTATTAAAAATTAAATTACCTCTATTTCAAATTAATAACCTCTCTATTTTAACTTAAATAACTTCTCTATTTCAAATTAAATACCTTCGAAATTAAATTAAATACCATCCCTAGATCAAATTAAATAACCTACATATTGGAAATTAAATAATATCTCTATTTCAAATTAAATAACATCCCTATTTCAAATTTAATACCCTCTCTATTTCAATTAAATACCCCAGTTCTCCTCTTTCAAATTAAATACCATCCCTATTTTGAATTCAATCACCTCTTTTTAAAATGAAATAACCTGCCTAGTTCAAATTAAACACCCTTCATATTTCAAATTTAATACCTTCTCTATTTCAAATTAAATACGCTTAAAAAAGTAAAATTATATCACCTATCTATATCTTATTAAATAACCTCTTTATTTCAAACTAAATAGCTTCTATTTTAAATTAAATAACCTCTCTAGTTCAAATTAAATACCCTCCTTATTTTAAGTTAAATACCATCCCTATTTCAAATTATATAGTTTATATTTCAAATTGAATAACATCTATTTAAAATAATATACATCCCTATATTAAATTAAATACCCTCCCTATTTTTAAATAATTCAGACCTAAATAAATTTATAAACAAGATCCAAGATCCATGGAATGACCGAACGAGTGCAAGTCAGTGTACGAGTTCATGTGCACACAAATGGATGACTCTGAGTGGGATATGTGCGTATTTAAAATTAAATACTATCAGTATTTAAAATTAAATACATCTCTATTCCAAATTAAATAGTATTTATTTGAAATAATATACATCCCTATATTAAATTAAATACCCTCTTATTTTTAAATACTTCAGACCTAAATAAATTTATAAACAAGATCCATCGTCAGGCTTAGCATGGAATGACCGAACGAGTGCAAGTCGGTGTACGAGTTCATGTGCACAAAAATGGATGACTCTGAGTGGGATATGTGCGTATTTATGTCAATCGTTGACGAGTTCCCGTGACAGAGTAGTGAAATTTACATAAAGATTAGAATGAAAGTCACTGTAAATACCAAGGGATCCAGATGAGGGTCATCGGTAGGGGTAAAGGTGCAAACAGAATGGTGCTATTGTGTTTTGGCGTCCCACAGTGAGCAAGGAAAGCGTCGTGGCCCATCGAAGAGCTACCCTTTTCGTGTCATGGGAATGTGGATAAGGTAACCTTTGCGGTAAGTTCTGTGACGGAGTGATATGACCTTGTAAAGAGAAGGGGCGGGGGGGGATGTTTGTGTGATTGGATATCTGCTCGTATGAATAAGACTCTACGCACCGCCTCATTGACGGCTACCCTCTGTGAGCTTCGACATTTTTTTATCTACATATGTATATGTGTGAGCGTATATATAAATGCTTATGTGGATATTAGTGACTGTACGTGTGTGAGTTTTAGGTTTATTGGTAAATTGTGAACGTCTCACGAACCACTTCTGTACCCAATAAAATCACTCACGAACCACTTATGCTCCATCCCGAACCATTAATGGACCATTCTATAAACCTATTAACAGTCCTAAACCACAAATGGGTACTCATTACCGCTCATTCCATCTCCCTACTCAGTAAACCACTCTTGGACCACTCATAAACCACATAACATCGCACAGATTATAATGACGGTCACGAATTCTTTATTCATCCCTCATTAACCATTCAGGAACCATTTAAAACCTGCCCAAACAATCATCCAGTACTAAAAAAGCTCCCAATAACCTCTCAGGAACCACTCATTCTCCTTAACGAACCATTCATGAAACAATTCGTAAAACCATTAACAACCAATCATGAATCTTGAATGGGCAACCCTTCACCCAACCATAGACAGCAGTAAACCACTCATAAACCTCTCATGAACCACTCATTCCCCTTAATGAACCATTCATGGAACAATTCGTAAAACCATTAACAACCAATCATGAATCTTGAATGGGCAACCCTTCACCCACCCATAAACAGCAGTAAACCACTCATAAACCTCTCAGGAACCACTCATTTCCCTTAACGAACCATTCATGAAACAATTCGTAAAACCATTAACAACCAATCATGAATCTTGAATGGGCAACCCTTCACCCACCCATAAACAGCAGTAAACCACTCATATATCTCTCCCGAACCACTCATTTCCCTTAACAAACCATTCGTGGAACAATTCGTAAAACCATTAAAAACCAATCATGAACATTGAACGGACCACCGCCTACCAACTCTTACGCACCAGTAAACCACTCATGAACCATTCATAAACCACTTATGAATCCATTCAAATTTCTCCCAAACACTCACCTAGCACTAGCCCACTAACAAATCACGAACCACTCATAAACCTATCATAAACCACTCTTGAAACCTTTACTGAACCATACATGAAACCCTCGACTCACCACATTTTTCAGCTTTTTATCATTACAAACTCTTACACTTATCACTCAGTCCCAAAGGTGGAAGAAGAGCAACTGTATGAAAGCAACTACAGAATTATGGGCGGAAAAAGACAAAAAGATCCATTTAATAACCCCCCCCCCGCCCCCTCGCTACTTCTGCTTAATCCCCTAAAGTTGGAAGAAATCTAAACAACCATTACAAAAATACTACCAAATAATAAACCATCCGTGAAAGAGGGATGGTAAGTTGGGTATTTTAAGGTTGTGTGGATGTATGTAATGAACGGTTTGGTGTAAGCATGACTGTTCAATTGATCATTCCTCTCCTTTCCTTTTCCCCCACCCTTCCCTCTAAATGGAAAATTCTTGATGTGTGAACCCCTCGATATATGCTTCTACCGTCCCCTCTTTAAAAAAAGGGGGTGGAAGCGAAATGAAAGTTAGAAAGAATTTCCAAAATGCATTTTTACATCGTTCAGCCTAATTTGGGGGCTCATAAGTAAGGAGCTCCCATTGAAATATTATTGGCTGAAAATAGTTTCGCAGTGGTGGGTAAAATGGATGTCTAAATGTATGAAAAGATGCAACGATTGAAGTTTTCGTACTTTAATCGAATTCATTATTATTAGATTTTGTACTCAGGTTATGTATGTGTAGTGAGAGGGTGAAGCAAGTGGAGGCGGTCCATGTATGTGTAGTGGATGGGTGAAGCCAGTAGAGGCAGTCCATGTCTGTGTAGTAGGAAGGTGAAGTAAGTGGAGGCGGTCCGTGTATGTGTGAATGCCTCAAAATAACCCCTGAGTCCTGTATGAGACGCGTAAAGGCGAGAAAACACAAGGAGTGTAAGGCATCAGTCTATTAATAATATTTAAAATTCAACTGTTACCACTTTGCCACAACGGGACAATACACACCACTACCTCTAAAAATACCAACCCTCTCACATCCCTTTTATGATCTAATAAACACAAAGGCGCCCATCATTTTGTGCACGTGCCTCATAGCGATGGGGTGTTTTGTAGTGTAGCATCTCGCTCTGACATACCCTTGGACACAGGACTCCAAGCTCACCCCTTCTCACACACACCCCATCCATGGATATTTATAGTGAAACATATAATCCACTTGTTCCCCACCCAAACACATTTCCCTCACACACGTATTCAATTCATCCCCCAACCCCTTTATAGCGGTCTTTCAATCACATTTACCCCCTGACACTTTCTTTCATCAATTCTCTTCATACGTCTATTTTTATACATTCATCTTTCCTGACCATACCACACAGAACACCTCTCTCGCCATCTCCTTCACACCCTTATTCACCCGATGAACACATTTTACCCAGTCATTCCTCATTCTATCTACCTTTCATCCACCGGTTGCAACATTTGGTGCTTTCTTACTCTGTTTAATCTATCATTTCAATTTTCTTTTCGTCCACCGGATGCAACATTTGGTGCTTTCTTACTCTGTTTAATCTATCATTTCACTTTTCTTTTCGTCCACCGGATGCAACATTTGGTGCTTTCTTACTCTGTTCAATCTATCATTTCACTTTTCTTTTCGTCCATGGGATGCAACATTTGATGCTTTCTTACTCTGTTTAATCTATCATTTCACTTTTCTTTTCGTCCACCGGATGCGACATTTGGCCCTTTCTTACTCTGTTTAATCTATCATTTCACTTTTCTTTTCATCCACCGGATGCAACATTTGGTGCTTTCTTACTCTGTTTAATCTATCATTTTACTTTTCTTTTCGTCCACCGGATGCAACATTTGGTGCTTTCTTACTCTGTTTAATCTATCATTTCACTTTTCTTTTCGTCCACCGGATGCAACATTTGGTGCTTTCTTACTCTGTTTAATCTATCATTTCACTTTTCTTTTCGTCCACCGGATGCAACATTTGGTGCTTTCTTACTCTGTTTAATCTATCATTTCACTTTTCTTTTTGTCCACTTTTAAGCATTCATCCTTATCCCTTTGGTATTCTTATTCGTATTATTAAGAATTTGAAAGTACGATTCTTTTTTACTATTCAGTGCATGATTCACATCTTCATTCCATCATTCAACCACTTTCTTCCTCTTTCCATTTCTAGCACACCAACATACAGTTTTTACACTACCAACTATCACTTTTTTCGCATATTCACGCATATTTTCTCACTCCTACTCTCCAGCATTCTCACATACTCACCCTTTCTCTCTAATTGCAACAACCTTAGACTTTTAATTAACCCTTTATTTCCCCCTTACTCAGGTCTTTTTATCCACGCACCAACTAATTAAACTGACACAACATAATCATAAAATCGGATTCTCTCCTACTCATTCTCCACATTTTCACATCAAATACACCCTATTCTTCATTGTGTGAGATAGATTAATCATACTCTTAAATCCCTCTCCTCTCCTTTGCCCTATTTATTTATGTTTAAGCGCGTCCAAGTGCTGTAAGAATGTGTTTGCACTTATAAGTTTCTTTCATCATAGAATGTCACAACCTCTCCATTTTCATTCACCTGAATTCTACCAAGATTTCCACTTATTCCATTTCTCATATTGTCTCTATTCCCTCATTCATATTCCCTACAACCATCAACTGATATATATATATATATATATATATATATATATATATATATATATATATATATATATATATATATATATATATATAAATATATATATATATATATAATATATATATATATATATATATATATATATATATATATATATATATATATATATATATATATATATATATATACTCAATTCCATCCACCACTCGCTTCAAGTCATTCTAAAACCTCTCTTTCTTACATTCATTTTTATCAGTACAGGGCTCATACAATACAACCACGTAGAGTTTCTCCCTTGTAACTCTCATCTTCACCCATATAATATTCCACTCACATATCCATACCCAACTGTTGCGCCACGCCACTCTTCCCTCAAAACCACTGCTATACTCTTTTTACTTCTACCAACCAGATTCACACCTAATAGCCTTCATTTACCCCTTCCCAAACAAAATCTTCATTCCCTTTCATGTTCATATTACATATAGCAAGAATTTACAATCTCTTTTTTTAACCACAAAGACGACTACTTCTCTTTTCTGATGCGCATTTACATCTGAACAATACACCATGGTTCAAACTTAATGGGAACATAACCTTCAATCAACTTATAAAAATATTTTAAAAGAGCTCACTACATTCCGGTCAGATAGACAGCTTTTATCCAGAAGCCCTATTAGAAAAAATGGAACTCAGTTGTTGAAAGACAAAATAAATCAGTTTTTCAGTATTTTTCAGTGGTTGAAAGATAAAATCAATGAGTTTTTGAGTGTTTGTCAGTGGTTGAAAGATAAAATCAATGAGTTTTCAGTGGTTTTCAGTCGTAGAAAGACAAAAATCAATGAGTTTTTGATTGTTTTTCAGTGGTTGAAAGACAAAATCCATGAGTTTTTCATTGGTTTTCAGTAGTTGAAAGACAAAATCAATGAGTTTGTCAGTGGTTGAAAGACAAAATCAATGACTTTTTGAGTGTTTTTCAGTGGTTGAAAGACAATATCAATGAGTTTTTCATTGGTTTTCAGTCGTTTAAAGACAAAATCAATGAGGTTGTCAGTGGTTGAAAGACAAAAATCAATGACTTTTTGAGTTTTGTCAGTGGTTGAAAGACAAAATCAATGAGTTTTTCAGTGGTTTTCTTGGCAAGGGTCAATGAAGTTTACGTTATTTCCTTGCTCTGTAAAGGTGCTGTTTTCAATACCATTAAGAAAGGTTTGCAGCAGGAAAGCCTTGAGGAGACCATAAGAACGAGTTATTATCACGAAACAGCAATTTTCTGCTCACAAAATGATATGGGATTGGATTTTATCGTTTCTCTCATTATTGTTCTAAATCATTCATTCATTTATTCCGGGTTTTATTTTTTGTTTTCAATGAGACTTCCTCTTATTTATACGCATACTCACTTACTTACACACACTCATTCATTCAATCACTCAACCACGCTCACTCACACATACAGACACACACACTCACGGACACACGATTACTCATACAATCATTCTCACAATCACACTCACTCACTCTGATTCTCTGCCACCCTCTTCCCTCTAACTCTTTATTTATCTTTGTTCTTGTTATTCTTTTGTTCATTTTCATTTTCTGTTTCTTTTTCCTTTTTTTCTTCTATTTCTTGTTTTCTCTATTTTTCTTTTTTCTCTCCTTTCTCTCTCACACACACATAAATACACACATATACATATCTCTTCCACATATCACACTCATCTGCTCCTTTGTTGTTACCATAATAGAAAGAATATATCAATCTATAAATCAATATATATATATATATATATATATATATATATATATATATATATATATATATATATATATATATATATATATATATATATATATATATATATATATTTATATATATATACATCATCACTAACTATATAATTTAAGAAGAGGATTTTTTTTAGTATTTGAATAATAATTTAATCTTAGTTTGGTTATGACTTATGTTTTTTATCAAAGTTATTTCTAATCATTCTTTTATAATATCCAAATACAAAATGGTGAGGTTCAGAAAATTTATTTTTATATATCTTCTTCTTCTTCTTCTTCTTCTTCTTCTTCTTCTTCTTCTTCTTCTTCTTCTATAACTATATTTTAGCAACGTGATATTTTGAAAGGGGCGAAATTTAGTTCCTTTTTAAAATTATTATAATTGGCGAAGTTCAGGAAATTTATAAAAATTTAACCTTGGCTGTTTTTTTTCGGATTTTAAATTTTAACCTTAGTAGCGAAGCCATTGCCTTGTATATATATATATATATATATATATATATATATATATATATATATATATATATATATATATATATATATATAGTTTAATCTATATATATTAATCTATATCCCAAATAAATGCAAGAATAAATATACGAATCCGAACATACTCATATTATATTTGGATTGTTCGCTTGTACCAACATACACGCGTGTCTGCATATTTTGATACCCTAAAAGACGAAATATGCTTCAGTGAATAGAATATTTCTTTATTCTTTATCGACTCCTCATCTTTATTCAACCGCGTCGCTTCCCTCAAATTCAAGGATTGTAGCCTGTGATTTACTGATCGGCTCCGTGTGTTTGTGGGTGTAAGTCAATATGTACGTTTTTCAAGCAAACCTGGTCTGACAGCATGGTTGTATATGGGACCATGGTTGTGTATGGTTGGACTAATAAAAAAAAGGTACGAAGTCCTTTTGACCAATATAAATTTCTCATTGCGAAAAGACCTGAAAGAATAATGACTGGAAACTACAGTATAATTGAAAGGATACTAATAATGATAATGAAAATAATCATCATGGTATATTTTTTTGGTCCTGCAGGTGAGAGAGTTTGTTTTCTTCTTGTTGCCTCTTTGCTTATCTTTTTTGTTGTTGTTGATCTTTTTATTAGCTTGTGTCTTAGACTTAGTTCCTTTTTTATCTTTATTATTTGGTCTGTTTTTTTTAAACTAGCCTACTAGCAGGCTTTAGAATGTGTACAGCGACTTTTGCCCTAGTACGCAGTCTCAAGATAGGTTCTTAAAATTCTTAAAAAATGCTTAGAAAATTCTCCAACCTGAACTATCGATTTTGCAGTTCAACCCTGGCTTATCTGTGGCTCCCCCAATTAAATGAATTCAGACCCTAGAAACAACCCTATGGAACTCCACAATTAGTATAGATACAAAAGTCCCTAATTAAATCTTTAACATATTAATATTTGACGTATTAAACAACTTTAATATGATCAAATATTTTCTCTCTACCTTACTTATATAAAGTAAAAGCTACCAGTTTTCCTCGTGTCTTAGTACTACTGTCCAACTCCCTAATAAAATACCGCTACTATTATTTATACGTACACCAGATTATTTTTTCGTGTTTATACTTTTAAATCATTGTCTTTCTTGTAAGTTCGTTTCTGGAGATTTGAAATGCGTTATCTCACCTGTAGGATCAAGGAAATATACTACGGTGCCTCTGCTATTCTCAATTTTCTTTCATCTATAGTGGCGATTCTGGATTTGTACTTTGGTAATATTTACTACAGTTTTGCAAAGACGGAAGATTCATATTTCTACATTAGCGTGTCCACAAATTCGAGTTCGTCGATTTTTTTTTCTTTAGTTGAGAGCTGGACTGAGGTTCTATTGCCGTTATGGACAATATACTCGTAATTGATTAGGATTAATGACGAAAACAAAACACTATCTAATTCCAGGGGAATTAAACCCCAGATTTCATTTAACGCAGTGATAGGTACTTGTGAATATCAGCTGTCTATGAATCTTTGATTCTGCAGGTGACTGAGGTTCCAATGATTCGTTTCTTAAACTAGAGTATCATTGTTTACTTTTAGAGTTACTTGTATAAAATGGTTTTAAGTTATATATATATATATATATATATATATATATATATATATATATATATATATATATATATATATATATATATATATATATATATATATATATTCCAGAATTTTACAGTATCTTCCCAAACAATGCCCTTTTCTATACATTCCAGGTGTTCGTGAACGTTGGATCATTACTATTTTCCGAAGTTAGGCCATAGGTGGGATACAGTAAAATACCGCATCAAAGCTATGCCATGAGCAGGATACAGTAAAATATGGTATCGAAGTTAAGCCATGGACAGGATAAAGTAAAATATAGCATGGAAATTAGGCTATGGGTAGTATGCAATAAAATAAGGTATCAAAGTTAGGCATGAACAGGATACAGTAAAATACAGAATCGAAATTAGGCCATGAACAGGATAATGTAAAATACCGCATCAAAGTTTACTTAGAAAATAAAAATGGTCAAATATTCGAAATAGAAACTGGAAAATAATTCAAATCATACTAGTGTTAAGATTGAAGTTTTAGCATAACTAGAATACATGTGCCATAAATATTAACGGCAATATTTAAGTAACAATTTTATTATTATTAATATTATCATTGACTTTGAATTTCAGAACTTACTCCTTAAAATGAAATTCAATTTCAACTGGAAATGTAGATTTAATAAAAATAGTAGCAGAATTGTGTGGTAGTAATAGAAATTAAGAATACTAAAATGGGGGATTAATTACATTTCAGAACATCACTGCTAAAAATAAAATTCACATTTCTCTAAGTCTATTTTGCAAAAAAATTAACAGAAGAAACGAAACTGACACCTAAAGAAAAAATAGATTGCAAATTACTTTACCAAACAAGATTAATCAACTTAATGACCAAGGGAGAAAATCATTATTAGAAAACTGGATTAATAATTTATAACATAAACAATTTTCAAATGTGTAACTGTAATAAACATTCTTGAGGTCATCTAACACCAGACTTCTATAAAAAGACATAAAGAATAGAGGGAGGATCAGCTGTACTTAATCCATCAAGTTTATAGAATATTAACAAGATAGAACATACAACATATGATACAAATCTAGTAAAATTATTTGAAACACCAAATAACTAAACTAAATGAAACAACATCCACTAATGAGCAAAATTCTAAAGTAAACACTAAATGAACAAACAGGAAAAAAAATTACGAACATAGAATTTATATTGAAATAGTTGAAATAATTATATTAGGAACTATGAGATAGCAATGGCCACCGAACACCAAATGACTTCTCTATATCTGAGGATGAAGTGAACCAACATATCAAAAGTAGGTAAAGACGAGTTTTACGCACTTAACAGCAGGAAAAATGGCAAAGCGCCAGGGAAGCATCAAGATACAATAAAAGCAATAAAAGCTGGAACTTAAAAATAGGTGACAGGAAAGATTTCAAGAATTATAAGTCCTCAATCGCCAATTAGCAAAATGCAAATTGCTTTAAAAATCATGCCCAAAACACTAACACAAAATCTGGACAGCAATCATTCACAGGAACAGAAAGTTTCAATAGTAATGATTGCATTCATGATTATCCCCAGGTTTTTCATCAATTAAGGTAGATAATTAATTCATGATGGCATTATTTGCTTTGTTGTTGACAGCATTATTTTATTTTTTTCGAGATGATTACTTGTTTTTCTGATGACAGCATTATTTGTTTTGCTAATGACGGAATTATTGTATTTGTTGGTGACAGCATTATTTGTTTTGCTAGTTACAGCATTATTTTTGCTATTGCAGCATTATTTGCCTTTGCTAATGACAGCATAATTTATTTTGCTGATTGACATCATTATTTACTATTCGAATCCCAAAAAAATTAGAAAGCCAAACAGAACTGAATTATGACAATTGAGTCTCTTAACGATTCGAAGCCAGAATTAATGGTCAATAGTGATTTAGAGGATAGAGCAATTAGAATTTACCATCTTATTTTAAAGCAGGATCAAGAATAGTTATACATAGGAGAACTTCATAATTCTGATCGTAGCATGGGCAAGAAAATCAGTAGACGAACAAATTTAGGCTGGGAGCTGAAGGAAAGCTTAGCTACTTCGTCTGAATCGACAGCCTTCTATGATGGCAAAACTACTGAATGTATCTTATCAGTCTTAAACTATGGAAGTGACGCTTAGACACTGAACACGAAAAGCACAAAAAACGGAGGACAGCTTAGAGAAACATGACACGATATATTTTAGGAATAACTCGAAGGGACGATAGTAGACAGAAAGAAAGGGACGATGGTAGGCAGAAAGAAATGGAATAACTCGAAGGGATGATAGTAGACTGTAAAGGCTATCACGGAACCCGGTTCACACGGGCCAAGTAAAATAAACACATAAAACTTATAGAAGACCAGGGATCTAAAGCCCTACCAGAAATTCACCAGAATTTATCATGACGGGGCTAAATTACGAGGTATCCGCAAGGGGTTAAATAAATACACACATAAAAAGTATTTACAGTAATATTTACAACAAAATTAAAAGGAAATAAATTAAATGTTAATAAATTATACGGGGGTAATCAAACAATAAGAAAAGTCACAAATGCTTATCACCATCGAACGACCACAAGTCGTTTTAACCAAAAAGATATTCGCGCATACAAAAATGGGTTCTATATATAAATTGTTTAAAGCCAAAGCGACACGCGCCGTTGAAGATGAAATAGGCTTCGCTACTATAGTGACAAGTTTTCCCAGAATAACTTCCCTGTCTTTCGTCCCTTGCCCAAAGGCCTAAAGTTACAAGAATAACACTTAATTAATTTCTAGGGGACTTAAGAAGAAAGAAATACTCCAAAATACCTGATACCAGAGCAGTGAAGCAATAACCCACGTCGGAAACCCAGGTGAAAGAGGCTCGGCGATGATGAGGGAATTCGACCCAAGTCTACAGGGGTAAATGCGATGACGGTCTTCGGAGAGGAGAAACCTACAGACGGTGATATCGGGCGAAAGGCGTCGAGACCACGGGGAACGATGATTCGAAGGTCCAACGATCCGAGAGAGGGAATTAGAGATGACATAATTCCCCAAAGAGGAGATGGCGAGGTGACTGGGGGAGAGCTTTCACGTGCCCAGTGCAAACTGCTTCCCAAAGGAGAACACTTGCAAATGTAACTAAAAGAGCACAATTCGATGCAGCCGACAGAGGGGCAGCGACAACGCTGGCAGGAATCAATGGCAGAAAATCCTCGCTGCACGAAGGAATCTAGTACGGGTCTTCAAAAAATTAACAACGTCAAGGTAAGTGACGGACAACGATTCAGCGAAGCAATCAGGCAGAATCCTCGCAATAGAATAACTTAAAAAGGCCACACGGCCTCATTTATATCCTTCAGTCCGAAGGGAGAAAAGGGAAGTGGGACACAAAGGAGGGGGGGCGGGAATGTGTCGCTTCCCCTACGCAAATTAGACTAGTAAGTTACAGAAGTTTAGGCCAAAAATTGTAGCCTCGAAGTGGGTAGACCTGCGATAAACACCGTAAGCTATGATGAGAAAGGGAAAGCATGGGAATCCGAAGGCCTACCCTTTACATAGACAGAAAGAAATAAAATAAGTCGAAGGGACGATAGTATACAGAAAGAAAGGAAATAACTCGAACTGACAATAGTAAAAAGAAAAAAAGGAAATAACTCGAACTGACAATAGTAAAGAGAAAGAAAGGAAATAACTCGAACTGACAATAGTGGGCAGAAAGAAAGGGAATGACTCGGAGGGACGATAGTAGACAGAAAGAAAATTCTATAATGTAAGCGACCAGGATCCATTACTGGCAAAGACGACTGATGACGATGGACTAAATAAATCGTAAAATGGACACAATTAGACATAAAGAGACCCGAAAGGCATCGTAGAGAGGATGAATTTCTCTTTATGGTGGTAACAACAAGGCAAACTCGAGTGCCAGAATGATATCAGTGGTAGCTTCTTGGGGAGGCCAATGCCAAGCAATGAGATGAATCTGGCGGATGGTTATGATGATGATAACGCTGATCATGATGATGTTGATGATGATGATGTTGATGATGATGAAGATTATGAACTATTAAGTTTAGCTTGATTTACTGAAATTTATCCCTCCTTTTGTTTTCCTTGTTTTTTTTATTAAGATCGATTGTTAGGTCCAGTTTGGTTTGCTCTAGTAGCAAACCAGTAATGATATGAGAGTTGTTTGTGCAATTTTTACCACTGAATTATCTTTTCAATCTTTCGTATTTCAAGTAAATAAAGGGCTCATATTTCAGGGTGTCATATAAAAACCGATTTCATACCAGACAATAATAATAATTAAATCACATATGTACTCAAATACAAACAAGGAGACAAGTGAAAATTTAAAGGAAATTAAGAAGAACCTATCTCTTCAATGTGGCAATTCCGTTACTATAAAACCAGCTTTCTAGCTTATTTTTAACATTCTCTTATTTCAGTAAAGCCTGTCTGTTTGTATATGTGAACAAGGGCACTTTTGCATCTATCTTAAGTTCTTTGTTTTGAAATTTCTTCACTTTTCTATCATCTGAAAGTTTAGAGTTAAATTTTGATTTTACAATCTTCGCATTTTAAATCCGTTCCATTTTCCTATCTACTAAATTTAACAATTGAATACATGACAGCGTAATGGGAGAAGATAAGATAGATCAGGGATGTATAGCAATGTATATCCATTTCCATGCAGCTCTATCAAATAAGAGGCGACAACAGTAAATTATAACATTTAATAATAATTTTATATTAGAATTTTAGAACGCTAATCTGCCAATCATGGACCGGAGATAAAACATAGAAAATATTTTTATTAAGAAACATAAGCACCCATTTTTAGTCGCGTGTAGGCGACTCTATAAGTTACTATGGCGATCCGTAGGTCAGTCGGTCGGTCGGATGATAACCATTTTAATTTTCAATCAGTTATTTGGCAATAACATTGTAACTATTTAGCCGATTCTAACGAAATTTGAGCCCCTTTGTTTTTTTACATTCTCCTTCGAATCATATAACTGCCAAGGTCCTCCCAAGGTTAGTCCGGGAATTATTTGAAAATAGCATCGTAAGTATTTGTTCGATTCTAACGAAATTTGGTCATAAGTCAGAATAATTGAGAGCACGCGACTTAAAGTGTTGACCTTGTTATGGGTAGATTCCTCTAAAAAATGAATTTAGATAATGTAGAGCTTATTAACTTGATGCATTTGCCATCTGCTTGAAAAACAGCCTTTAAATGACATTAAAAGGAGCCGTATGCCTTGATGCTGAATTCTTGGACTCGACTCTTTGTAAAGCGTTTATTCGAAAGACTTCCAAGGCGTTTATTCGAAAGGCCTCCAAGATATTTATTTGAAATGCTTGCAAAGCGTTTATTCGAAATGCTTTCGAGGTGTTTATTCGAAAGGCTTTCGAGGTGTTTATTCGAAAGGCCTCCAAGGTTTTTATTCGAAAGGCTTCAAGGTGTTTATTTGAAAGGCTTCAAAGTGTTTATTTGAAAGTGTTCCATGGTATTTATTCGAAAGGATTCCAAGGTGTTTATTCGAGAGGCTTCAAGGTGTTTATTTGAAATGCTTCCAAGGTATTTATTCGAAATGCTTGCAAAGCGTTTATTCAAAATGCTTCCGAGGTGTTTATTCGAAAGGCCTTCAAGGTATTTATTCGAAAGGCTTCAAGGTGTTTATTCGAAACTGTTCCATGGTATTTATTCGAAAGGTTTCCACGGTGTATATTCGAAAGGCTTCCAGGGCGTTAAGATATTTCTCCCTCGACGAGGGGACTACGGCGACTTTTTCCTAGTAGGGGGTCGCCAGAGGGGCTCTTAAAATAAAAGTCTCGACGAGGTCTCAACGTAACTAGTGAAAGAATGACAATCCTGTGCACTTGGGAGCCGTAAATCAGTTTTTCAATCAAGCGTCATCTTAGTGATAAACCGAGTTAGTAGAGCAATGAGTAGTCACATTCTCACTTTAATCGGGCAGGCTGTGGGATGCTCTTCACCCACGCAAGCAAGTATCTATATCTAATATACCAATCTAACAGCACTAAAAAGAGCTGTATCAATTGTTAGCGTGGCTGAAGAGCGTACTTCAAGTATACCCGGTGGAGTATAAAGGTGGGTAGCCCTTCCTATACTAACCGCACACACTCACTGCGTGCATTGCCGTTTTCCTTCCAAGTCTGTTTCGCCTTGTGGACAGGAACCGAGTTCTCTTAAAACAAAATCCACTTCATTAACAACATCCTGCCTCAAGAAGTTGACAAGTCTCTAGTATGTCCATGTATGCGTCCTCGTTAAACCGAATTTCTTAATTGAAGTCAACTTAGTTATCTTGAATTCTAACGTCATCATGGATGACATCTTCCCGGATTTGTGTGTCGTTTCAATCCTGTAAATTAAGATCTTAACTTCAAAAAGTGATCGTTTTTCACTGCAGATCAGCCTGAACTGGAGGCCAAGAGGACTGTATTGTTATTGCATACAGGTCGTTAAGTCCAAATTGGTTGCTATTAATATTTACTCATACATTTTAGTAAAAAAAATAATATACCAGACAACAGATATAGAACAAACTTAAGTGTTTGCATTTTTATTAGGTTCATATTTTAAGGAATAATTGTTTATTAACCCAAGGTACATATAATTAATAAAAAAGTCAAAAGAATTCGATGAAATAATAGTTAATAAAATTATTTTTCATTTAATATCTTTCTCAATCTGTTGCCTTAAATATTTATAAAGGATAATATAATAATAAAATGAATAATAAAATTTATCCTAAAATTTACCAAAAATTTATCTAAACTTTCCCGCCTTTTTTCAAATGAGGAAATATCAGTTAACGCAACGACCTCTATACTAAAACGTACAAAGGGACTCTAAAAAGTTCGAAAACATTTAAATATTAAAGAACTAACAAAAGAATACGTTTTTCTGTAAATTATACCTTTGGTTATGACCATTTTTCAGATGAAGTTACAGCCACGTAGCCATTTTGAAAGAGTTAGAATCAACACACAAGAAAAAAACTTCTTTTAATGGTGATGAATTGTTCAGATTTTGAGGAGACCACAAAGGGTGTGGCTAAAGCATCAGATAACTAGAAACCTCTAAATAAATTGAAGATTCTAAGTAAATTTTGATAAGAAAATCAGAGGCGGATGAATGTTAATGAATATTAGTTAAATAAGTAGAAAAACTTCAGATTATTTGATGAGAAATGAAGAAAATCAGCTCATTTTATGAAAAATGGGAAAAATTAGCGCATTTAATGAGAAATGGGAGAAGATCAGCTGATTTAATTAAAAATGGGAAAATATTAGCTCATTTGATGAGAAATGGGAAAGAATTAGCTCATTTGATGAGAAATGGGAAAATATTAGCTCATTTGATGAGAAATGGGAGAATATCAGCTGATTTAACGAGAAATGGGAGAACATCAGCTGATTTAACGAGAAATGGGAAAGTATTAGCTCATTTGATGAGAAATGGGAAAAGATTAGCTCATTTGATGAAAAATGGGGGAATATCAGCTGATTTAATGAGAAATAAGAGAACATCAACTGATTTAATGAGAAATGGGAACAAATAAGCTCATTTGATGAGAAATAGGAAAAGATTAGCTCATTTGATGAGAAATGGGAAAGAATTAGCCCATTTTATGAGAAATGGGAAAGAATTAGCCTATTTGACTAGAAATGGGAAATAATTAGCTCATTTGATGAGAAATGGGAAAAAATTATCTGATTTAATGAGGAATGGGAAACAAGGTCTGCTGACCAAAAGGTCGCGTGCTCTCACGAATTCTGATTCATGACATTCGACATTCAAAACTTTCAATATTTCCAGGACTAACCTTGTGAGGACATTGGCAAATCTAACATTCAAAAGAGAATGTGAAACAACACAAGGGTTTCAAATTTCGTTAGAATGGGCCAACTAGTTATGATGTTATTGCCAAAAGAAAATAATTCCCGGGCTAACCTTAGGAGGGCTCTGGCATTATATATCATTCGAAAGAGAATGTAAAACAACATAAGGGTTTAAAATTAGTTAGAATCGAATGAATAGTTACAATGTTATTAAGCAAACAAAAAAAAAGCAAAACGGGGACCGACCGACCGATCGACATAGTGAGATGTAGAGTCACCTGCAACTAGAATCACTCGCGACTAAAAATTAGCTAATTTGATTATTAATGGGAGAACATCAACTCATTTGATGATAAATGAGAAAACATTAGCTCATTTGATGAGAAATGGGCGAACATCAATTAATTTAATGAGAAATGGGAGAAAAATAGCTCATTTGATGATTAATGGAAGAACATCAGCTCATTTGATAAGAAATGAGAACATATTAGCTAATTAAATTATTAATGTGAGAACATCAGCTCATTTGATTAGATATGAGAAAAAATTAGCTGATTTAATGACAAATGAGAAAATATCAGCTCGTTTGATGAGAAATGGGAGAAAATGAGCTCTTTAATGAGAAATCGGAGAATATAGGCTCATTTAATCAGAAATAGGAGAACATCAGGTCATTTAATGAGAAATGGGAAAATATTCGCTCATTTGATGATTAATGAGGGAATATAAGCTCATTTGAGGATTAATGGGGAAACATCAGCTCATGTGATGAGAAATGAGAAAACATTAGTTCATTTAATGAGAAATGGGAAAACGTCAGCTAATTTAATGAGAAATGGGAGAGCATCAGCTCATTTAATGAAAAATGGAAAATATAGCCCATTTTAAGACTAATGGGAAAACATCAGCTCATTTGATAAGAAATGAGAACATATTAGCTCATTTAATGATAAATGGGAGAAGATCAACTCATTTGATGAGAAATGGGCGTACATAAGCTCATTTAATGAGAATTGAGAGAAGATCTGCTTATTTGATAAAAAATGGGAAAAATTAGCTCATTTATTGATGATTAATGGGAGAACATCAGCTCATACGTTGAAAAATGAGAAAACATTAGCCTATTTAATGAGAAATGGAAGATCAAATCATTAGATGAGAAATGAGTGAACATCAGCTCATTTAATGAGAAATGGGGGAAAATAAGCCCATTTGATGATAAATGGGAAGGAATTAGGTCATTTGATATTTAATGGTAGAACTTCATCTCATTTGATGATAAATGAGAAATGGAAGAGGATCAGCTCATTTAATGGGAAATGGGAGAATATCAGCTCATTTAATGAAAAATGGGAGAACATCAGCTCATTTGATGGGAACTGGGTAGAAATTAGCTCATTTAATGAGAAATGAGTGAACATTAGCTCATTTAATGAGAAATGTGAAAAGATCAGCTTATTTAATGAGCAATAAGAGAACATCAGTTCATTTAATGAAAATGGGGTGACATTAGCTCATTTGAAGAGAATGGGAGATCATTAGCTTATTTAATGCGAAATGGAAGAACATCAGCTCATTTAATAAGAAATGAGAGAAGATCAGCTCATTTGATGAGAAATAGGAGAACATTAGCTCATTTAATGAGAAATGGGAGAATATCAGCTCATTTAATGACAAATGGGAGAACATCAGCTCATTTGATAAGAAATTGGAGAACATCCTCTCATTTTATCTCATTTTATGAGAAATGGGGAAAAATTAGCTCATTTGGTGAGAAATGGGCCACATCATCTCATTTATTGCGAAATGGGGAACATCAGTTCATTTAATGAGAAAACAGATATTGTCGTCCTGTATTTTGGAAAATTGATTGAATTTCATCTCAAATGTTTGTCGATGAAGCAGGCAACAAACTTATTTAAGTTCACTCCATTTCGAAGAAAGAAAAGTGCTATGCACTTTTGCTAAAAGCTGTGTCCTAAACTTGCTAGTAGTTTGGGCTCAAACTTGCTATTTGATTAGTATAAATCCTGCTACAAAATCGATGCTAAATAGTTCCTACATAAGGCCCAAACATGCAAGTAAATAAGTTTCAAACTTGCCACTACATAGGTCCCAGACCTGCTACTAGATAGGTCCCAAACCTGCTACTAGTTAGGTCCCAAACATGATACGAGTTGGACCTCATCTGTGCTAGAAGATAGGACCAAACTTTATAAAGTTGAGTCACAAACTTTCTAGACAATAGGTCCCAAAACTGCTAAGCCGTCGCGCAACAATTTTCTAAAAGATGACTCCCAAATCTGCTATAATATTGGTACCAACCTTGCTACTAGATAGGTCCTTCACTTTCTACTAGATTCGTCTCAAAGCTTGTACTAGATGGATCCCAAACTTTCAAATAGATGGATCCCAGATTTGCTACAAAATGTGTCCTAAACTTACACTAGATGGCTTTTAAAGATGTTACCTGATTGATCGCAATAGTCTACAAATGGTTCCTAAATTCGGTGGTAGGTGAATCTCAAAATTGTTCTAGATGGATCTCAAACATACTACAAGATGAGTTCTAAAGGTCCTTCTAGATTGATCCCAATAATGATAATAGATGGGTTTTAAAGTTGCTACTAAATTGGACCTAAACTTGCTCAAAGCTGAACCCTAAATTTGCTAAGATATGAGTCCCAAACTAGCAATAAGATGAGTCAAAATCTTGCTTCTATATCGTTCTCACATTTTTAAGAATGGGTCACAAATTTTGCACTAGGTGGCTCCCAAACCTGCTAGTATATGCGTTTCAAACTTAATACTATTTTAATCGTAAATACTAGAGGGGCCCTAAACTTGCTAAAAATGAGTCCCAAACCTGCTAAAATATGGGTCTCAAACTTGCTAAAGTATGAGTCACGAGCTTGCTTAAAATTAGATCCTAAACTTGATAATAAATGGGACCCAAACTTGATGATAGGAGGAGCCTAAACTTTCAAATATATGAGTCCCGAACTTGCGACGATTGGACTCTAAACTTGCCAAAAGATGGCTCCTAAACTTGCTAACAGATAGTTCCTAAATATTCTACAATTGGATCCCAAACTTGGCACTAAATCGGTCACAAACTAGCTTCTAGATGGATAGCAAACCTGGTACTAGAAGAATCTCAAACTTGATACTAGATCGGTCCAAAACTTTCAACTAGATTGGTCCTAAACCTGCTACTAGATGGGCCCCAAACTTGCTAAGAGTTGGGTCGCAAACCTGGTAAATGATGGGGCCCAAATCTGCTAAAAGATGAGACCCAAATTGTTAAAAGAAGAAATCACAAACATGCTACTAGTTACATAGGTATTAAACGTGCTACTAGATGGGTACCAAACTTGATAATAGATGGATCCGAAACGGGTGATTAGATGGGTCCCAAAGTGATTTTAGATAAGCAGTAAATGTATTTTATTTGAAAATTAATTCTCCCCCAATTTTTTAGTATCTATCCATGTAGTAGTAAGTTTGGAACCCATCTACTACCAGGTTTGGAATCCAACTGTTATAAACTTTGGGATCCATCTACTACCAGGTTTAGGATCCAACTATTATCAAGTTTTGGACCCATCTAGTACTAGGTTTGGTACCCAACTATCATCATGTTTTGGACACATCTATAACAGGTTTGGGATCCGACCATTATCAAGTTTGGACTCATCTAGTACCAGGTTATGCATCCAACTATTATGAAGTTTTGAACCCCTCTAGTACTAGGTTTTGGACCCAGCTATTATAAATTTTGGGATCCATCTAATACCAGGTTCAGGGTCCTCTATTATCAAGTTTTGAACCCATCTAGTACCAGGTTTGGTACCCAATAGCATTAAGTTTTAGACACATCTAGTACCAGGTTTTGGATCCAACGGTTATCAAGTTGGAACCCATCTACTACCAGGATTTAGATCCAACTATTATTAAGTTTAGACGCATCTGGTACCAGGTTTTTGATCCAATTGTTATCAACTTTAGGACCATCTACTACCAGGTTTGGGATCCAACTATTATCAACTCTGGGACCTACCTACTACCATGTTTGGGATCCAACTATTATCAAGTTTGAACCCATCTTGTACCAGGTTTGGGATTCAACTGTTATCAACTTTAAGGCCCATTTTCTACCAGGTTTGGGATGCAAATATTATCAAGTTTTTACCTATCTAGTACCAGGTTTGGGTTCCAACTATTATCAACTTTTGGACACATCTACTACCAGGTTTTGGATCCAACTATTATCAAGTTTTAGACCCATCTATTACCAGGTTTGTTGCCCGACTATTATCATGTTTGGGAGCCATCTTGTACCCAGTTTTTTCCCCAACTATTATCAAATTCTGGACCCATCTCGTAAGAGGTTTGAGATCCAATATTATCAGGTTTTGGACCCATCTATTACCAGGTTTAGTACCCAAATATTATCAAGTTCTGGACCATCTAGTATCACGCTTGGGATCCAAATATTAACAAGTTTTGGACCAATCTACTACCAGGTTTGGGATCTAACTATTATGATGTTTTGACCAACCTAATTCTAGATTTGAGATGCAACTATAATCAGGTTTGGACCCATCTACTACCAGATTCGTTATCCAACAATTGTAAAGTTTTTGAGCATCTAGTACCAGGTTTGAGATCCAACTATTATTAAGTTTTGGACCCATCTACTACCAGGTTTGTTATCCAACAATTGTCAAGTTTTTGAGCATCTAGTACCAGGTTTGAGATCCAACTATTATTAAGTTTTGGCTCCATCTACTACCATATTTGGGATCCAATATTATCAAATATGGGACCCATCTAATACCAAGTTTGGGATCCAACTATTATAAAGTTCTGGATCCATCTGTTACCAGGTTTTGAATCCAACTATTACCAGGTTTTAGACGCATCTAGTACCAGATTTGGTCACCATCTATTACCATGTTTGGGATCCAATTATTATAAAGTTTGGCACCCATCTAGTAACAGCTTTGGGATCTAACTCTTACTAAGTTTGCCCCTAAATATAGCTCCCCCCCCCCTCGTGATTTCACTCTTACAAACGACTGTCTTTCCAATTTTTATGTGTATTTCATCTTCTGGTCAGGGGATCTCGTTCACAGGGCGAGCGACGAATGATGGTACCTACTACCTGCATCCTACCTCTGCAAAGGTGTTCTGGTTCATGTACTAGAGTTCTCTCTTCTGCCATAAAAATCTTGTAAGAGGATCTTAACGTGACCATGGTACAAGGGTAAAGTTTGGTACTTTGGTACTTATCCAGTCAATTTGGTTTACTTACCTATCGGCAGCCATTTCTTTTTTAAAGTATTTTTTATCTCTATTTTTAATCATGATTTTTTTATCTATCATTTTCTAACTAAAGGATTAGATAGGTTATGTTAGATTAGATAGGTTATGTGGAGTTAGGAAGATAATTTTAAATTAGGTAGGGTAAGTTAGGTTATGTAGGTTCGGTTATCAAAACAAAAACTATCAAAATATCTCTATTTTTTACTCAATGATTTTTTTTATCTATCATTTTATTTACTCAAGGATAAGATTAGCTAGGTTAGATTGGTTAGGTTAGATTAAATAGGTTATGTAGGGTTAAGGTAAATTAGGTTATGTTAGGTTAGGTTAGTTTCGGCTATCAAAACAAAAACTATCAAATCACATATTTAGTTCACAAAACTCCAAATTATTCATGCTAATTACTCCTTTGTTAAAAAAATATATATATTAAAAAATCCTTTAGTAAAAATAGACCCGTTGATAATAAGAAAGTACCTAAGTTTTAAAATTTTCCCTCTAACAAAATGTAACATTATTGTTTTGTTTTTAAATATCATTATTCATTTTAGCCATGTTTGACAACACGTTCTAAACCGTTATTCTTTCCATACTGGTAGAAAATTCATTGCCAGCTGATCCTTAGGTTAGGTTAGGTTAAGTTAGGTTTGGTTAGTTCAAGAAAGGTTCAGGTAATTTCATATATCATTTAAAAATTAATCTAAACCTAACTAATTTAGGGGAGGGGGGGTCTTTGGTTACTACATATTACAATTGTAATTAAAATTTGTCCAATCTTATATCTTAATTATGAAATATATATACATACTATCATTTTATTAGATAACTTAAACACTAAAAATGATATTTAATAGTTTATTGAGACAAACTATGGTTAATTTGAGGATTATTCTCACCATCAAAATTTGGGGGCGTTTTGTTATAAATATCTCTATTTTTAAAAAATACACAAATCTATTCAGTGTATATCGTAGATATTCTCTTGTGTATATCGTAGACTTAAAAGTGTATAGTCATAGTATAGTAGATAGAGTTGTTTAGGATAAAGTGGTGAAGAAGAATAAGTAAAAGTTAGAGTTAGTTACTGGGTGACCAGCCATCTCTTTGGTTCTTATTTTTTATTTTTCTTTATTAGTCTTCTGTATTCTTTAGTGGGGTTCTCGCGCTTCTGTGATTCTTTAATATTTCACATATTTTGTTTTGTTTTTTGTTGCGGGTTTCCTTAAAAAGGTTTCTGTTTGGAGTCCGCAATCTCACCTTGCAGTGTATCTTGGGGGCGGGTCTTCCCTCGAATCGGGTCTACCGCTTCAGATATACTCTCTATAGCACTTTGACTACTTAATGTGTGCAAATTTCTAATTATGATGTTATGACGAAAAGTAGATTAGCTGCCATCTTGGGAGAGACATTGCGAGTGTAAATCACATTTTAGAGTATTATATATAATGTTGAAGTGATTTTTTTTAATGAAAATATGATATGGACATTTCATATTAGTCAATTTTAAATAAAATAGGATTGATTTAAATAGCATTCAAGGGTGAGGCTTATATATGTCTAAGTCAAGCAACACCGTATAAAAACTAGAGCCTAACGACATTTAGCAGTCGCCTTTTGAATCCGAATCTAATGTTAGGCTTTCGAATTAGAAATATTACGTGTTTTTTGTTTTTTTAAATCGAGGGATGCAACCCCCACAATTAAGTATGCGGGCGAAGCCCCCATTTCGAAATTACCTTAAAATTTATATATAATACAATATGAAGCGATTGAAATAGCCTAACAAAAGGAAGAACCTTTCAGGAATTTGCCCAAGAAAAAACATTGTCTACATTAAAAAAACAATTGTTTTTAAACATATATATATATATATAAATATATATATATATATATATATATATATATATATATATATATATAGATATATGAATCCATTAAACCACATTGAAAGAGAAAACGGAATAATTTTTCTTTGCAGTAATATTTTTATTACCTTTTTTCGAAAAAAATCCGTGCAGGGAAGCGATTCGAACCAGGCACACAGGGGCAGCGAGCTCCACTTTGATCACAGTTAAAAGTATGCCGTTAGTACACTGCGTAGCGTAGTGTACTAACGGCATACTTTTAACTGTGATCAAAACGGTGTTCGCTGCCTCAGTGTGCCTGGTTCGAATCTTTTCCTGCACGGATGTTTTCGAAAAAAGGTAATAAAAATTTTACTGCAAGGAAAAATTATTCCGTTTTCTCTTTCAATGTGGTTTAATGGATTCATTTTCATCATTCTCTCGTGCTACTTTGAGAGATATATACATATATATATATATATATATATATATATATATATATATATATATATATATATATATATATATATATATATATATATATTTATATATATATATATATATATATATATATATATATATATATATATATATATATATATATATTTATATATATATATATTTATATACATATATATATATATATATATATATACATTGCAAGAGGTGCGTTATAAGGGTCAGAGGTGAAGGTACTTAAAATATGATGAGGAAAAGTACAAGTTTTAGCGTGTGGGTAAAGGAAAGCAGAGGGGGGAGGGGAATCTTGACAAGGGATGATTTGGTAGAGGACGTTGTAGAAATGGTGAGGGTAAATAGTAGGATAATGAACATAATGATAGTAGTCGGTGAAGTACTGTTAAATATTTTCTCAGTCAGGCAGGAAAAAGAGAAGAAGAAAAGGAGTTGTTCTGGAGAGCATTGGACGATGCACTGAAAGAGATAGCAGAGGGAGATGTGATTATTGGAGGAGATTTGAGTGGGCACGTGGGTAGAGATCGTAGTGGTTTTGAAGAAGTAATGGATATTTATGGGTTTGGAGAAAGAAACTAGGAAGGGGAGAGTATCCTGAACTTCCGCGAAGGAAAAGATTGCCGAGTAGTGAATACTTGGCAGAAGGACCAAGAAAAGAGGATAACATATAATAGTGTAGCAGCGAAGAAAATTGATTATATCTTGTTCAGGAAAAATAGAAATATGAAGGTAAAGGAATGTTTGGCACAATATCGTTCATTGTGTATGGATTCTATATGAAAGATTTGGTAAGGAAAAGAGTAAAAATGGGAAATAAGATCAAAGTATGGAGATTAAAGGACGAAAACCTGAGAAGAGAGTATGAACAAGTGGGAAATAAGATAATTGGGCAGGAAAAGAGCTGGGAAAATGTTAAGAAGATTAACGAAAAGCGCAGAAAATATATGTAGCAAGGAGGGGCATCGAGCAAAGGCGAGGTAAACGTGGTAGTGGAATGAGATGGTTCAGAGTGTAATAATTGAAAAGACGAAGGCTTACAAGATATGAAAAAGATGTGGAAATGAAGAAGATAGAGAAAGATATGGAAGATTAAGAAATTTACCGAAAAGAAAGGGGGTGGAGGCCAAAAGGAGTGAATAAATTACCTGGAGTGACGAATTGAATACATCTTGGGGGAGAAATAAGATGTTTAGAGTGGTAAAGCAGATGAAAGCGAAAAGAAGGATGTAGTTGTAGCAAGAGTGATAAGGGATAAAAATGGACCGGTTAATGTTAAAAAAGGGAGGTAATGGATAGATAAAGGGAGTATTTCAAGGAATTATTAAATGAAGAAAGTCCGTACGAGGAAGAAGAGGGAACTCCAATTGAGGGACGGATACAAGAGATAAGTAAAAGTGAAGTAAAAGAAGTGATGATATGAATGAAAAATGGTAAAGCAGCCAGACCAACAGGCTTGACAAGTGAGATGATAAAGGGTGCGGGAAATTTGGTAATAGAAGAATTAACTGGTATATTTGCAATGGTTCTGGAGGGGCAAACGTTTCCTGAGGATTGGTGCAGGAGCTTGACTGTGCCGATTTATAAAGGCAAGGGGGATGTACTGCAGTGTGGAAAGTACAGAGGTGTGTGGCTGCTAGAACATGCCATGAAAGTATTTGAAAGAATACTGGAATGGCGGTTGAGGCAGATGGTAAATGTTGGAGCCAGACAATTCGGCTTCGTCCTGGCGAATCAACAATGGACGCAACTCTAAGGATTGTGTTAAGGAGGATGTGAAAACCCTCGGAGTTAGCGAAGAGTTGGTTTATAATCGTGAGAGGTGGAGATCAGCTATCAAACGTCCAACCCTCAGAGGAGGAACATAGTCATGTAAAACGTTAAGAAGATATATATAAATATATATATATATATATATATATATATATATATATATATATATATATATATATATATATATATATATATAAAATATATATTTATATAATATATATATATATATATATATTTATATATATATGGCGTTATTTCTTGCTTCTCAATAAGGATTGCCTTGATTGTGCCGCCCTTTGCTCTCTTTGATCCTAGTGTTCTTCTAATGTCCCTTTCTCATACCTCTAAAAAAACTCCTGTTTCTTGTCTCATTGCTCATTCGCATCCAATTTCTCTTTCTCTTGTACTATATATATATATATATATATATATATATATATATATATATATATATATATATATATATATATATATATATATACATATACAAAGAAAGAGCAAATACAAGTTCTGCGGGTGATAACAACCACCACAGGGCTTTCGCCATATTTATTTTCTGCCTTTCAAAACTATATATAAAGGCATTTCTCTTGCCTCTAAAAAAAACCCTCCTGTTTCTTGTCTCATTGCTCATTCGCGTCCAATTTCTCTTTCTCTTTTACTATATATATGTATATGAATTATCAAAAAATTTGAGGGTTGGCATAATCCCATAATTAACCCAAACTATAAAGTCTGATTATATTTGAACAAAATTCCATGTACCAATTTTATTAAATTCCCATTAATCAAAATTGCTCACACCCCTTTAAAGAGACATGATTAATATTTGGCCCAACACCTCTTGGTTGCAATAAATTGCTTAAGCCATGATTTATAGCCATTTAGAAGCTTTTGACAAGGTCTTTAGGAGATTTTTTCCACTCCTCGTGGGCAGAAATTTCTAATTCGGTTAATTTCTTGAGCTTGCTTAGGTGAGAGGTGTTTTTTAAATCCACCATGAATTTTCAATGGGATTTAGGTCATGTGACTGCAAACGCTATTTCAACACATTCCATGCCTTCATCTTCAGCCAGTCCTTTTGTAGATGTTTGGCGTGTTTTTAACTGCGGAGAAGCAAGCGGGTCTATGGGTCATGCAAATCTCGTGCTGTGTTCATTTTATGTCCGCAACGAGTCGCTGGCTCAATGTAGCCAGCTAAAAAAATACTACCAAAGGTCAATGAGTTCAAATATGGTATAAGTTGACCGCCAGGTGGCGTTGGCTCAATGTAGCCAGCTAAAAAAATGCTACCAAAGGTAATTGAGGTCACTGAGTTCAAATATGATATAATTGACCACCAGCTGGCGCCACCTAGTGGCTAGAGGTGCTAAGCCAGCCATTTTTAGAGATATGAAGGTCAAGCCAATGTCGCAAGGGGTAATTGAGGTTTCTGAGTCTAAATCTGATTGATTTTCGCTGAAGGTCCACTAGATCATGTCCCTCTAGTTCGGATCGTTATCTTGATGTAGTGTCCAGTTTCATCCGGACTTTAATTTCTTCACTCCAGGTCCAACGCTTTTTGCCAGTATTCCCTGGTACTAGAATGAATCCATCGTTTCATCTACGCGGTGGGTTTCCAGTTCTCTATACAGCAAAACACCTCCAGAACATGATGGATCCATCGCCATGATTCATAGTGGAGTGTCCTCTTCCCTATACACTTCGTTCTTCCGTCTCTAAACGTATCGCTGGTGCATTGCCCCGAAAAACTCCCATCTCGTTTCTTCCGTCCAGAGAACTTTCTCCCTGTAGTTCACTGGCTTCTCTAGATGACCCGTGGCGTACCGACCGTAACCGATTCTGTTTGTGCTTAGTGTTCAGCAATAGAGTGCGTCTCGGAGTTCTTGCGCGGTCTAACATACACCGTATCGTAGCAAGCGAAACCCCATTACGGGCAACTGAAAGGTCATACTTCAGTTCTTTGGTGATCAAGCGAGGATTTTCTCCATATTTCTCCTCATGAAGCATATTTCATGTGGAGAGAGCACTATCTTTCTCCCTTGTACCTTTGGCTTTATACTTCCGTACGCTGCATTCAATTGTAGTTTTCGAAGGTATGCAAATTGTTTGCTATTATCTTGTATCCATTTTCTTGGTTATGTAAGCTAATAATGCCTTCTCTAGTACCGTTGAGAAAATTTATCCTCTATAAGCCATCTTCAGCGGGGCGTTTGTATGAATATCGAGTACTATTGTTATTGTTGTTTCAGTTTTAGGTGCGTGCAACCAATAATGATTATTTACACCCGTTTGGTTTTATGGGTTAGGTATCTTCACCCCTCAACCGGGCTTAGGACCGGACATGACAGAATTGACGAATACTGAATACACATATGGGAAGCATATTCCTTCAGATAAACTAGATATATACCGCTTGACCTTGAATTGTTGACCGGGACGCGATAAATGTGATCTTGACTCAATACTCGGAAAAAATTAACGATTTCTGACAGGGGGGGGAATAATTTTGATTAATAGGAAATTAATAAAATTGGCATATGGACATTTGTTCCAATATAATCAAACAATATTTTGCTTTGATATACTATTAAATGGCATCCTTTTTGTTTAGTTAATTTAATAAATTGATAGTATCTATTTTCCCTACCAATTCTTTAATATTGAGGGGTGTGAATAGTTTTGATCGCATCTGTATAATAATAATAATGCTACAATATAATTAATATATTTTTTGCTTTATTACTAAATCAATATTTGCTATATTATAGTATTTCCTATATTATTATAACCTATTTTTAATTTAATTTACAATTTAACATCTTCCCTTGGGGCGGGGATGCCAAAACATCCGTGTAAGGATGTTCAAATGGTTGGTCTGGAGGGGAAGATGTTTAAGTTATATCTACGATGGATAACTTGTACCATATAACCAATCCTACTATCCGTGATTTTGACCACTACTAACCTAACGTATATTTTCATAACAAAAATAGATCAACATATAACCTCAAACTGACAGACAGACAGAAATACGGAGAGGGGTAGGGGCGATCGCTGTACACGTAGGGCGAGAGTATCACTAAACAAACCGCAGCGAGAAATGGACGATGGGGTGCGGAAAACACCGTCACGGGTGTCCCCCCTCCCCACTACTGTTGGCATATCTCCACAGATCAGCTGCCCGCCTTCTCTCTCTCTCTCTCTCTCTCTCTCTCTCTCTCTCTCTCTCTCTCTCTCTCTCTCTCTCTCTCTCTTCCATTGTCCATTTCTCGCTGCGGCGAGTATAGTAGATTTGAAAGATACATAGGAAATTATCGGTAGTAGTAGTAGTTCGCCAACCTGCCTTTATCCAGGCAGGAACCCGACCGGATCATGAAAAAGACATAAAGATCAGTATGACAATCGCTGATGAGCTTAACCACACCAGGGTCCGATCCTCTTTAGGGACATGTGCCAGGGAGTATTATGCTATGACCCCAAACAGCGTTTCAGGTGGAACCTTCGTCGCCCCGGAGCAGAGGGACCTGTTCCGCGTCAGAGGTATGTGGATATAGATACCCATCGGCAGGATTCCTGTTATACTAAAACTGTATGAAATACCTAGATACAGTTATTTGACAGTTTCTCAATTATAAGCACCTTCCCCTGACACCAACCGAATCCAAAATATATAAAAGAACAGTAATTATATAAATTCACATTGACATTATAAAAGAGTCTTCAGTAAAATAGCAGGAAAATAGATCAATGAACAGTAAAATAGATTAATATGAACATAAACATCGGTCTCTATTCACTCCAGCGCACCCAATGGATGTTATTTCACCGTCGGAAATGTTCAGTAAAAGGAGAACTTGGGTAGGGAACATAACAACTTCAATTTCTCTTTTATTTCCATCTGGAAAACGTTTCTTTGGAAGATGTTTCAGGTTTTTATGGTCGGTAATACGTTCTGGAGAAAGATCATAGGATTGGAAGCAAATTATAATACTGCTCTTGAGAGCTGATAGAAGTTTGTAAATTGATATTATAGTCAAGAAAAATGTTAAACCATTTCATTGTCAGTGGTAATTGGAAACCAACCGCAGCCGAAAAGGGTTAGAAATGTGTGAGTTAAAGATGAAGTTTTAGTTTTTTGAGTTTAGGTCTTTGTAGAAGCCTATTCTATGAAATATGGTTTTTGATTGAGCCTAATTTTAAATTGTTTGATAAAATTGCAATTGATAGATATTATTGCGGGTATTAGCCCGATTGGGATATTTCTCGATTTAAGAGGTTTTGCTTATTCATAAAAAGTGGGGGTTTAATTAGGGTGAATTACAATTGGTTCATATTTGTGGGTTGAGGGATTTCAATGATTTTATAGGATTATTTCTCTCTTCGCCTGCTGCGGTTTTAATTTCATGTAATCAAGTATTTGCATTTTTGTACCTAGTGGTACCTAGAAGTTTTCAATGGTTTAAGGATAACTGCTACAATATTTAAACAAGGTCAATGGACCTAAGTCGCGTGCTATCAATTATTTTGACTTATGACCATATTACCTTACTACAACCTTCAAAACTTTCAATAATTCCTGAACTAACCTTGGGAGAACTTTGACAATTATATCATTCGAAAGAGAATGTAAAGCAAAATAAGATTTTCTAATTTCGTTAGAATCGGCAGAATAGTTACGATGTTATTGCCAAAAAAAAACTCATTGAAAATTAAAACGACTACCATCCGACTGACTGACCTATGGACCGACATAGCTAAAAGAGTCGCGCGCACTCGACTAAAAACATTGTCAAATGGTTAGTCCCAAGTAAGCTTCAAAAGCCTTCCTCCTCAGAAGTACCAATTAATGGATCATAAAGAGACCTCCTAGAGACGTTTGAGATCCTTCTCTCCCGTAATAAACTGCTACGATAATACCGAAATTCCCCCTCCGCCCCGATTTTGGTGAATAAACCCCCTGTTCCTGAAAATGGTATAACAAATAAACAAAATATTAAAAACCGCAGTATATAACTAAATAACCGAACGCTGGGATATAAAATAAATTGGGATGTGGCTGTTTCCCGCCTTTTCTTGAGAAAACTCACCATCTGTTCTCCCTCGCAAAAACAATGAATTTGGCGCCAAGCAAGAACGAAACAATGAACATAAATTGGCACTGCTTCTTTCTTCTTTTCTCGAGGTAGGTTTTTTTTGTGGGGGGAGTCGGTTGGTTTGGAAGAGCGTGAAGTGTCAGAGGCTTCCACCCATATCCACCAGTCTTCTACTTTTGTTTTTCAAAAATGAATACGTGCTATACCATATTACCCTAGTCACTAAAACTCCTTATCGGCAATATTTCTACCGAATGGGAAGAACCATGAGATGGGAAGGGAAGCAAAAATACCTGTCCTCTACAAAAGTCTAGTAAATTGTCTCTAAAAGAAAGGTAAATTACAGCCACGAGGAAAATAAAGGAGCCGAGGGGATTGGTGGTTGCAACCAACCACCAATCCCCTTGCTGGTGAGGCAAATAGGGCTCAACTCAGAGTCCGGACCAAATGCGTACTACAGAATGCAGCTATTCGGCGATACGAACTTTGAGCCTCATCACGCAACCTACTGCAATTAAGAGCTTTGGTGTCTCCATTCCTAGAGGGAGTTTGACATTCCCCGACGGTGATATCGTTAGCAGTGAGGACACATAAGCGGAGGGAGGAGGGCGGATCCATTGGGAATGGAGAAAAGAAAAGACTACGATTAATAAGAGCACCTTCTTACAGTGGCTAAAGAAGAGAGTGAAAGACAAAGAGTTTAGAATGACTGATACTGCAATACCAAACCTTGCCAACCCCAAAATACATAGACTGAGAGTGGAGATTGTAGACATTCAGGAACAAGTTGGTACAATGAGCACATGTACTCAAAACTACGAAATCGAACCCCATTGGACATGTACTAAAAAATCGAATTCGACCCCTCTTGCACATGTGCTCAAAGCTATGAATTCGAACTCTCTTGTATATGTACGCAAAACAATTAAAACCTACGAATTCGGCCCATCTTGTACCTGTACTCAAAACAGTGAATTCGAACCCTCTTGGACATGTCCCCAGAGCAGAGAATTTGAACCCTCTTGTACATTTACTCAAAACTAAGAATTCGAACCCTCCTTTAGGTGTAATGAAATCTACGAATTCGACCCCTTTTGTACCTGTACTCAAAACTACGAATTCTACCATTATTGTACATGTACTCAAAACAGCGAGTTCGAACTCTCCCGGACATGTACTCAAAACAGTAAATTCGAAGCTTCTTGGAAAAGTATGAATTCGAGCCCTTATGAACATGTACTCAGAAGTACGAATTCGACACCTCTTTCACATGTACTCAAAACTACGAATTCGAACCCTATTCCACCTGTTCTCAAAACTACGAATGCGAACCCGCATTGAACAGGTACTAAAAACTAAGAGTTTGAACTTTCTTGCACATGTACTCGAAACTACGAATTCGAACACTGTTGCGCGAGAGAAGAACAAAAAAATCATAGCGGATGAAAAGAACTTCGTAAGCAAATCTGGGCTCATTTTTGGAACTCACGAACAAGAAAGTTCTTAATGAACACTACAGATTTCGAACTCCCTCGAAAGTGGTAGTAAATAGTGGTACTTCGTCGGGATTCTTGTGGGAACTTAACCACCCCCCTAGATAATTTCTCCCTTCCCCCTCTGATTAAAGAAATTCAGAAATTGTTGCCGATCGAAGCGCGAAATGGATGGTCGTCTTGGGCGAGGTTTGCTAGAATTAGATTAAAGGATCAAGGCAAATTGAGGTTAAGTTAGGCCCAATTGGATCATGATCGGTTGATTAAATCATTCATTCAATCAATTCATGACATGATCGAATCATATACTGGAATTTAAGCAGACATGATACCTTGAAATTGCTTTTAAGGCGGTTCTCTGTATCCTTAAATAAGTTGAGTTAGGTTCTTATTGTAGATTTGATTAAGATAAACTATTTTAGGTGTTAAGTGTCTTTGATTAAGGTTATTATTTCCCAATTGTTAGGTTAGGTAAGTTTAAAACCAGTAATTTCAAATTCAAACGGGTCTCTATTAATAACGAACGGCTAAGTTTATTTATTACCTGAAATGGGTGAAAATGATTGAAGCATGCAACATTTCGAAGCACAAAATACTCTCGGATGAATTTATATGTGCACATGCACATACCACGCCCAGAAAATGCACATACACGGGCTACTCTTTTCTTGAACGCAGAGTGAACACTGCAGAGCCGTAAACTATCCTTAATTGGCTCGTAGAGTTCCGCGCAGTGAATTCAGAAAATGGAAACCACAATGTATTCAAAATAATCACCAAAAATAGAGGTAAAACCGATAATGGAATATGGAAAGAGAGGGAGAGAAGGAGGAGGGGGGGAATGGATTGTCAGTGAATCAAGAGGCAATGTTACCAACGTGAAATATTTCATAAAAAAATAGGAATCACCTTTAAACCATATTTTTGTTAACTAATTCAGCGAATTTGTTTGAGATGCGCAATGGAAAAATGGAAAACTATTTTCCCCTTTAATATTTTGCATCGACCGTTTTGTATCAATGATCAAAACTTCGTTATCTTCTAGTTTCATCGTGGTAAAATCTTTTTGAAATGAGATTTTCCGTTTGCCCACATATTTAAAATGTACTTGCAAAGATCTATAAATCCCGCTAAAACTGACCAATCAAGGAGTGGATGACACACTGGTGACACTCTTCCCAACCAATCAGAGACAGAAAATGTCATTCGAACCAACCAATCAGAACGCTTCCTCAAGTTACGGTTGGACTTTTCGGCGACACATTGTGATTGGTCTGCTTTTTTAGTAATGCAGATAACAATAAATATTTTTGGTTGAAATGTCAAGTTTTTAATAAAAATTCTGTAATAATATTCTTCTATTTATTTACATGTTGCTTCCTCATCGACACATTTATCCTTTTAAAGCATTGTATCATTTTTATCTTTTATTCTTCAGTTTATCTTTTTTAAAACAAATCCTATGAATTAAGGACAGAGGAGAAGAGAAAGAAAAAACAGACAAAAGAGAGAAAACTTCATAGTTATGGATTTCTTAGGTGACGCACCTCAGCCAATCAGCGATGGAGATGGAAAGACGACAAAAGTCAGCCACCAATCAGCATTCAGATGACATCCAGGTGACACTGAAAACAGTTAAAACGTTTGTCGTTGGCTGTCCTCAAGAATAAGATCGCAAAGAATGGCTTTGCAGAAGGATTTGGGGGAAGAAAATTGGGGAGTAATTTTAGAAAATATTAAATAGAATCTAAACAGACGTGAAAAATACTAAAGTGGTAAAATAAAAGAGAAAAAGAAGAAAGAAATAAACTCGATTCTGGAAAGAGAAAGTTTTTTGTCATTAGAGGGAATAAAGCTGCGAGGCGAGAAGGTTTGGCACCCAACAGCCCCCCTCACTCTCAAAAATAGAAGGGAAGGAAAAAGAGGGGGGGGAGAAGAGAAGGGACGCGCGACCCCCTATAAGTTGACATGCGCGGTGTCGCTGCTCTTACGCTGGTGGGAGGGGGGCGGAGGAAGGGGGGCGACAGGAAGCTGGCTGTTGGCACTCTCGAAGCTGCGTCTCCGATTTAAATTATATAATCAGCCCCCCCCCCTTTCAAGGGGGCTCCAACCCGACTGCAATTCGCTATTAGAACCGACCAAACGCCTGTCTCCGCCCTGGCTCCCCTCCCAGAGCTCCCCCTGAACTCTAAACCCTGGCCCCAGGTGGCACTGTCGACGACGAAGTGGCAACTCTGTGTCCTCCACATCTGCTGCCGCGCCGCTCGCTCAATAAGTGCCAGGGATGCTTACGTTGGGTGCCTCGGTCGCGCTGTTCCAGTGCGACAGACCCCCAGCCTCACATTCCCACTCCCTCCTCCCTATTCTCCTACCGGGGAGGGTCAGTACAACAGTAACAGCAGGCGGTTCCCTCGGCTCCCCTTTTCAAAAAACTCAAGGGGAAAGAGCCCCCCCCCCCTCTTCTCGCTGGACTGGGGACGCGTTGATTGGAAGAGTGCCGGTTTGTGGTCCCGGAAGTCACGGCTTCGAGGTCCAATGAAAGTGCTAATGTACAGTCTCGGGTCTGGCTGCGTACTCCCTCGAGCGAAATTGGGGGGGGGGGGGCGAGGGAGAAGACTGAGAGGGGGCATACTATGAGAGAGAAGACTAAGCGGGTAAAGAGTTAGAGGGAGAAGACTGAGATGGAGAAGAATGAGAGGGGGCGTAATATGAGGGAGAAGACTAAGCGGGTGAAGAGTTAGAGGGACAAGACTGAGAGGGGGAGACTGAGGGTGGAATAGGGGACAGTCTGTGAGAGAGAAGACTGCGATGAAATACAGAGAGGGGAACACTGAGATGGAAGACTGAGAAGTAAAGATTGAGAGAGAGAAGACAGAGGACAAAGACTGTGACCGGGAAGACTGCGAGGGAAAAGACTGAGGGAGGGAAGACTTTGAGGGGGAAAGCTTTGAGGGAAAGATTTAGAATGGGAAGACTGAGTGGGGGAAGACAGAGAGAAGACCGCGGGAAAGAAGACCGAGAGAGGAAGACTGAGAGGGAACAGACTGAAAGGGGGACGTGTGTGAGCGGGAAGATGAGTGCAGAAGACTGAGAGAGGAAGCCTGAGACTGAGAGGGACAAGACTGATGGGGAAGACTGAATGGAGTTTCTTGACCAGTTTCCCATGAATGGCGAGAGGACGCATAGAAACAAGCAGACAATGACGACATGAAAAAACAGACTGACAGATGAAGTAACAGACAGACGTACAAACACAAAATAGGACAGATAAACAAAAATATAAATGAGACTAGCAGACAGGTAATAAGACAAACCGACAAGAAATAGAGAAAAAAGGCAAAAACACCACACAGATAACAAGAGAGAAAGAGTGGTGGTCAGGGGATAGATGAAGAGAGTAGCATAAGAGCAGGTGGCGGAATAGAGCGCGTGAGAGAGAGAGAGAGAGAGAGAGAGAGAGAGAGAGAGAGAGAGAGAGAGAGAGGACGACCCAAGTAGAGTAGAGCGGAAAAAATAGAAGCTCTTCTCTCTCGGCAAAGGAGGGAAAGAGAGAGGAGGCGCTGCAAGAAATGGACTTGTGAGGAAGACGACGGATGTTGCGATCTTCCCACAGCCAAGAGTGAAAACAAAAGAAGATCGTAACTATTTTCTCTTTTTATAGTCGTTTTTCGTGTCGATAGTTCTGTTTTGTTGGGCTTGTTTTTATATTTGCTTGTGCTCTCTCTCTCTCTCTCTCTCTCTCTCTCTCTCTCTCTCTCTCTCTCTCTCTCTCAGCGATTGTCTTCCCCTCTTTGTTCGAGCCTCTTACCTTACACACAATTCCCCTTTTTTTTCTTTGCTCGGGGCTTTTACCTTTTACACAATTTCACTTTTTCACTTCACCTCTTGACTCGAGCCTTTTACCTTACACAAAATTTCACTGTTTCACTTCACCTCTTTACTCGGGCCTTTTACCTTCTACACAATTTCACTGTTTCACTTCACCTCTTGATTCGGGCCTTTTACCTTCCACACAATTTCACTTTTTTCAACTTCTCCTCTTGACTTGGGCCTTTTACCTTCCACACAATTTCACTTTTTCAACTTCTCCTCGTTATTCGGCCATTTTACTCCCACACAATTTAACTTCACCTCTTTACGAACACCTCAAAACTGTCGGACTGTGTTTTCCCTCTTTATTATCGATGTAACTAACAACTTTGGCGATTGCGTAACATTTTGGAGTTATTGCGTGTATATATTATTAATACACTACATTCATCACACATTACAAGCCTCAATCATTGCACTTTGTGAATATATCTTGATTTTACCGCAACAGTTTTATTACTTCTCACCCTCTCGCAGTCCATCCCGTGGTCGTGGCTTGGTTGCTATAGAAACCTTTCGAGACACTTTTTTTTATCATTTTGAGAGTCTATCTGGCAACTGTCTACTAGAGCAAAAGTCTCCGTACTCACAACAGAGCCTACTAGTAGGCTAGATTAAAAACCAAATAACAATATGTAAATAATAAATAACAACGATAAAAAGGACAAAAGCTAAAAAAACAACAAAAAAGAAAACAAAGCAAAAAGAGAACAAGAAGGAAGTGCGCTCCGGCGTCGAGGGTAGGCCCGGCTCTCCCCGGCGCAGGATCAAGCAAGCTAGATAAACAATCAAAGTGGAAGAGGCCAGACTCCTCCAAAAAGTCGTATAGTCTACATTCTGTAAGTACGAACCAGTCCAGAGTACCAGGGACAAGCGGGAGCGACCCAGCTCGTCCCGGTACCGGGAACCATTCGAGACAACCTATGTTTTTTGTACATACCAAACAACAGGTTCCAAGTTTGTAATGGTTCGAGAGAGGGAGGTCCCCGGGCTCCATGCCTATCCAACTAGTCTACTTGTATTTTCTACCTACCATACATTTCCCGGCACCCATAACTTTGCTCTGTGAACTTGTCAATAACTGGTGGCGATTCCCTCGTCGGTTTCGCTTAAAAGAAAGGTTTTAAGTGTGAAACCCTGTGCCTCCCCCCCCTATGCACACACACAGACACACACATGCCCCTAAACTACCAAACTATCCCCATTTAAATTCAGAGCTGAAAGATCTGGTTTAATAATCCTTGCCTTTCCCCATTCCTCTTACTACCACACACTCCTACCTACTCACTACTTCTGACCTCCACTCTCGGTAATTAACTAAGTATCACGAGAATGACGATGCGGAGGGTTCGAAAACCCCTCTCTTTAAGTGCCATGTGGCACTCCAAAGAAGGGAGAACTTATTGGCACTGGTGCTGTAATGACTCCAAAGGCGCGAGTGGGTGCAGGGGCGCTCTCAATACCAGTCCACTCTGTCATGCCGTAAATAGGACGCCAATAACCGAGTCCAATGCCATTAATCTCTTTTTATCCTACAATTAACAATAAAACAACAGTCCATACCACCCTTCCGTAATCGCAATAGACCAACAGTCCATAACGCTCCCCCCCCTCCTAAATCACACTAGATCAACAATTTATAAACTCTCTAAATCTCAATAGACCAATAGTCCATCCCCTCCTAAATCACAATAGACCAACAGTCCATATCCCCCCTAAATCACAATAGACCAACAGTCCACACCCCTCCTAAATCACAATAGACCAACAGTCCATACCCCTCCTAAATCACAATAGACCAACAGTCCATACCCCTCCTAAATCACAATAGACCAACAGTCCATACCCCTCCTAAATCGCAATAGACGAACAGTCCATATCCCTCCTAAATCACGAAAGACTAACAGTCCATACCCCTCCTAAATCGCAATAGACGAACAGTCCATAACCCTCCTAAATCACAATAGACCAACAGTCCATACCCCTCCTAAATTACAATAGACCAACAGTCCATACCCCTCCTAAATCACAATAGACCAACAGCTCCACATGCAGTATCAGGCACATAAACAATCACAACACCGCTGTCATTCCTCTTCCTGTTTTCTTAGAACATCTCTCTCTCTCTCTCTCTCTCTCTCTCTCTCTCTCTCTCTCTCAGCCATAATAAGTATTATCCAAGAATATGGCGTTATAGTCGTATTATGTTTCCCGTTTCCGAGAATTGTACGCAACCTAAAGCTAGAATTCTGCCATAAAATCAGATAACACGACCATATCTCGTCCTCGATTTTTATTATGGGGGGGGGGCAATGGTATTGTAGTGTCGCCTATGGGAGTACCCCTATATCTATACTCCTGATGAGGAAACGCTAAATGCATTGGGCTTGTCAACGATTGTCATTCTGATCTTTATATACATTTCATTATCCGGTCGGTGGATCTCGTTTACCTAGCGGGGACCTTTATTTTTAACACCCATCTGGCAACTGCATACAAGGGCATAGGTCACATTGATTAATTAATTAATTACAAGCTTAATACTAGGCTACAGTAAAAATAAGTCAAACACCAGAACAAAAAACAAGGCAATAGTAAGAAGAAGGAAACACACGTGACCTAAAACAGAGTCAAATAAAATCGAGTTGACCAACCTTCTTCTAAGAATCAGACCCACACGTCTGTGTGCACGAACTCGTCCCGGGTAGAAGGGACAAGCGGTAGCAACCCCGCTCGTCCCGGTTCCGGGACAGGTAGCGTGCGCGACCTGTCCCAGTTCCATTAAATGGCGGTGCGTCCCGCGAGTGTGCCCAATTCGAAGACGATACGATGCGGGGACAGTGGAGCAATTTAACATTACTAATAATTTAATTTATATTTAAAATTAACATTTTTATTCTAGAGTATGAGCTAGAAACTTGGTTAATATTCCTATGAGTTTTTTTTAAGAAAATGCTAGAAATACCAATACTACCATTCGTAAAAACCTTTATACATAATTCTCTCTGAGAGTATAGACCAAAATCCTTTTACACCCTCGTGCACAATTGTAGTGCATAAAAGCTCTCTCCTTTTAAGCACAATTCTAGAGCAGAATCCTTTTTTATCGCCTCGTGTACATTAGTTCAGCATAATGCTTTCATTTCTACACGATTCTAGAGCAAAACCTCTTTTCTACTCTCGTGCGCAACTCTAGATCATAATGTTCTTTCCCTTTAAGCACAATTTTAGAACAGAATCCTTTTCTCCTTTCGTGCACAATCCTCTAGAACAGGTGTTTGTAAATGGGGCGATTTTTGCTCTGACCGCAGCTCCCGTGTCTCGGTTACCTTTCTGCCTATCTTCTATATTGAAAAATCATAAAAAAACATCACCATTGAATCTGAAGTAATTTACTGATTATACAATATCTTTTACATAATTATTTTAATTAAATTATTTTTTTTTTCAAGTTACTATTAGTTCTGATTTAGTGTCAATTTATGTACAAACATCATTTAGTTTTAAAGCTATTTGTTGTTGTGTATTTTACTTTCCGTTTTCCTTATATTATCTAAGTTTATATTTGGAATGTAAATAATGTATAGAAAAGTAAATAGTATCCCCTTTAAATTATACCTTCATAGAAAACGAAGAAAATATTTGGCAGCTCCGAAAACTATTCCTGCTGCTCCCCCCCAAATACTTCTACCCACCCCTGCTCTAGAATAATGTTCTCTCTCTCTTTGGGAACATTTCTAGAGCAAAATCCTCTTTCTTCCCCGTACCCTATCCTAGAGCATAATGCTCTCTCCCTTGGTATATTTTTATCGAACATATTCCCCCTCCCATTTATACAAAATTTTGATAATAATCCTCTCTCCCTATATGGACAATTCTAGAGCTTCAATATTAAATTTTAATTAATTCACAAGTGTATATATATATATATATATATATATATATATATATATATATATATATATATATATATATATATGATTATCCTCAAAATCTCATTATAAACAAAGGTTGGGAATCTCTGGTCAAGAGTAAGGTTTCTGGCTGCTGGCAAATTCAATGTCAATTACTATCTAGTTTATAGATTTAGAATCTATAGATGCGATATTATGTTAGCAACTTCCCGACAAAGTTTCGGGCGTTTTTCCTTTCTTTAAATTTGTATTCGAACATCTCCATAAGAGCCCTCAAATGGCAACAGTTCGTGATGATTTTAGTTCAAATCAAACCATATACACTATTCTTTACCAAATTGCCCTACATAAGAGGGGGTTTAGAGCACCAGTATGTAAAGAACATGCAAAGGTCAGTTATGGCAGTGACCCTTCTACTATTTTAAACTAGTATACAAAACAGTATAAAAAGTTTACCAGCTACAGGCGCCGTCTGAAGAAAGCGAAGAAACGGGGAAACAGATTTTCGAATGGACTTCAGTGACTCGAAGATTTACCTCCTCCTCGGCGCCACGACGACCACAGAACCTACTGAGTAGTTTCTTGAAAAAACAAAGGCTTCAATACTTCATATTAAGTGTTTTAAGTTTTATCGTTATCAATTTTTGCTTTGTTTCTAGTGTGTTTTCTTGGTAAGCAATTCTGTGAATGATAGTTTTTTGCACGTGTCAATAATTTATTTTGTTTGTTTATTTAGTATAATTTCTTGAATATACGATTGTATATTATAAAATCTTCCTAAATATATTAAATGCATGCCTTTATATACCATGCAGATCTTATTTAACTACTTAGAATATTTTTGAAAATAATTTAATAAATGAAAATCCTTCTCTTAATTTGCTTAGTAGTTACGCCTAAATTTCCTGTCGTGAAATCCTTCTCTTTGAAATTGTAATCTCAACGTAAATTAATTTATCAGATTAAAATTTAAAATCTTTAAAAAAGCAGCCAAGGTTAAATTATGGTTAAATTTTTATAAATTTTCCGAACTTCGCCAATTATAATAATTTTAAAAAGGAACCCTAAACTAAATTTCCCGCCTTTCAAAATATCACGTTGCTAAAATATAGTTATAAAAGAAGATATATAAAAATAAATTTTCTGAACTTCACCATTTGTAATTCTTTGGATTTTATTAGAAATAACTTTGATAAATAAACATAAGTCATGACCAAACTAAGATTAAATTATTATTCAAATAATCAAAAAAATCCTTTTCTTAAATTATAGAGTTAGTGATGATGATGATGATGATAAAATAAAAAAGCAGCCTTACTTAAATTTTAATAAATTTTCTGAGCTTCACCAATTGTAATTCATTTTCTTGTAAAACATTATAAACCATTGGATAATCATATTTATTTTTTCTGAACTAAAAACTATTTTGTTTTTTAAACTCTAAAGAAATTCTTAGAAATTACCTTGACAAAAATTTAAAATATACATAAGTCATAACCAAACTAAGATGAAATTATTATTCAAATACTCCAAGAAATTTCCGTTATTAAATTATAGAGTTAGTGATGATGATGATAAATTAGGATCTAACCGAACAAAAGTTTAAAAACTTCGAAAACTTGTACGTACACAGAAGTATAAGAACTTAAATGAACGAACTGTAATCTCATGAGGCTGAAAGGTTCCATTTGTGTAAGTGTAATTTATCTTATCTATAGAAAAAGAAATCGTAAGATCGCATGTGTGAATCCTTCATGTGCATTATGTTCGTACCTGTCCCTAGAACTTTTGAGATGTGGCCTCCTGGATCCAGAATTAAGATGTTTTTGAATAACCACAACAAAACTCGGTATCCTGGATCCTATGGCACAATAATTGTTTCATTTTTTTCCTTTTCCTTTTTTGTTTCTTTTCATATTGTTAGTTTCATGCCTTCTGATTCCCTTTATCTCATTTAATGTTTATTTTTACATTGTTTATCTCATATGTCTTCTTCACTTATAATTAAATGTATTTCTATTCTACTTCTTTAATTGAATTTCCAGGAAGAGACTCATCGCAGGAGCCTACCTAGTCCCTATATCTGTATAAGAAACTTGCAATTTCATTCTTATTAGAATTCCAGTTTCTTTGCCGCCTTTACCTGTTACAGTAACATAAATAAGATTGACGTTTGGTCGTATTTTTAAATTAAGTTTTTCATAACTGGATCTACTTAATTTTTCCTCTCACTCTAATGTGCACATACATGCATACACACAACATGCTTTAAAAATGCCAAAATCATTATATCCTGCAATCCTGAGACATCCATGAAAAGTGTGATAATCTCTTCCATATTGGTATAATTTCGCTCCCAGGGTCGGAAGTGTGGTTGAGTACATTACACGAGCTTAATCGTAAAATACACCTTGGTCGCATCGTTAATAGGCTTTTAACAGTGAAAATCCTTTGGTGGCCGAATATCAATGGGACACACATAGACGCACACCGTGAATGTGTACCTGTAAACCAGCATTAAAAAGTGCTTTATACAAGAGATTCCCACGCACACAACCCAAGATTCATTTACGCGAATGCACATAATCTAGACAAAAACCGACATGCACATCCCGAAACACGCACACCTTCATCTCCCACCCCCACATTTGCTCCTTTCACACAATCGTGACTTTTGCAGCTTCCAGAGAATTAGTTTCTCTGCCACACATTGCCTCCCTCCTTCCCTTTTCCCCATTCCTTTCTCTCTGTGTCACTACATAGCTACCAGATTTCCCCCCGCATTAACGCCCAGATCATTCACCCTCTTTCACAACAGTTAAAGTGACATCAACAGGAAGCCTTCCACTCACTTAATCAGCCACCTTTCCCACCACTCTCTCCAACTCGAGGACAATTCATTTCCGCTGAAAGTTGATCTCCTAAAACTCCATCAAAATATCCTGAAGTGACAACTCCACAACCTCCATCTGGTGGCTCTCCCCCACACAGCTCCACTTCCAGTGTGATATTCAGTGCTGAAATCACGCTGGAAAGAAGCATGATGCGGTTAAAGGGTGTTTGTGTGTTGTGGCTTGTGATGGTGGGTGTGGGAAGGATTTACGGCTACTACTCTCCTCTCAACACGAATGAGTAAGTACGGAACACGAATGAGTAAATACAGACAGTAACGAGTAAGTACGGACCACCAATGAGTAGATGTGGAATATGAATGAGTGAGTAACTACGGACCACGAAGGAAGAAATGCGGACGACAAATGAGTAAATAAGGAAAACGGATAATTAAGTACGAACCACGAATGGGTAACTACGGAACAAAAATGAGTAACTACTGACCACGAATTAGTAAATACAGATCACAAATGATCAAATACGGAAGACGAATAAGTAAGAACAGACTGCGAATGAGTAAGTACGGAACAAGAATGAGTGAGCACGACACACGAATGAGTAAGTACGGAAAACGAATGAGTAATCACAGACTGCAAATGAGTAAGTTCGGAACAAGAATGAGTAAGGTACGACGCACAAATAGGTAAAGTACGGAACAAGAATGAGTAAGACACACGAATAAGTAAGCACGACATACGAATGAGTAAGTACGGAAAACGAATGAGTAAGTACGGAAAACGAATGAGTAAGTACGGTTGTATCTCAGCGATTCGATGAGGGCATCAGTTCCTATTTGAGTCATTGACCGGCGGTGGATGGCACTCCCCGTCCCTACGATGTGCCTATGCCCCTGTTGGCAGCCGCTAAAATGGGTCGCTCATAGGAAGAGCCTCCCTCTTTGCGGGAAGATTCATTTTTGTTATAAAATAGACGAAACCAACGGGGTCATGGTAGAGAGAAAGTACTAGAAGAACTGGTGGTTTGTAACTAGTGAAGTTACAGGAAGTGAGATAAATAACCCCAATAGCACTAGGGAGATAGAGCGCGCAGCTCTCCTGAACCAGTCTGCATTCTATAACCAGGGAAAATCCCCTTGCGAAACCTTGTAAGGGCAGAGGCACTCAATGAGTGCCTCTGCCCTTAGGTATAAATACACTCAAGTTGTCGATAGTACTCGCTAGTACTCAAGAACACACCCGATATATACTCATGATCACTAAATACAAATACTCTCAAGGGGTAGATGGTACTCACTTGTACTCAAGAGCACATCTATTTTCTACTTATTGGCAATTAGGTATAAATACGCTCAAGTTGTTGATAGTACTCGCTAGTACTCAAGAACACACCCGATAAGCACTCATGATCACTAAATACAAATACTCACAAGGGGTAGATGGTACTCACTTATACTCAAGAACGCATCCTATTTTGAGTCGTAAGGTTAAAATACTGACAAGGAGTCGAAGACTTACTAGTAATCGAGAACACATCCTATTTTGTTCTCATGAGCACTAGATTCTAATACACACAAGATGTCGCTGGTATTCATTTGTACTCAAGAACATTCTATTTTGTACTTATGAGATTTAAATACTCACGAGGGGTCAATAGTACCCAAGATCAAATCCTATTGTGCACTGATGAGTAGTTAGGTTCGAATAATCTTGAGTGATCAGTAGTACTTAAGAACATGTTCTACTGTGTATTTATGAGCACTAAGGTTTAAATACTCTCACGCGGTTGATAGTACTCAAGAGAACATCTTATTTTGTACTTAGGAGCACTAAGATTCAAATACTCTTATAGTAGAATGGTATTCATTTACATTCAAGAATATATCATATTCTTTACTGGAGAGTACTACGATATAAATTATCTTAAGAGGTCAACTGTACTCCTGAAAACGAGAACACATCCTATTTTGTATTCAGGAGCACTAAAGTTAAGATCCTAACAAGGAGTCGATAGTACCCGCTAATACTCAAAAACACGTCCTATTTTGTACTCATGAGAACTAAGAATCAAATACTCAAGAATGATCAATAATACTCACTAGTCAGAAGACATCCTATTTTGTACTCATGAGCACTATAGTCGATCTAACTTCAGAAATCTGTCCACACAGGATAATCTACTACGATGAGCACATTTCTACGGAGTACTGCAGTCCCAAGTATTGTGCTCTGATGACCATCAATCAATGGCGAAAATGCTGCACCCTCAAGGACCAGTGTTGTGTTTATGTCCACTATTACTTCAGCCGCAACGGTAAGCTTCTCCTCTATGTCACACATTCACTCACCCACGTAATCGACCCATCTTGTACGCTGGTTTCTAACCCTCCACCCATTACCCAACACTCCTTTTAGGTATAGCCAATTCTTCTTACATGCTCATGCCACGTCAAAATACTTTTAGACACAACCTAATTCACATCTTTCACAACATTCCTCTTGCAATACTTCCGTAGTGCTCGCACACCAAGCAACCCTCTCAAGTTGTCCTGTTGCAGTGCCTTCACTCGAGGTCTTTCCTTTTCCTTGCCTCGCCTCCACTCCCACACACCAAGGTTGGCACCAGCAGACTCCCATGCGGCATCCTCGCACATTCCCACACTCAAACAACATTCATCTTCGCTCTTATCACCGCAGAGACGTTCGTACCATTTAAAACTTTGTGGTCCCAATCTGCTTCTCTACCACTATCGTTCACACATTCTAGATACTAAAATTTTCAAATTTTCTCAAGGGTACTACCACGAACTCTAATATTACACTCCACTTTATCTTCATGCTCAAACACTATCACCTTTCTCCTTTTTGCATTTTCTTTTAACGCCCTCTTCACTCATGCCATGTAAAACGGAACCCATCCCTCTTTATCCCTCCCACTCTCACATCCCTTTTCCTCATTCTCACTAATATTTCTTCCAGTATTCCACCCTTAATGATATTAAACAGCCATGGCGACATAACACACCCTTGCCTTACCCCATGTTTATAAAAAAAACACTCACTTCAGCACTTTCACCCGAAATCACATTTACTACTAACACAAATACTATCACACCATCCAACAGTTTAGCATTCACTCCATACATTCTTAAAACCTGCTACAATGCTTCACTATTTATATTACAAGATTACCGCTTCTTCAGGTCCATAAACCCAACTTATACATTACATCTACACCCACACTTAGCCCTGTTCACGCTGCATCAATCCCTCTTATCCTTCTTATACACTCAATCAGAATTTTCCCCGATACTTTACTTACAACACCCCACAGGTCTTGCATTCTCCTTTCTTCCCTTTACATTTATATAGCAGAACTAATACTACACTCCTCCAATCCTCAAAAGGTCTTTACAACACAACCACTACACCCATTTCATACCACAATCACTACCAATTTTTAAAATCTAAGCGACTATATCATCTACTCCGATTGCCTTCCCATTTTCAAACTTCATCCAGCACTTACAACCACTTACCTGCTTATCGCTTCTATACCGATACATCATCAGGTTTGCACCCACGAAGCCAAACTCATTCACCTTCCATACCTTCATTATCCACTAGTTAAACTACTCTCTTCATCTACTTAAGACCTCATTGGTCACAAGTACCATAGCATTCAGATCCGTGATGTTCCTGGGTCGTGTCGATGACTTGTTTAATTTGTCTCCATTCTATCACCCAAGTCCGTAATCATTAGTATCGCTTTATCAAGTTGCAATTTGGTATTTGCTAGATTGATATATTCCCGCACGTTCTTGAGAACTAATTCCCGTACGTTCTTGCGGGCGAATTCCAGTACGTCCTTGCGAGCAAATTACCGTACGTTCTTGCGGGCGAATTCCTGTACGTCCTTGCGAGCAAATTAACTTACATTCTTGTAGGCGATCTCGCGTGCGTTCTTGCGGGCGAATTCCCGTAAGTTCTTGCGGACGAATTCCCGTAAGTTCTTGTGTCCGAATTCCCGTAAGTTCTTGCGGCCGAATTCCCGTACGTTTTTGCGGGCTAATTTAAGTACGTTCTTGAGGGCGAATTTAAGTACGTTCTTGTGGGCGAATTCAAGTACGTTCTTGTTGACGAATCCCGGTACGTTTTTGTGAGCAAATTCTCGTCTTACGTTCTCACGGGTGAATTCCTGTATGTTCTTTCGGGCGAATTCCCGTACGTTCTTTCAGGCTAATTCAAGTATGCTCTTTGGGGTGAATTCTCGTGCATTTTTGCGGAAGAAATCCAGTACGTCACTTCAGGCGAATTCTTGTACGTTCTTGCGAGTGAATTTCCGTACATTCTTGCGGGCGAATTCCCGTGCGTTTTTGCGGGCGAATTCCAGTACGTTATTGTGGGCGAATTCGTGTTCGTTCTTGCGGGCGAATTCCAGTGCGTTCTTTCGGGTGAATTCCAGTACGCTCTTGCGGACGAATTCTCGTACCTTATTTCGGGAGAATTCCAGTGCGTTCTTACGGGCGAATTCACGTGCGTTTTGCGGGCAAATTCACGTGCATTCTTGCAGGTGAATTCCAGTAGTTCTTGCGGGAGAACTCCCGTGTGTTCTTGCGGGAGAATTTCAGTAAGTTCTTGCGGATGAAATTAGTTGACGCTTATATTTTGATCGGTTTTGCTCACTAATAAAATGCCCGCCTCAACTCACGTTGGCTAAAGCTCGTCTGGCACTTCCTTACTCCCGTCTTCTATCTCTTATTCTTTCGTTCTTTAATGACTGTTTGTCTCCCTAAGTTTAGCAACATCTTTCATCCCTTCTTCGCAAAAGCACCTGTCTTAGTTGTGAGGTGGTGGGGGAGGGGGGGGGTCAGGAGATATGCGTACCCTTCCCAGTTCATTTTTCCCGTCTCTATCTTTGGCTGCTGAAAATATGAACTTTCCACACCATTTTCACGCCTCCTAACTTCACCAAATCCATCATCTCTATTCAAAAGCCTTTGTATAAATCCCTCTGTTGATTTTATTTAATAAATAAAATATCTCCGAGAAAAATCAAATCTGACAGAATCTATCATTCCTCAACTCACCGTTTTCCATTCACTTCATTATTTAATTTAACACTCTTTCGCCCCCTTGGGTCTTCCTGACCGTTTATGACCTAACCAATGGTTGCTTTCATGGTGGACTGAATAAAAATCAATCGGACACGCAACCGAATTTAATTATCGATATTTAATTACTCCCAACGATTTTCGGCCATTCCGTCTCATTGGCCTACATGGTAGAGTTCAGCCCTCAGGAAAGATTAGGCGAACCTCATCTCTTGATGGCGATCGAACACACGCGAAACATGAGGGTTTTATTGATCAATACATTTATTTTTTGCTTTATTAAGTAGGTCGACATGGCTTCCAAAGGGTTTTTTCCTTCTGTCGGATTAATCATTGTACGATAAAAACGATGGTTTTATAGAGGAAATAAAAGCCATTTTTCTCCAGGAGCTATTTGGTTAATTGCGGAGTCCTTCACATATGGCTTTGATATATAAAAGTGACGTATATTAACGTTAAAATCTTAAAATAGAATGTAAAGAGACTAAATTAATTAGTTGTACGTGTAAAAGAATCGTTTAAAATGTATTAAAGCAATCAAGATCATTTGAAGGTCTTTTTTCTTCCCCATCAAAAAAAAATTGCTTTTTTGCTCCCAGCCTGGTATGAAAACTTGAAGCCTGTCTAGTAACGAGCTACCAGTAAAGTACTAGCTTTATTTTGGGGCTTTTCCTCTATGAGTTATTTGGTTAATTGAGGAGTCTTTTACATATGGCTTTGATATATAAAAATAACATATTAACACTAAAATACCAAAATGAAATGTTAAGAGACTAAATTAATTAATTGTACGAGGAAAAGAATCATTTAAATGTATTAAAGCATTCAAGTTTATTTGAGGGTCTTATTCCAGCCCCATCAAAATAAATTGGTATTTCCCCCTCAGCCTAGTATGAAAACTTGAAGCCTCTCTAGAAAAGAGCTACCAGTTAAGTACTAGCTTTATTTTTTTTAATTCCAGTACTCTGTCAAAATTATCCTTTTTTAAGTTACCCTAATTCGGGGTTAAGTTAATCCATTCGTGTCCTTTTTCAATTTAACCTCTGCAGTGGCCTTTGGGAATAAAATGGAAATGACAGCTGAATAATCCTTTTAGTTGTTGGCTTGAGCCAAGGATAAAAAAAAACCCTCTTGATTATAAAATGAATATATCTAACCGTATTTCTGTATTTATTCGTACTTTGTCATTCGTATACATATTTTTTAGATCTTTGTTCAACTTGCTTCTGAAAAATTACTTTTTACTACTTTCACCAACTACTTTTACTAGTTTATGAGAGCTCTTGCTAGATTGGATACGGCGTTAGCCTTCTAACGTCGCTGTACCGGTTCGATAAAGTCAGCACACGTAATCTTGCTGCCAATTGGCCGACGCGCTATGCTTATCCCTGCACGTGGGTGGGGTAGGCATCACACACATAGCCACTTACAACACTTTCTTTCCTCTCCTGTCTTCGCAGCACAACGCACTCTCTGTTCCAAGGAATCCTGCTGATAGGTATCTATATCCGCATAACTCTAACGCAGAATAGGTTCTCCCTGCCCTTGTGCGGCGAAGGTTCCACAGTACGCTGTTTGGTGCCCGATCCCCTCCCCCTCCCCCAAGAGGACCAGCCTTCACCAGCGACTGTCATACTCACCTTTATGTATATTTTATTATCTGATCGAGATCCGCCATGGCTAAGGCAAGATGACGAACTATTACTATGAGTTTATGACAAGTTTAGAGACTTTTGGGTGTCAAGGTGTAGGGTGTTAAGGATGACAAGTGCCTTGTCCAATCAGAGTCAGCTCAAATTACCATGTTTAAGTTTTTAAAATCTTCTTTCACACGATTCTCTTTTTTTCAGGTTTGTTTGGCTTCTAAATGTGGTTCTTCGTTCCTAAACTGCTTTCGCTCTGGTCATCTTAAAATGTATATAATTACATTCATTAATTTTACGTGTAGAAGATATAATTTTTTTTTTTAATTTGATTAAATTTGCATTAAAATGTTTCGATAATATTTCATTTTTATGTCAAATAAATATATGCCAAATAGGATATAAAATTTTAATTTTTTAATTTGATTAAATTTACAAGAAATGTTTCGATAATATTTTATTTTTATGTCAAATATTAAAAATTATCTTTGTGAAAATTCTCTTTCTTTTCAAGGTTTACAAATTATATAAATTCATGTCACGTTTCCATGAAATTTAAATAACTTTTAAGTGATTAAAAATAATTCTAATATAAAAAAACTCTGAATTTTCACATTTTTCTCACAGAAAATTACTTTCCAAGATTATCCATTCTCTTGCCTCTTATTTTAATATCCATCCCCCTTTTTTTAATAGATCTAACGTCTTCCAAATATTAAAAACCTTGAAAAAACTTTATTAACCAATTTTACACATTTTCTTCATCTAATTCATTTTTTTTTTATTTAATTCCTGCATAATTTAAAATTTTATTAAAATAAAATTTCAAGGAAACCGAGAAGGCTTTTTGTCTTTAGTTAGGCCCATTACTTGGAATTAAGACTTCAAAAGGTCTTAGTACTCTTTAGATAGAATCAAAGACTGCAAAAGACTGAGATGCAAATTTATTGGATTTGTGAAAGGACAGGAGCGCACAGGGGGGGAGGGGGTTCCCCGAGGGACCAGGAAACGGAGAGAGGAAATGGAGGCGAACGATAACAAAGGCGAACCAAATTAAATATTTTGCGAGAATGATTGCATACTTTGCGTATTTGGAAAGTTCCTCTTGTGAAATTGTGTATTTCATATATATATATATATATATATATATATATATATATATATATATATATATATATATATATATATATATATATATATATATATATATATTAAGCCACATCGGGTATGGATATTCATTGGATGGAGTCCCGATGGTTCGGATCCCACGTTAATCAGTAAGTCCTACAACTCCTACCATTACACAGGTGAGCCAGCAGATCCTCAATAGCCCATAAGAACAAGTAAAGATGACACACAAGCACTTAAGTATTTTAATAAGACCCAACAAGGATCAAATATAGTTTAAGAAAGAAGAAAGAGAGCGATAATAAACGGAATAAAACAATAAAAACTCTTTGAGCCGTTAATTAAAGTGAAAAAAATTCAGGGGTTCGAACCTATGCCATCGAACTCTTGATTTTCGGACCGCTGCTCTTACGGGAAAGCTACACTCCCCTTTGCCATAGCGTAGTCACTAGAGTAGCAGACTAAAAAGACACAGCACTCGATGACATAGGTCTGAACTCCACACTTTTTTATTGCATTTGTTATCTTTCTCTTCCTTCGTTCTCTATTTTATCCTTGTTCGGTCTTGTTTTACATGCCATTCGTAAACTATGATAAACCTTTAACCTCAGTATTCAGTCTTAAAAGCAGGACAGAATTAAGATAATAACAAAACCTATATTCGACATACTCTCTTACATAATATAACCCCTCAGCATCGTCATTTAAGTTATACTCGGTCACTAAATGGATGAACTCAGTCTTAAACTGGCCATCTTTATACATAAACAAGGTCAACAGACGTAAGTCGCGTGCTCTAAATTATTCTGACTTGTGAACTTACGACCATATGACCTTACGACCTTCACAACTTTCAAAAACTCATTGAAAAGTAAAATTGTTACTATCCTACCGACCGACCTACGAACCGACAGAGTAACTTATAGATTCACGCGCACGTGACTAATACCCTAGAATACCTCACAGATAAGTTAATGAATGGTGTCACCAGTAACGTAACAGACTCATACCCTGACCGTCCTCAATGAAAACCCTCTAACCCTCTCTCGCCTTTACCCAGAAATAAGATAAAACTGACTGATCACAACATAATAAATACCCATCCTTTTGATCGTAAATTAAATCACAAACTTTAGTTCAACTCAAACAAAACCTCTTTTTTTCTGCGTGTATTTACATACGTGAATTAACAATTGAACACCCATAATATACGAACAGTGTAAAGAAGATCGAAATAAAAGGTAGGAGAGAGAAATAACAAAGGGAATTAAGCGAGTCGACATATGCAAATGACTCTCCGCAAATCGTGGGAGAATCAATTGGGAGACGTCTCGCGGCCGGGGCGCGACGGATTTTCCCGTGGTTGTGACAGTTGTAACAAGCCGGTAATCGATGATGTTATTTAAAGGGGGGGAGAGGTAAATGAAGGCAGAGGGGAGAATGGAAAGGGGGGAAGAAGGAGGGGAGCATGATAAGGGAGGAAAAGGTGGTGAAGGGAGCATGGTAAGGGAGGGGAAGGGAGAATGGAAAGGGAGGGGAAGCTAGAGGGGGGAATGGAAATGGAGTTGAAGGTAGAGGGGGAAATGGAAAGAGAGATGAAGGCAGAGGGGAGAATGAAAGGGGGAATAGGGGGAGCATGATAAGGGAGGAAAAGGCGGTGAAGGAAGCATGGTAAGGGAGGGGAAGGGAGCATGGATAGGGAGGAGGAGGTAGAAGGAAGAATGGAAAGGGAGGGGAAGCTAGAGGGGGAACTGGAAAGGAAGTGGAAGGTAGAGGGGAGAATGGAGAGGGAGATGAAGGTAGAGGGGAGAATGGAAAGGGGGAAGGGGGAGGAGAGCATCATAAGGGGGGGAATGGTGGTAAAGGGAGCATGGTAAGGGAGGGGAAGGGAGCATGAAGAGGGAGGAGAAGGTAGAAGGGAGAGTGGAAAGGGAGTTGAAGGTAGAGGGGGAATGGGAAGTGAAGGGAAGGGAGAGGGCAGAATGGAAAGGGAGATGAAGGTAGAGGGGAACATGGAAATGAGGGGAAGGTGGTGAAGAAGGGTTTCTTCCCCTCGAATAACACCGCAGATCCTCATGCAGGAATTGGGGCAAGGAGGGTACGTAACGGAAAGATGGGGACATTAAAAGGAGAAAAGAGGGGGGGCTGTGTGCAGACAGGTTCGAACCTACCACCTTAATCGGGGGTGGGGGTGCACTAGCCCCATCGCTCTACTCGACCAGGGGCGAATGGAGAAGGCTGGTTGACGACTAGCCTGCAAAGGACTAAAGCCCAGGTAGTCTGAATTTAGTCTGAGACTGCCAAGGGCACTGGGGCAGAAGGACCCGCTAGTCCTTCAGGAACCAGGTGTGACAGTCTACCCTCCCCCCTCCCCTCTCCTTTGTGGGAGGTGATGGGGGAAATGCGGGGAAAAGAAGAGCAGGCGGAGATGAAGGAAAAGGAGGGGGGGGAGGAGGAAGATGATGAAGAAGAAAAAAAGGGAAGATGAAGGGAGTTCAGGGAAGGTTAATAGGTGGGGGTTGATAGGAGGAAGAAATAGGGGAGGAGGAAAGGAGAGAAAGGAGAAGAGGTGGGGGTTGATAGGAGGAAGAAATGGGGGAGGAGGAAATGAGGGGAAGGAGAAGAGGTGGGGGTTGGCAGGAGGAAGAAAAAGGGGAAAATGAAGGGAGGGAAGGGAAGGTTAAGAGGTGGGGGTTGGTAGAAGGAAGATGGTGAGGAGGAAATAGGGGATGAGGAAGGGAGTGAAGGGAGCAAGGGAGGGGAAGGTGAAGAAGTGAAATAAAAGAGGGGAAAGATAATGAGAAAAAAGTAGGAGGGAGACAAAAGTGGATGAGTGTATTTTTATCTCCTGAAAAAAAGGGGAAATTAAGGTAACTAACGAGGGCATCTTATCTAAAAAATATATAAGAGGAAGAGTGAAGAAGGTTGTCGGTGAGGATGAAGGACTCATCAAACCCCGTCAACGCTAAATACCAGGTTTGGAAGAACACCATGAGAGGTGGAGGCTCAGGAGAGTTGCGGTATTTTCTTGTCTATAATGCACTTCTCCCCCCCCCCCTCCCTACAATCATGCCCCCCTCGTGGTAGGGCATTTATAGTCTCAATATACAAAAAAATTAAAAGAGTGAGTTGGCATCTCAGTAAAAATTTGAGTGACGTCATTCAGGTGTCTGTAATCGTTCACCTCGGCATCAGGGAGAAATTTTATCATACGCGCCAAAATGAGCGCTTTTAATGCAGGTCGAGGAAAGGGTTAAGGAGCCAATTTAATCAAACTTGGGGACAGTGATGCCTCGTTTGTTGTTGTTTTTCCTCATTAATAATGATTTCCCACGCCACATCATCATCTTCATTAACGTCATCTTAGATAAAATGACGAATAGTGCGCCATGTCTATTCATGCAGGTATGAATCCATAGGATATTGGATATTTGTATAGTCGCCCAAATTACTCATGTCACATTCTTCAAAATGTTTGGAACAAAGGTAAATTAACTAGGGGAGACCGGGGCTAGTTGCATACAGGGGTAGGTTGACACATTGTCAACATCTTCATCATATGGCAACAGTTGTTGCATGTGGTGGTGAAGGGTCAAATTCAGCCTCAGGGGAGCAATGGGTGCAATGCATCAAATGCAAAGATTGGGCCCATGAAAGTGACACAAATGAAAGTGCTCATTATGTATGTGACCTATGTGAAATGAAGGGATATGTGATTTCTTTTGGTTTTAAAGGATGTGATTCTTTTCATATTTTGTATCAATATACCCCATGGTCTGTAACCACTGGCCCCACCGAGGGAGCAAGTTGTATACAAAAAGGTTTTTCTGCTATTTTCAATTATATCGCAGGAATTAAAAAGTATATAAACTTTTGGTTAAATGATTATGATAACACATAATAAACTTTTCACAGCATAAATTTGTTAAGTTTCCTTCACTAGTAATTGGATTAAAGGTAAAAGTAGCAAAATTGTAACAACTAGCTCGGTCTCCCCTATATAATTATTTATTTATTCTATAAATTCTCGAATAGTTTTGGATGACTGCCGCTAGGCTTTGTGTACTGTGATGCTAATAATATTTTTCATAACACAAGTTGGAAATTTAATTATAGGGACAAATTTCAGGGGTTCGGAAAATAGGATTAATGCGAATGTTTTTTAAATGTCAATGGTTTAAAATTAAATCAATATATATATATATATATATATATATATATATATATATATATAAAGTTAATATTGCTGAAAAAGGAAAAATTGAGGGAAATTTGCGGCTTGAAATGCGGCAATAACGTTAAAAAATTCACTTAATTTAATTTATTTCATTGCTAAATATCCTATTTAGTGTATTTATAACTAAATATACTTTAAACACTTCATATCCATTCAAATAATATTAAATTGTCACTGTACAAAATTACCTATAAATTGTGACATGACTAATTGGCGCATCTGTACATATACGCTTATGGTACCTGAAAATAACACCCCAATATATCAATCAAAGCATTTATGTGTATCGTGACCGGTGATGTGTCACCAGCCGATTAGTGGTTGTTGGAGATCGTATTCAATTTGATTATTTAAATAATTTCAAATTTCATATTGCCATACATCAAAATGGCACGGAAACACTTAAAGAATTGGATAAACACAACATAGTGTGAAAAAAACAACATAAAAATAAAAATAATGAAGGAGAATCGAATTAAGGCTAAAAAATTCAGGAATGTCATTTTTTTTAACCTGGCAAGAGCCATTCTTTCCCCACTGGCTTCTGGCGACCCGAAATCTGCTACCTCATAATACTAGGGGTACACAAGAGGGGGCTGAGGTCCGTCATCCAACTTTAGTTATTTTTAACTGCCGGTTCAATGTAGCCAACTAAAACCAAAGGTAATTGAGGTCCCTGAGCTCAAATATTATGATATAGGTTGATCACCAGGTGGTGCTGGCTCAATGTAGCTAGCTAAAACCAATGCTGCCAAAGGTTGTTGAGGTCAATGAGTTTAAATATGATATAAATTGACCATTAGGTGGCGCTGGCTTAATGCAGCCAGCCAGCAAAATGCTACCGAAGGTAATTGAGGTCACTGAGTTCAAATATGATATAAGTTCTCCACCAGGTGGCACTGGCTCAATGAAGCCAGCTAAAACCAATGCTACCAAAGGTTATTGAGGTTCCGGAGTTCAAATATTATATACGTCGCCACCAAGTGGTGCCACTTCGTGGCTAGAGGTGCTAAATCGGCCATTTTAATAGATATTAAGGGTAAACTAATGTCACAAGTTATAATTGAGGTTTCTGAGTCCAAACCTGATTGATTTTCGCGGAAGGTCCACTAGATCTTGTCCCTCTAGTTATTACATGAGTACCTGAAAACATAATCCTCATCCCATTGCTACCAGATGCAAAGGACCAGAATTTCAAAAGTGATTAGAGCACGGGTATTCCATAACTAACTTTTCTGCCTTTTGCCCCAGAGGTACCGAAATGGGGACTACAATAGCATCTCTAAGAGTCCACTAAATGAGTTTAGTCCTTCCTCTATAGTAGATAAGATCAGTAGTAGGACACACTTATCATTCCCGCCAGCACATTTTTTTCACTCTATCAGTCCCATTATGTATTCATTTATTCGAATAAGTCGCCAAGCTTCCTGTTAATTTCCCCTTCTCGGATAAAGTCCATTTTGCGAAATGGAAATAGAATTGGCGTAACCAACAAAGGCATTTACACTCTAGAAAGAATGAGAGATGAAGTAAAAAATAAAATGGGGTAGGTAAATAAAAGAAGTGATAGCGAAAAGAGCTAGGGGTGATACCCAGTTCGACTGGTACTGGAGGGGATATATATATATATATATATATATATATATATATATATATATATATATATATATATATATATATATATATATATATATATATATATATATATATATATATATATATATATATATATATATATATATATATATAAATATATATATAAATATATATATAAATATATATATATATATATATATATATATATATATATATATATATATATATATATATAGAGAGAGAGAGAGAGAGAGAGAGAGAGAGAGAGAGAGAGAGAGAGTGAGAGAGAGAGAGAGAGTAAAATGAAGGATTTGCGACGGAAATAAGTACCGAATTTGAAAGAATCGCACCGTGAAACTTAGGATAAACCTCATTTCTATGTTATAGATATATTGTGGTCGAAACAGTAAATTTACCCCATTTTTTTCTTATTCCGTCCCCTTCGGGGGTGTAGGGATAACTTAATGAACAAATAACGCTTGACTAAGCTTCAGCGTCAGCACGGTATGTTGAGACCTTACTCAACTTTACGCCCATCCGACAATTTTGACTTTTGCCGAACTTTGTCTTCCAGTTTGAACTAATTCAAAATTAACGAATAATTGGTGATTTCAGTAAATATGGAATAGACAGTCGCATTGTCAATTGCCTCGTATCATATTTTATTATATATAATTTTGAAAAGAATTTTCTTTCTGAATTAAAATATGATATTGGACATTTTATATTACTCGATATTAAAGAAAATATGATTAATTTAATTATCATTCGGGGGCGGGGTTTCTATATCTGAATTCAAGAAGTACCGCGTAACATGAACATTAAGCGCCTAACGACATCTGTCAAATGCATTAAAATTCAAAACTAATGCTAGGCTTTCGAATTATGTGTACTACTATTTGATTAAAAATAGTGGGAGGGGGAGGTGCAAACTACCATAATAATAAGGGGTAGGGGGAGAAGCCCTACACACACTCATTTCAAAATAATCAAGTTAGGGATCAATTTCATGCGACTGCCTAACGTTGTTAGACGCTCCAATGTTTAGTGGTCCGCCCCTTCGGGGAAGAGCTAGAAATGAAGTCATTAAATTTCCTTGAAGTGGGTGACTGGGTATTCCAAATTTACCCTGTTTTCAGATTGTAATTTTCTAAATGAAAATAAATTATCATACATACAATGAATAACTGGACATGTCAAAATTCATAAACCCTAAAGTACTGGAACCGCGATGGCGCATTGCAAAAATCCAGAAGTTCGTGCAAAGATCTAAAACAAATGAACTTATGAAGTTTCCACTTCCTCATTTTTATGGAAGGTCGCCAATAGGGAAAATAGATCCCCTGAATCAAGCTCGGACAATCTAAGGTTCACCAACTTCCCTAAAAAACAGTTCTCCACCTTAAGCAGTTATATCATTCACAAGACTTTTCGACCTTGATTTTCCCCCATCCAATTCCTCCCTATCGTTCCCGTTCGCTTTCTAACTATTCCACCGCTCTTATGGGCCTAATTCGTGATTCTACCATCTCTCTCATTAACCACCAGCGGCCCTTGCTTCATTTATTCACCATCTCTTACCTCTTTCACTCCGATTCCTACCTCCTTTTATCCATTTCGAGTGATTTCGCGAATTCTCTTTGATCTCTGCTCTTTGCAAGGATGATTCCCTCCAGCTAAATTATCTGTTTCCAGTGTAAGTAAAAAAAAATCAGGGTCGCATAATTAATGAGGGAGAACCTAATTGAGTTGTAGAATCTAATAAGAGTTCTTGAGGGACTGATAGTCCAAGACATAAAAAAAGCAAAACTTAATTTAAGTCCTTTAATCTTTCCAAATTAAACATTAAGCTCTCTGCTACAGTATTCGCGTTTTTTTTTTTAATAGTGAGGGATTGTGAACATTAAGGGATTGGTATTAGTTAATAATTTTTAAAGAATATCGTAATTCTAACTAAGCGATAAACTCGTTCAATATTTGACTAGCTACCTCCTGCTGTGTCAGAAGAGAGGCTTTGGAACCTCTATAAACAACGTCATTTAACGCCAGCAGGTTGCAAGAGAACATACTTGATGTGTTACTGGGTCTTGATTAATGGGATAATGGGTGTCTTAATACCCCTCCCACCTGCATGTAGTGGGTTAACCACCATCTTTTGACCGTTCTTGGACGCCTAAAGCAATACTGCCGTTGGCAAGCGAACTATACTTCCTTGCTGGTTCCCAGGCCGAATAAAAGTCCCGCTTCCCTCCTTTGAGATTGTTCAATTACATCTCCAGATCTTGATTATCCTTCCAAGACTACTATGACAGGAATCCTTCCTGATTCGGCCTACCTCTCTGGCTGCTTATTTAGGAGATGATGGCTTTTGGGATCTGTCTCTAATATTAACCTTCCGTTGGGTACCATCCGGTCGGGGCGGGCGTGAGTCTGTTGCGAACCGATCTTTAATACAATCACAGAGGTAACCCTCGAAAGGTCCGAAAATCTTAGGCAAAATAGGAAGGGACGACAGAGCGCTAGGTAGAGATCACTATCCTCTTTTCGTTTTTGATAGTCTTCAAAAGATTTGGAAATTTTTTAGTGTGATCGGTTAGGTTTCAAAATTTTGGACAGGTAGCAAACGGGTGAAATCTCAAACTACCTTGGTGCTGGGGTGAGACGACAACCCACCTACTGGTTGAAACGCTCCACTCCCTCCAACTTTGAAAGTTAGAGGGATTTCCTTTCTCTCATCTTGAAAGCCGCTCTCAAAGGCTCCCTCCTTGAAGGGGAGGCAAACTCTCCTATACTTTACGGACCCATTCCAAATTGTCTCTTTTTTTGTAAACGCATAAAATGTTTTCCCTTTACCCATTCCCAGCGAGTCACCCCTAAGCGACTCTAATGTGGAGGCAGCTCCCTCCATGTTTGTTCAGGGCTCTTTGGTTTGAACTACCCCTAAACCCAGTCCCTATACTCAGCAGGATAGATTGGGAAAGAGGGTTGCCCCAAATGAGAGGGAGAGGAAGAAAAGTAAAAGGTCCACCTTTTCGGGTGGATGGAGAAGGAGGGAGTCCCCTTGTGCGAGCGAGTCCTTCGTCTTCTCAAAGCAGCATCGAGCCAAGCTCGGTCATTTCCAAATTCCTGGTGAATAGCTACCATATGCTTGCTTTTCGCAAGCCGGGAGAGATATCCGGCTGGTTTCTTCCCAATTTCTCTAACTTCCTGCCTATGCATTATGATGGAGAAATTTGCTAGCTTATTTTTTGGACAGCGGAAGTCACTTGTCTTCTTTGTAGTACAGGTTTGGTGACTTCCACTGCCTCACAAATGATCCGTTCCTTTCATAGACAGTAATTCGCCGCGGTATTTTTTGATCTGGAGAAGATCTTTCACAATTACGGCAATACGGTATCATGGAAGCGCGGGAACGCTTCCCAATGTTTCTTTCTTAGTTTTTGAGAGATCGCAGATTTCTCATACGGGTGGGAAGAGCCCTTTTTGAGCCCGTAGAACAAATTGCGGGTGTCCTGCAAAGAAGTACTAGCGTCGCTCTCTTTGTTGAGAGCATTAACAGTGTCACATCGATGCGAGCAAGACCAAAATGGTGTACTTCTCTTGCATTTGCGGGTTTCACGTCGAATCGGACCTGTTCATAGATGGGAATCACTTGGAATTGGTGGACTCGCATCGTTTTATTGTTCCTGTACTCGACCGAAGACTCTAATAGGCGGCTCACATTCTCATCCTGTGGTAGGCATCACCTAGAGGTACTGTACTGTACTGTACTGTACTGTACTCGACCGAAGACTCTAATAGGCAGCTCACATTCTCATCCTGTGGTATGCATCACCTAGAGGTACTGTACTCGACCGAAGACTCTAATAGGCAGCTCACATTCTCATCCTTTGGTAGGCATCACCTAGAGGTACTGTACTGTACTGTACTCGACCGAAGACTCTAATAGGCAGCTCACATTCTCATCCTTTGGTAGGCATCACCTAGAGGTACTGTACTGTACTGTACTCGACCGAAGACTCTAATAGGCAGCTCACATTCTCATCCTGTGGTAAGCATCACCTAGAGGTACTGTACTGTACTGTACTCGACCGAAGACTCTAATAGGCAGCTCACATTCTCATCCTGTGGTAGGCATCACCTAGAGGTACTGATATGGTCACCCTTCTCTTGTCTTATCGATATATTTTGTTCAAAGCTAGATTGCGGGTGAGAGTTTTATTCATCTGCATCTGTGCATCAATAACATTGGCTTCATCCGAAGGGAAGGTTGGCTTCTATGCTACCTCCCTCTTGTTTGAAGCCGACGGGGTCTTCCCGTGCTTCGTCCCTCTTCGAGACCAAAACTAGTTGTAATATAAAGTTCAGCATGGTAGACACGCAGTGGATACCTTGTGTGTAGTGTTACACCTAGTACCTGGATAAGCGGCACGTCCGCCCGGGCCAAGTGTCAATAAGGAAAGCCAGGTTCATTGGATTGACTTGAACTTATTGACAGAGCCTGGGGAAGATGATGCATTTACCCATTTCCCCATTACACTCACTTATTTATTCTATCTCGGTTTAAAGACCTGACCAGCTACTACATGAAGTGTCAAAAGAGAGGCTTTGGAATATCTATGTTCAAAGAGAGCAGGTTTGATGGGTTCTGGACATTGGGGCGCGATTAATAGGAAGCCTAATGCGCTGATCACGCGTCTCCGGCCGTTCTCTGGTACATAAGTCTGTACTTCTTGTGGTAGGCAGGCTTTACTTCCTTGTTATCAGGCAGGCCAACGAAAAGTACCCCAGACCCGTCTCTGGGTCTATCACGGGAAGGATCATCTGAGCCTGGCCGACGGACGACGAATCCAACGTAGTAGGGGGCTTCACTCCGTCGCTCAACCTCTCTGGCTGCTCAGTTAGAGGCTGAAGCCCTTGGGGAGCTTCCATCCGCTAGGCAACTTTCATTAGTTGTGTGCAGCTATACAGGCAAGAACACCCCATCCTAACGGCCAGAGATGGAGCCCCAAAAGGTAAAAAAATCCGAGCTGGGATAGACAGGAGCGGCTGGACGCAGGAAATATTCAAAAGTGCCTCCGAGATTGTCTTAACGGAGAGGGGCTTCCTCCTTCCCTTCTGTCTGCAGAAATGGGGGTATCCCCCTTTCTCCCTCCTTAGAGTCACCCTCAGAAGACTCTACGTTTGGACCAACGGTGGTCCAACTTTCTCTTCTGCAAAGAAGCTAGGCAACAGGTGGCCCAAAATTGACCTTTCCCAGTGTGAGTGGCTTGAAAGAGTAAATAAACCCCATTAAAAGGGCAAGGGGTGATGAAACCCATTGGGCCATGCCTCTTAAGAGACCCTCTTATCGTGACCTTGATGGGGTCGGCGTACCCGATCCTTTTCTACTGTGTTCGCCTTTCGCAAATAGGAGAGAGACCAGTTTAACGTGGCCGGTTTCCGCTAAAATTTCTCTATTATAGTCTGTGTGAAAGTTTTTTGGAGAATTTGCTAAATGTTAGAGGAGCCTTTTTCCTGGACAGCAAGGCCCCCTATCTTCTGCATATTGCGCCTTCCGCAAGGGCGTTCCGTAGTGAAGCATCCTCAGTGTCACACTCTTTGCACTGAGCATCAACGGTATCACCTCTATGCTGCCGGAAGATGTTCTCGCTACGCTCTACGTGGCTGACCTTTCGATCTCTTTTGGTGCGGTTCAGATAGAAACTCTGAAGCATAGATTTCAACAGGCATTGAACCACACCTTTTGCTATGGCAAAGCGCACAGGTTTTAGTTTTCCTTGTCCAATACTATGGTAGTGTACTTCTGCCATCTACTGCTCCATCACGCCCCAGGCTTGTTCCTAAACGAGTTTCTGTATTTGCACTCCTCCTCTCCTTTCGACCGACGCTTTACCTGGGAGGCTTATATTCTCCGCCTTAGGGCGTTTTGTATCCGAGCCATGAACATTCCTCGTTCTGTGATGTTCAGCACTTTGGGTGTTGATAGGAGTACTGCCTTACTTTTATGCCGATCCTTTGTTCTTTCGAGGCTTGACTACGGATGAGAGTTTTACGTAGCTACCTGGTGACCAGTGCCTTTTTCACGTCCTCCATTGAGAGCTTATTTATTGATGCAAGAGAGAAGTCACTCGCTCTGGACCATAAGCAATGCATTATGCGCTTTTACGAGTCGAGTTCGGCATTTTCCTCAGTTGTCAACGGCTCTCATTGCATCTGTGGCCGATCTCGACGGTGCCTTTGCCGGAGAGAGATGCCTGTCTTACACTATGCCCTATGTGTTTAAGACAATGAAATTCCTTCGAGAGCTCGGTGAATCTTATGGGCCGGTTGTGCCTCGGGTTCTGCTTAGGACGCCACCTTGGATGGTACCACTTTTGACTATTTGTCAACACGCCTCTGCTCCTAAAGTTTCCACAGCGCTGAGAATATTGCGTTCGACCTTTTTGGAGCACACTTCGTGTCACGTTGGATCCATATACTCTGCATGCATAGCTTCAAGTTCCAGGACGGTGTCGGCTTCCACGCCGTATCCTCTCTGTTTGAAGTCAGCTGGGTTTCTATCAGGCGTTGCGTCCTTCTTCAGGACCAAGCTGGTTGCAATACACCGCTCGGTACGGGAAATAACGCGCCTTCCCTATTGTTCTCGGTACACTGGAATCCCCACCCCTACCACACTGGTTCGCAATATCTGTTAGGCCACAGTTGTCGCAAGCATAGTGGATGTTGAGATTTCCTTCTGCTGGGTTCCTAAACATGTGAGAATAGCGGGGGGTGAGTGAGCCGATTAGGGCGGAAAAGAGTCCGCGAGGACTGGAATACCAGAGCAGCGTTTCGCTCTTCCTCACATCTAGATGGCAGGAATCAGTGCGCCCCTCCAGGCTGCTTGGCAAAGAAAGTGGAAGACGGCCGAAGGGGAATTTAAAATTGCGTGCTAGTGCGCCAATGCCGCGAAGGTGCAAGGTCGCTTGCTGTCGTCTTCGAATTGGACACACTCGTGGGACGCACCGCCATTTGACTGAGCGCTCGACTGCGCCTTATTGTGACGACGACTGCGTTGTCTTCCAGACTGTTCGGCACATTCTTGTTAAATGTCCCAGTATGGGCCCACGCTACCTGTTCTGGCACCGGGACGAGCGGGGTTGCTACCGCTTGTCCCTTGTACTCGGGATGGGTTCGTGCACTTGGAGAGTACTTGGAGGAGGCTGGACTACTCCATTTCATTTGTCTCTCTTTGATGTTGATCGCATTCTCCCGCGCTGGGGGGAGGCGGGCCTTCCTCCGACGCAGGAGAGTGCTTCCTTCTTATTTTGCTTTGTTTCTTATTTTCTTTGTTTTCGCTTTTGTTTTCTTTGGTATTTTCTTTTTTCATTGGTATTTATACTTATTTTTATTTTAATGTTGCCACATTGGCTAATGGCTATTGTTCTTGCGTTTCGCAAGCCAGCGAGAGATCACTCTACTCCGGCTGATTTCCACCCATTTCTCCAACTTCGTACGTCTGCAGGTTGATGAGAAATTGGTTAATATTAGGGTAACTAACCTTTTAGAGAGCAGAGACCTCTTTTCTCCCGCTTCTCCACAGGGCGGTGCCCTGTATAGCATGTTACACATGGTACCTAAAGGAGCATCACGAACCTCCCGACACGGGTGCAGGTAGGGAAGTCCCCGCTTATTAGGTTGGCCTGAACTCTTTGACGATGCTTTGGGAAGTTGGTGCGCGCCCTCTCATTTCTGTGACTATCCCCTCAGCCTTTTATATAACCGTAGGAATATGGATAGTGTATCCGGGCTACCAACTCTGCTACAACTGAAACCTGTAAGAAGAGCACGGTCTGCCAGTCCAAGTACCTCTAAGGAGGAAGAGTACTCCTTTGAGATGAACTAGAGAAGCGGTGCGCTTCCTCCTCGTCCCTCTAAGCACCTGCTTTTTTAGCACTTTTTATCCGCTTTTTTTTACTACTTTATCCTCTTTAATTTCTATAGGCTTAACAGTCTTAGTCCCTTGACCACCTACCTCGTGCCCTGTCAGAAGAGAGGCTTTGGAACCTATATAAACAACGGTCTTTTACGCCCGTAAATTGAAAGAAACTAGGACTTGAGGGGTCCTGGGCGTTGAGGTACGATTCATGGGAAGGTCGGTTTTTCCCCCAATGACCCCCCTTCCCTGCGCTTAATGGGCTTACAACCCCCCTGCGTCCATTCTCGGGTACAGAAGCCTGTGATGATTATGGCGGGTGAGCTTTATTGCCCTGTTTATTGCCAGGCCAACTGAAAGAATTGGATTCTCTCTCTGCGTCTGCCACAATAAATTTTCAGACCTTGGCCCTCTTTTGAGGACTAGTACGACCTAGTAAGAAAATCCACCCTGTTGCCCTGCCTCTCTGGCTGTTCAGTTGCCAGCTCTTGCCTTTTTGCCTTCGACATTCGACTGAGTAACTTCTGGTCAGTGTTCGTCGCCAGGTTGGACACCTGAAAAGTCAGAAGACCCAAGATGGGATAGTCTAGATATGGCCTACCACCTTTTCTTCTCTTATTTTATTGATCACAAGTTTTCGTAAATTTCTTTTGTCGGTGTTTTTTTCACAAATTTTCCGATTACGTTAATATAAGATAATCTCGCTCAACCTTGGTGGTGGGCGATGAATTTGACGACACACCTTTTACTGGTGGAGAATCTCCCCTCTCACCACTCGCCATTGGTAAAGAGGATTCCTTCTTGCCACTTCTGGAGCCGCCCTCAAGCAGCTCTACCTCTGAAGAGGTGTCCCCTCTCCTGTGATATGCCAGGAGCACCTTGAACCTCTTCTATGTCTACGGGTGAAACTTCCTTCTCTTCACCCCATCTCCTTGGAGTTGAAGCTGGACGACTGCATTTTAGTATCAGCGCTGGCCCCTTTTTCCCTTTCATAGGGAACAGCCAAGTAGACTGCAAGCAGGCATCCCAGAGTCGACTGAACCCACCGGCTCAATAGGACGAACCTCCTTAAAGAGGCCAAGGGTTTGAATCGCCCGTCGGGCAATGCTCCTTGTCATTTTAAAAAGTATCTTAATGAGGCCATCGATTTCTTCTCCGGCAACCACATCTCCGTGAGACGAACATCAGAGAAAAGCGATATGTTTACATGCTCCGTAAGCCTCTCCCGAACGATCTTATCGTCAGTGAATTTCCGCGGGCTATGTTATGTTCTAGTATATATGAAAATACGACCGCCACTTTCTTGGAAGACAGTCGAAAAGATTCAGGACAAGTTCTTGCAGCTCCACCATCCGATAGTCTCGCAGAACGAGATAACAATCTCGGACTTGCGTTCGTGTCGGAGTCCTTCACGACTCCTTTCTCCACATTTTCTAGCCGGGATGCTGCACCAGTATTCATTGTACGTTATGGTGTCGCTGAGTAGGTTGTGTTTCTCTCTTGCTTCATCGATATCCCGTATGTCATGATTCGACAGCTACTCGTAGGTGAGTGAGGCATGGCAAAATTGTTAGATTTATCTAACTGGATCGGCAGAGAGGGTATCCTCCCTGACTCTTGGTGAATGGCTCTTGTGCTCGAGTTTCGCAAATCGGGGAAAGATCAATCTACGTAGGCCTGTTTTCGACCAAATTGCGAGGCCTTTCTTCGATCTGGGAAAGGCCCGTCATAGCGCAAGGCGATATGGTATTATGGAGAACCTCCACGCGATGGGGGCTAGCAGCCGTCTCCCAATTTTCATATCTGAATTTCTACGAGATCGGCGATTCCGCGTACGGGTGGGAGGAGCCCTTTGCGACCATAGGCATTCTTAGTTTCCTGAAGTTCAGCACTTAGGGTGCTGATAGGGCTACCGCTTCTTTGGAAGTTCATTTGTTCGCTTAAAGCTTGACTACGAATGCGAGTTTAACGTATCCTCAGCCGAGTGTGAATTGTAGAAGGTCGTTGCGATCTATAACCCGGTCTCTGTCTGGTGACCAGTGGCTTGCAATGCGTCGAATACACTGCACTGTACGTTTGTACGCGCGGGTACGTACAAGCTTATAACTACAGACTGTTCGGCACATCCTTGTTGAATCAGCTAGTGATCTACCTATCCCTGTATCGAGACGAGTGGGGTTGTTCCCGCCTGCATCTTGTACTTGGGAGGGGTTTGTGTACACCAAACTGTGGACTATTCGACTTTTTTGTAGTAGGATGATCGCCTACACTTTGTTTGTCTTTCTTGGTCTTTTGTGCATGTTCAGACACATGATTTCCTCTGCATTTTCTGGATTGTTTTTTGTTCTTTTTTTGTTGGTTTTGGCTAGTTTCTGATTTGTTTTCATTTGTTTTGTTCTTTCCTTTTTGTCCTTGCAAGCAGTCAGTTGCCATGATGAACTCTTAAAAAGTTCTCCTACACAGTACGGCTTTTGCAAGTTCAACTCCATGTCGGATGCTCTGCTCCGGCTGCAAAATGCTATCTGCGAGCTCTTCCTTCGTAGAAAAAAGATTTTCACGATCTATTTCGATATGGAGAAGACCTACGATACCCTCCAAACCATGGGAACAAGTAGACCCCTCCTTTTTATTCTGTCTGACTTTCTACGAACTCGTCGATTCCGCGTACGAGCGGGGGAAGGTCTCTCCAGTCCAATAGGGTAGGAAGAGAGCGTTCACCAGGGAGGTATCCTCAATGTCACTCTCTTTGCCGTGAATATCAACGGTATCGCCCCTCTGCGGCCAGAAGATGGTCTTGCTATGCACTGCGTAGACGAACTTTCAATATTTTTTGGTGCTGCTCAGATTCTTTAGCCAAATTGGAAGAGCGTGTAGCCTTTCACGCTAACCCACCTCTATTTGAAACGAGTGATGGTCTACCATACGCCGTCAGTCTTCACGACCAAGCTGGTTGTACTACACCACTCGGTACGGGATATTACGCAATGTGCTTGGTTCGAAGCCAGAATTGTGATTTATTGTCACTCACATAGCGCCTTGAGTGCCTTCGTAGATTTGTAATCTCCGCACTCTCTGGTTCGCCTTATCCATGACGCGACGGTTGCCCCAAGTCGAGAGGATGTCGAGATTGTCTAATGCCAAGTTCCTGGACATGTTGTGATTGCGGGAAATGAGTTTTCACGTGGACCTCCACTCAACGCCTCGACAGCTTCAGGTCGCTTTTGTTGTCCTCCTAATCAGACACACTCGTGGTACGCAGTACCATCTGGTGGAGCATTATCCCTAATCTTACTGCGCCGACTGAGTAGTCCACCAGAATGTCCGGCGCATTATTGTCGAATGCCCCAGTCTGGGGCATTTTCGCGCGCGTTACCTATCTCGGAACCGGGACGAGTAGAGTCAATTCCACTTTTCCCTTTTGTACTCAAGGACTGGTTCATACACTCACGAAAGTAAAGTACCCGAGTTTCTTGAGACGGATGATTCCTCTAGTGTGTTTAGCTTTTGGGGTGTTGGGTGCATACACGAACACCAGATGGGTGCGGGGCTTCCCCCGACGTTGGAGTATGCCTTGTCTTCTCTCTTTAATGGTTTCGTTCTTTCGTTCGTTTTTGTTTTGTTTTTGTTTTCAGCGGCGGTGCCCTTTGTAGTTACCGCCAGATAAGGAACATATATATATATATATATATATATATATATATATATATATATATATATATATATATATATATATATATATATATATATATATATATATATATATATATATATATATATATATATATATATATATATATATATATATATATATTTAAATATGTTAATTATAATCTCCGTCATCAAACATAAAATAATCAAAAATGTCGTCCAACCTGAAAGAGAACAAGCAGGTAGGCACGTCACTCTCTAAGAAAGGACAGTTGTCAAAAAATATTAGATCTATGCTTTGACAGGAGAAAAAAAACTATCCCCCCCAACCCGGCTCGCCCTCAGTCTGTAGTTAGTTTCAGATCAAAGTAAAAATAACTTTCGCCCAGAATCTCCCAAAGCCTACGAATGAGAATCAATCGATACGAGCCTCACAATCACTGAATAAATTATGAATAATTGACACAGCTTTAAGACCCGGGGCTGTAAGCCTAGTCTTAGCTATCACGAGGTGACGAAGCCTAATATTCCAAACATGGGTGGTGAAACTATTACCATATATATTAGGTGTTTAATTACCGGAGTACCCCTCACACACAATCTGGCCTAAGGCTCTCTGAGTTTAGCTCCTGACTAAATTAGGCCCGTCAAAGGGGACGGGAAAATAATTTATCCGATATGGTCAGAGAAACTTTCTATCCACCTCCGTCATCTTTGCCGACGCTTAATGAACATGGAAAATTGACATTGACTCCTCCCGAGAGGAAAATTGGATTCTCTAAAAAATACTTTTTATTATTATTAATAATAATAATAATATTATATATATATATATATATATATATATATATATATATATATATATATATATATATATATATATATATATATATATATATATATATATATATATATATATATATTCTATCCTTTTATTAAAATGAGAATCGTTCACAGAAATTACGCCATACGAATTCAGACTATATTTCAAGGAAATCTTTATTTAAATATCGAGGTATACATGGTTGTACAGGGTGGTCCGAAAGTCTTGTCACCCCTACTGAAAAGTAATAAGAACAATAGAGGAACAATAAAATAATATCAAACACAGTAATGTCCTCTTCGGAGGACCTAGTCAACCGAAACTTGCCGTTAAATCGTGTCGCACATCATTTATGCTCTTACCAGAACGCATACGATCATGTGCCCATACACTTACTATTAGCCCCTTTTCCATAGTGTAGGAGCTCGTGTCAGCCATCGGAAATAGAAAATTAAAACCATATTAACAGGGGTGACAAGATTTTCAGACAACCTTGTATATTGAATACTAGGGACAGAAAAATGAAAAGAAGTTGGTCTTTCGCTCCTATATTTCGTCACTTTAACGCATATTATTTTGAAGTATGAAAAATATTAGTTTCCTCTTAAAATATGTATACGATTCTCACTCTGCTTATTGTGTGTGGTCACAAAATCCTGACCATAAAACAATGATTCATAAAATTGATTCCTCAAACTTCTCAGCTTTCACCTATCAATTCAGTGCCCGCAAAAGTTAGGTATAACATAGACCAGCATGCTACAGCTAACAATTGGAGAATTGCGGGCCCTCTCGGCCCCAATGTCCGAAGGAGGATTTGTGGTTATTTATCTATCACACAGTTACAAACTTTCTACAGTTTTGCTTTATATATATAAAAAAATGATGGCCGCAGAAGCCGGTGAGAGAGGGGCGAGGGAGAGCTTTCATCTGTCCTATGCCTTATTTCAAGCTGTATGTTAGGTAGTTTTCTAAATAGTACCTCCTCAGTGTGGACAGCAATGTCTTTTGAGGTAATTATATTCCCTCTCGTCAAATTTGCATTAAAGAACGAGATTGGATTATATTTCACAGAGGCGAGAATCTGATGAAGGGGTGGAAGGTTGATGTATCTGATATATAAAAAAGGGGAGAGAAGCTGTTCGAGTAACTATCTGCCGATAAGCCTGACTTCAATAGTGGAAAAGGTGTTCGAGGACTATTTTGAAACTGGATTACGGAACACTTAAATTCGCACAATATAACCAGGTTTTTTTAGCATAAGTTCCGTAGGAGACTCGTGTTTGAGGGACTAATTGGAAATAAGATCACGAAGCACCTATGCAGATTCTCACAATCTAATCATGACTTCCTAGCATGGATTCCGTAGGAAACGGTTGTGCTTAATAAATTTGCTGAAGTTTTTCCATGATATGAGAGTACCACCGATGGCGGATGGTTAATGTACTTTATTTGCTTGTTTTTAACTAAAGCGCGAGTGCTAGGTATTATTTGAAAGATTTGGGATTTGGTTGAGAGCTGGTAATCTAGGAGGTATCAGAGGGTTGGGATCAATGACCAGGTCTCTTACTGGTAGTTAGTGACGAGCGGAGTCTCTCAGGCCCGATGTAAGGCCCTGTTATTAATAATCTATATCAACGATTTAGACTATGGATTATTTAACTAAATAGCGCAGTCGACAGACCACATAAAATTGCAGGATGGGTGGGAGGTGAACCGTCAGTCAAAAGCGTAAATAGGTTAAGGGCTGACCGCCATTGACCCCGAAATGAGGTACCATATAGACTGATACACCTGATAGCTGGAGGAGCGGAGATTCCTCTATGCCAGAATGTCCGCAAATAAGCACCTTCTAGCAAGTCCTCCCGTCGGCAGTGTTCGCTGTTGTGCACTTTCCCTGCCCCACTGTCTGCAGGACCTGCGTCATTATATCTTCTACTTTTTTTACTATATTTACCTTCACCAGCTCCATTAAAGATCCGCATGGCAGTATGTAGTGTAGAGTTGTACCTTAAGGAACGGAGCGTTCCCTCCGAGTGTCCGTAAGGATGGCCTGGTTCACTGAGTTGACTTTAACTTTTTACCTGGGCCTTTAGAAAGCTGAGACGTTCCCAAGGTCTCTCTATGCACTGGTATTTTCTAAGAGTATCCTTTCCTTTATCCAAAGCCCGTCAGAAGAGAGGCTCTGAAACCTATATAAACAACCCCCTTTAACTCCCAAAGGTCGTTTGAGACCAGGTTTGAGGATGTCCTAAGGAAAAGATCGGTTTTGTCTCAATGTCTGCGTCCCTGCACTGAATGGGCTGACCACTACACTATTGCTTATGGAGACTGTCTTTACTGCCTTGTTAGCTGCCTGGCCAACTAAAGGACATGGGTCCTGTCTCTGGATCTGTCGCGTGACAGATCTTGAGATCTTGGCCGTCTTGTCGACGACTAGTATGACTAAGTAAGGGATCTCACTCTTTCACACCTGTTTCTCTGGCTGTTAAGTTGGGAGCTGCGGCCTTCGGGGAATGACCGTATGCCGGACGACTTCCGATCATTGTAAGAGCCGCACAAGTCGTGATCACCAGTCTCTAAGCACCCAAAGTAGTAGCCCTTGAAGGATCAGAAAATCGTAGAGGGATAGGTAGAAGCGTCTGGATGCGAGATGGTAGCTCATCACATTCTTTTCATATCCATGGTAACAAAATTCTGAATTTATGGGATGGAACGCGTTAAATCACCGAGAAAAAATCATAGAAGTGTTGACCGACCAATTGGGCTCAAACATCGACTGTGTGATGACGAACAGGGTGAGGTTTCGAAATCAACACCTACGCTCTTTGTCACATTCGTTATAATAGGCTCCCCGTCAGTGCGTGTTGGCTACTATATCTACCGTGTTAAGGCATTCCTGCCATTACTACGTAGGGATTACTACTGTCACTGCTTTGGTCATACGAATAAAATTTATCAACATGCAAAGTCGGGTAAACCTAAAAGCTGTGTAATCTGCCCCAAGGCCTTATACGATAAATATGCCTCGTGTAAAGCAATGGGTCTGAATTCTGGTGAGCAACACCATCCTTCTCGAAGTAATGTGACTCGTATTTGTTAGAGAAGAAGGTCCTGGCCATCCAGGCTGCGGACCAAATTTTATTCAGACAGGTCATGGAATTAGTCTTGTCGCGGCCTGTGCGTCTTGGGAGTTACTAGACCTCTCAAGTTCAAAAAGCCTTTTCTGCTACTGGTCCCTCCAGGTCTACAAGAACGGTAGCCAGCGTGCCCTGCATAATATCAATCCTTCTGCGCATGCTACACCCCCTGGCGCCACAATGGTAGATCTGGCGGAAATTCGTGCTCTCGTCTTGGCCTGGTTAAAAGCATCCCTTCCCCTACGCGACTCCTTTGCAAAATAGGAAACAGCAGCGCACCTCCATAGTCGTTAGACTCTCAAAAAGAAAAACTCGGAAGGTGACGGCTTCTCCTGCGTCGTGTTACGATTGTCAAGGCAATTTCTCCTCTAGACACCTGCTTTGAGAGGACTACTCAACCAATCCCAGGATCCAGGTCCTGGTGTACCTGATCGAAGAGCCGGAGATCGGTGTCCTAAAAGTAGGTGAATCCACCTATCACTGTCCGAGTACTGCGTCATTCTGTTGCATCAATGATCTTGTGATAGTAATCACTTTCCTAGTCAAATATCCTTTTGCCAGAAAGTTACTGCTTTTGAAGCCTTGTCCGTGCTGCTTTGTTTTTGGCGCGGTGGCCCGTATTAAAGGATTATGAAACCAAACTTAAGCACGGTAGGTCGGTTGATGAAGCCGTTGAGTTCTCCGACACTCTCATCGCCTTGGGGTGTGGCGGCGGGCACGCGCGTTCCCAGCCAAAAATTCCCGCCACCCTGACAAGGTCCGCTCGGTGGTTCAAGGAGAGGGTATTGAGGAGAGAGAGTATTTTCTATTTTAATTTAGAATAGTAATTATAGCAAAATAATCAACCCAAAATATCATACAACCCTAAACCAAAATACAATATATATATATATATATATATATATATATATATATATATATATATATATATATATATATATATATATATATATATATATATATATATATATTATATATATATAATATATATATATATATATATATATATATATATATATATATATATATATATATATATATATATATACATATATATATATATATATATATATATATATATATATATATATATATAATATATTATATATATATATAATATATATATATATATATATATAGTTGGCCCTTACATGGCCCTTACAATACTCTGGCCAACCACCACACGTATATATTTACAAAAGGCCTTACATAAGATCTTGGCCACGCAAACGAATAATACAACCAAGATATCGCGACAGACGGGTGCACACTTAACTAACTAATGGGAGTGAGACGTGTTGGAGAAATTGGGAGGTGGCTCACTTTCTGCAGGATTCTTAGGGGTCCAGGATTCGGCAAAGCCAAGGATTTCAGGTACCTGGGACGCTTGTTAGTCCCAACTGCTGGGTTACAGTCGGTGGGGCGCTTCTCCAATTACTCCCTGGAGACTGGGAGGTGCTCTCCAAGGTCCATACCTTAGAAAATCGCCCCAAAAGGTAGGCGCACTTGCGAGGCTCAGGATTAGCTTCAGCCGTCTCCGAAAGCCAGATGCGGCGACAATCGGTACCACGGAACTGGAAAAGAGAAGACACATTCAGTCACCTATTCACTGCCACACTCAAACATCTTTACTCCTAACACCTTCGACCATATCCACTCTCACACAATCTTCACTCACCTATCTTCCGTCTAGGCGGCTCTTCCTTCTTCAGTCACAACTAATGACTTCCAAACTATTACTAAACAAAAATATTAGCTGAAAAAATCCGCCTAAAAAGAAAACAGAGATGAATGGGGGAGCACGATAGAGATCCATCGAGTCCCCTCACACAAAGCAAAGACGGTGATCACACGATCCACACACACACACATTCTGCAAAAGAAGAAAGAGATTAGACATAGGGGAGGGGAGGCGGACAACCAAACTACTACAGTGCCTTATTACCATTCTTCGAAAGGCTGGTCGATTTGCACGCCGTCCGCTTCCTTGATATATGACTGAGTGTGAGACTGCGCCTAGAGAGAAGCGATATGTCTATATGCGCTACAAGCGCCGCGAGAACAATTTCACCCTGTGTTTTTGGTCGAACAATGACCAGGTTCTGGTATGTTTCTAAGCACGCCAGACGCTATTCTTGGCAGAAAGAACCCCCAATGCAGAGGTATGGAAAAGCGTCAGAAAGAATTTGGGCAAGTTCTCGGAGAACCCCCTCCTTTCTTCCAGGATACCGGGACTGCAAACTAGGTCACCGCGTCCGCGGTGAAATTCTTCGCGACCACTTTCTCTGCTCTACCAACATTTAAAGTAAGAGTTCCCAACCTTTTTTTGTGGTGGCAAACATCTGCACAGACTAGGCGACCGAACCAGCATTTTGCTCTTCCCCCTCCGTGACTACATGACATGAATCGGATCAAACCTTCGGGCTGCATGGCAAATAAGATGGGAGACGCCGACGGGAATCTAAAGTTGCGTGCCATTGCGCTGCTCCTTGTATTTGTGGCCCTACTCACCTCAACGGCTTCATGTCGCTTTATGTCGTCTTCTTTGTTAGCAGACTCGGAGGAGGCACCGATTTTATTTAGGGGGCAAGGAGGACTATTTTTTCGGTGATAAGGCCTGATTTTTTCTTGAGGGAGGGGACAAGGATACCTGATTTTTAGGTGTGGGGGGGGGAGTAATGAGACCTGATTTTGTAGGGATATAAGGAGGCTTAATTTATTTGGTGGGGGGGAGCGGTAAGGAGACATGATTCTTTTTGGGGGAGTGGGGCTTTCAAGATGATTGACAATGGAGCTCTCGTTAACCTGGTAGATAAGGCGTTGGAGTTCCTTGCCCTGGTGTTGTGTTCGATCCCCGGCAGGAACGAAGCCAAAGAAATCGGTGTTGCATCATGGGCAATCATACTGCAGCTGACATTTGGAAGATTGCGTACCCTCCCATCCCCAATGTCTGCAGGGAGCTCTGCAGTTACATATCTTCCACTTTTTTCATTACATCCATCTTAACTACATTTTGTAGAGATGCCCCCATTGGTTCTCGCCTTTTATTTAAGTAACAACAAACTAAGAGTGCCTGTAGGGAGCTGCCGCCAATAGGCTGTGCGCTCCATCCACACACGTCATCACTCATAAAAGCAAATCAGAACAACACTGAACTTACATCCCCGATTCTTTTGCACGGACAACACATCACTCTTCCGTCTCGAAACTTGCCTATAAAGTAGCCATATCGACATCGGCCTGACGCATAACGGGTGGCTCTCCTTTGGGCCACGAAAGGTTGCTCGCTGGTTGGTGGGAAAAGTGCTAGTCCACTTCTCGCATATCCCTTCCCCAACGGGGACCGGACCCTAATGCTAAACGGTATGCCATCGATTGTCATTCTATTCTTTATGTGAATTTCATAACCCATTCGGAAGTGAAAGTGAAGTGTCGTACAATTAACTAACAAAGCAAACTTTGCAAATAGCAAAAGGCATGCGGTTCCACAATTCAGGAGCAAAGGCAGAAGGCAAATTCATTATAAAGGTCTCATAGTGAGAAAATAAAATACAGAGCAAAATAAAAGAAAAGTTTTCCTCTATTAAAATATTTTTAAAAATATGATGAGTAGATAAATGAGATTTCCATGGTACATAAAGGCATGCATTCAATATATTTTACGAAGATTTTCCAGGATACAACCATCTATATTAGAGAAATTATACTAAATAAACTAGCAAAATAAAATAATTACACATGTAAAATAAGAGAACAATTTTCCTATATTGAAACCACGTAATGGTTTCGCTACTCTCATCTTCCCTACGGGGGGAGCTTGCACGTCGCTACTAAGATTAAAATTGAAAATCTAAAAAAAAGCATCCATGTTTAAATTTTTATAAATTTTCCGAACTTCGCCAATTATAATAATTTTAAAAAGGAACTCTAAACTAAATTTCCCCCTTTCAAAATATCACTTTGCTAAAATATAGTTATAGAATAGATATAGAAGAGAAGAGGATATATAAAAATAAATTTTCTGAACTTCACCATTTGTAATTCTTTGGGTTTTAAAAAATTCACAAAATTTCGATACTTATAATTATTTCTGAACTTCACCATTTTGTTTTTTAATATTATAAAAGAATTATTCGAAATAACTTTGATACAAAAAACATAAGTCATAACCAAACTAAGATGAAATTATTATTTAAATACTAAAAAAAAATCCCCTTCTTAAATTATAGAGTTAGTGATGATGATGATGATGAAGTGATGATGATGATGATGATATTTAAATATTTTTAAAAATATGATAAGTAGATAAGTGAAATTTACGAATTGGACCTTCCTACTTCTCTTGAAATCCAGAAAGAGACCTCCCCGAGGTCTCCAAGAGAACAATTTTCTGATTGAGCTAAGGATTCATTTTCACGTATGGTGGCATCTCTGGGGAGAGTAAGACAACACTGGCGGTTGGTTCTTACCTAGTGAGCAAAATGTTGCCAGGTGATTTCAAGAAACTTCTAGAATGTTCCTGAAAAGATCGTTCTCTTATTTTGGACGTGTCAATATTTTATTTTGCTGATTTATTTAGTATAATTTCTTGAATATACGATTGCATCAGGTGAAATTTTTATAAAATATATTAAATGCATGCCTTTATGTACCATGGAAATTTCATTTACCTACTTATCATATTTTTGAAAATATTTTAATAAAGGACCCGTTATAATTAAGATGTTTTTAAAAAACACGCACCATTACAAAAAAAAAACACGATTCTATGCTGTGTTTACAATAAGAAATTGAACAAATATAGTTTTTTTCTGTTACGGTAGACAAGAAGACTATGACGTCACAATAGGAAAAAAATTCTAGGCTCTAGAAATGAACGACTTTTGTCGATCAAAAAGAATTACAAATGAAGTAAGTCTTCTCATGAACGTGATCAGACTGCGAGAGAACTAACCCCGCAGGCAAAGAGGCAGACACACACAGAAATACAGAGGGGAAAAAATGCATCCAACCAAACTTACAGAAGCAAACACACAACCAACTGACGCCTTAAGAAAAATGCCGAAATATATCGAACAACAAAGAAAAACAAAGGGAACGTTAGGCAGCAAGAAATAATACGGGGGCGTGTGTTGTGCACATGCCTGTCTATGTGCGGATGTGTAATTGTGTATCTTTCATAGAAGCCTTTAGTAGGGAAAAGAAAGATATCCAATAACCCTTTCTTTCTTTATTTGTAAGTTTCTATGGCAAGAAACAGTGTATGGAATTGACCCGACGCACAAATGAACACTTCGTTAACTCTCTTATTTGACAGGCCACTCTTCCCAAGGGATTCCAACCGAAAATGAGACCTATACTATATATATAAATATATATATATATATATATATATATATATATATATATATATATATATATATATATATATATATATATATATATATATATATATATATAAGTGGAAAACGAATTGATAGACGCAAACAAAATGACCAGGACAGAGCCGTAGATGCCTTGTAACATTTTTTCAAACGTTTCAGGATTATAACTAATCCCATCATAATAACTCATAATAACTATATAACAACTACACGACGCAATGGCTTCGCTGCTAAGATTAAAATTTAAAATCTAAATAAAAAGCAGCCAGGGTTAAATTTCTATAAATTTCCTGAACTTCGCCAATTATAATAATTTTAAAAAGGAACTAAATTTCTCCCCTTTCAAAATATCACGTTGCTAAAATATAGTTATAGAAGATATATAAAAATAATTTTTTGGAACTTCACCATTTTTAATTCTTTGTTTTAAAAAAATCACAAAATTTCGATACTTATAATTATTTCTGAACTTCACCATTTTGTTTTTAGATATTATAAAAGAATTATTAGAAACAACTTTGATAAAAAAACATAAGTCATAACCAAACTAAGTTGAAATTATCATTCAAATACTAAAACAAAAATCCCCTTCTTAAATTATAGAGTTAGTGATGATGATGATGATGACAATAACGAAATAATAACTCATTATCTGTACCATTAAATATAATGACTCATTTAAAACAGGCTAATTTGTTAAATTTCACATTGGTTTTTTTTTTGAGGGGGGGTGCAAGAATAAAATCCACTGTCAATTATTTTCCTTCCTATTTTTTAGAAATTCTCTCGTTGGTGTTTTGTTTTTTGTTGTTGTTTTTTTTCATATTTCCAATGTAATCAGTTCGTCTCAAATTTAATATTCATGTTTCACAATTTTATTTAATGTGTTAACTTTTTATGTATACATTTAAGTTTATATTTTGTATTCTTTCTTTAGCACTGATGATGGGGTTAGTTATAATCCTGAAACGTTTGAAATAAATGTTACGAGGCATCTACGGCTCTGTCCTGGTTAGCCTGTATATATATATATATATATATATATATATATATATATATATATATATATATATATATATATATATATATATATATATATATATATATATATATATATATATATATATATATCTCATCACTAGATCTATAATTTGAGAAGGGGATTTTTTAAGTATTTGAATAATAATTTCATCTTAGTTTGGTTATGACTTATGTTCTTTTTATCAAAGTTATTTCTAATCATTCTTTTATAATATCAAAAAACTTAATGGTGAAGTTCAGAAAATTCATTTTTATATATCTTCTTCTATAACTATATTTTAGCAACGTGATATTTTTAAAAGGGGGGAAATTTGCTTTAGGTTTCCTTTTTAAAATTATTATAATTAACGAAGTTCCGAAAATTTATAAATGTTAACTATGGCTGCTTTTTTTAAAAAAATAATCTTAGTAGCGAAGCCATTGCCTGGTATATATATATGTATATATATATATATATATATATATATATATATATATATATATATATATATATATATATATATATATATATATATATATATATATATATATATATATATATATTTATATATATATATATATATATATATATATATATATATATATATATATATATATATATATATATATATATATATACCAACAAGTACAGTAACATAGATAAAACAACAGTATCTACGATCAAATTATTGCGAAACCAAGTTTCGACAAACATACGTAATCTTCAGTCACTGACAAATTAATAAATAGTGAAAAAGCATAACCTAAGAACACACAAATTTACAAACTAGAATTTAATCAACCTACTGAGGCGGAAAGGCATTTTTAAAGAGGGTGAATTAAAGCTCTGCGTATCAATGGAATAGTGTTTAATTGACCATCGGAGGAATTAAAGTTTTGAAATTCCTGTCTGTGTGTTGATTCAAGAATGCATCTTCAATTATAATCGCCAGAAAGATAAATTACTTTATCATTTTCCAAATCGATTGCATGGTCTGAATTAGACATGCAAGAACAAAGTAGAAGTTTGGCTGTTCATTCCTGTCGCATTTACATAAGAACATAAGAAAAGAAGGAGACTGCAAAAGACCATTCATGGCCTACACTTGGCAGCTCCTGTGTTCTTTTATTCTCGTAGAGAATCTACTACTTTCATCAATGTTATGTATATATCGTGTACGTGAAACATCCTGTATATTCGATCAGAATTTTTACATGTTACCTATACACAACCTGTTCTTTATGAGTAGATCTTTTGGGGGGTCAATATTGTCTTATATGTTATGTTCGTAGTGAAAGGCAACATTAATCTTGTTGACTTCGGCTAATTTTTTTAATTTAGTTAATTCAGAAAAATACTAAAAGCTATAATTTTATTAATCATTTCTGAAAAAAAATATTAATCACATTTTGTTAATTTTATTCATCGTTTTTTAAGATATTGATCGCTTTAACAAAGTGATTAAGCGTTTTTTTTTCAATTAATATATCGCTTTCAAAAATTTTATTAAGCGCTTTTCGAAAAATTATTAATATCTTTTTTTGTTAATTTTATTAAAAATATATTAAGCGCTTTTTTGTTAATTTGATTAATCGTTTTTGTTTTTTTATTAAGCGCTTTTTTGTTAGTTTTATTAAAAACTTTTTGTTCATTTTATTAATCGTTTTTAAAAAAATAATATTTTAGCGATTTTAAAAAAATTATTAATCATTTTTTGTTAATTTTAATAATTTTTTACAAAATTCTTAATCGCTTAAAATATATATATATATATATATATATATATATTAACGCTAATAATTGCTTTGTTTTGTTAAATTTATTAATCGAGTGGGGATGGGAAGTCTTGGAATTAGGTTAGTGGTGAGTAGAAATACGGTTCCCTTTATAATGACATCCATGGAAGGGGTTGCTCCGTATAGATTGGTAGCCCTTCCGGCCCCAAAGCTCCCGGCTGTCTCAAACAAGATTAACGCTACCTGGCTTTCATATTTTTTCTATAAATCTCGATTTAACCTATCTCCCACTTTCTTTACAATCCTATTCCCACCTCTCCTGACAGTCCGCTAATTTTGTAGGCTAGTCGTCGACCAACTTCCATCCACTTATTCCTATTCTACTAACCCCATCTTTCTCTTCTATCCTTTTACGCACATGTCCCAGGGGACCCATACCCCCCAAAATATGCCCACTGGGCTCCCTGCGGATTGCCCCCCCCCCTCTACACCATCCCACCCCGGGCTGGCGCATTTACATTGGATCGCCACAGCCGATGATCTTAATTAGAGACGAATTTTATGAATGACGTCACGAGAACTGCTTGTGAGATTACACACTTGACATCCAGAGAGGTACGACCCTCGGGCCCCAGTGTACCCGGGATGAGGATTGTAGCTTGGACAACCCTTAACGCAGGTGTCATTCGGAGGTATTTGTGTCCTCCCAACCCATGGGAAAACCTGTGCTTTATTTAGGGTCTTCATATGAACCTCCGACCCTCTTCCGGGTCTTTATATGTACTTCCGACCCTCTTTGGGGTCTTCATATAAACCTCCGACCCTCTTCCAGGTCTTTAGGTGTACCTCCGACCCTCTTCCGGGTCTTTATATGTACTTTCGACCCTCTTTTGGGTCTTCATATAAACCTCCGACCCTCTTCTGGGTCTTTAAATGTACTTCCGACCCTCCTTTGGGTCTTTATATAGACCTCAGACCCTCTTTCTGGTTTTCATATGAACCGCCGACCCTCTTTCCATCCAGTGGGGGTGTGTCAATCATAATGCAGCTGATATTTACAGGACTTTGCGCCTTTTTAGCCCCATCACCCATGGAGGCTGAAACGGTATTGGTAGCTGTAACACTACAGTCATTGCCAAGAGACACGAGTGTTGTCTCGTGGATCCTCTTCTGAACCTCTAGGTCAGGTAGTAGGTGTTCACCCACCCTACATTTTAGTGGATCTACCTAACTATATTCTTCCTTATCAATCGTACTCTCCACCTACCTCTTTTTTTGGTATCCAGGGAGGTTTCGATGGCTGAGTGCACTTACCTGTATTTGAACCCAGTCGAGTTGTTGGTTACACCACAAGGTTCCTACTCACTGCGAGAGCCGAAGACTGGGGAAGGTATTGAGTAGGTAGTGTACTGGGTTGCCGAATCTATTCACTCCTACTAGTACACAAACAGACTGGCTACTCTGGACATATTCTTTGGCGTCAAAACTCTTGAGCACAAATTTATTCTGTTGACAAAGACCACCTAAGCTCAGTTCTGAGGTCATGTATGTGTAGAGACAAAGACCCTATTTTTTACTAACCAATTTAGCTCGATGTGCATGTATAGAGTGAAGGCTTTAAATGTTAAATTCATTCATCTAACCTCCCCATTTGTTTTCCTTGCACCCCAAACTGGTTGTATGCTGTGGTCGGGGCGCTGTTCTTTCTGATCCGTTGCAATATCTTTGCTTACAAAATTCCTTCTCTGGGGGTTTGGCCATGTTGCCTCAGGTGAAGTGCCTTACCAATCGGCTAATGCTTTTACAAAGGTGGGATTCTTCGTAAACTTAATATGTAGTGCCACATTGTAAGGCGAAATAGGATTGACAATGAAACCTCACAGATGAGTGTCATATAAATCCTATGAAGACAGGAAATATGCAGACCTTTATTTACTGTCAAAGGGCTGTGAAAGACAAAATCGTATTCTTGAAATTTGAGATAATTTTTCTCTATCTCCGTGCGCACACAAATAAACATCCAGTAGAGTAAACTCCTCCCGAGCCGTGTAAGTGGCTAACAGTGAGCCACGCCCAGTGTTTTCGTTGCATTATATACAGCTCTGGGTAGAGCCTAAAGAGGTCAATCAGATAGTCAGGTAGTCAGAATTATAGTCGGAAACAGACTAAAATATAAGTAGGCCTGCCTCAAATACCTGACACAAGTTCAATCAAATTCTTTGTGCCTAAGCCTACCGAGTCCTCCGCCCAATATAGAGTCCTTGAATCCGCCTTCCGAGAATCCTTTTCCTGAGGGTAATCCCACCGGTCCTCTTACCCAGCCTACTTGTCATAACCGGACGACCTTAGATCCCCCCATAAATATTCCACGTGTATGGACGGTTTGAAACTAAAACTGGCTGTTTTACAATCTAAACGACCCGAATTTGAACATGGACTATTAACCCGCTGCTATTCCGCTGTCGCATTCCTTCATTGCTCCCAAGCACCACTCTCTCTCTCTCTCTCAGTGAAACCTTTTCTTTTCCTAGGAGTTGGTCCCAGCGAGGTTCTGGCCTTCTCGTGGCAAGGGGACTCAACCCTGAAGCCCTTTGGCGTCCTTTGATGCTACGAACAAGACTTTTTTCACAACCCTTTTTTCGCTTTTGCAATTATTCCTTTTACTGCCCTTTCTTTCCTACTCTTTGTTATGATAGTTATAAGTAGTGATGAGCATAGCTGCTTTACAAGCTTTTATTGTAATGATAGAACTGAGAAGTAAAGTATATTCAAACTGCCCCTTTTTATAGCGTTTAATCAACTATATTAATAATACATCTAGAAAAGAAACAAAACAAACTATTAGTAAAATGAATACATATGAACAAATATAGATGAGGAAGGGGGAACATATAACGCTTTTCTTTCTCCTATTTGTTTATTCTGACAATTACCTGACCTTTGCTTGTTTTTTTGACTGATTCTAGATTTTTCTTTCATGAAGGTCAGACTTTGGACGTTTCCATCGCCTTCGCTTGCCAATGCCCAAAGCGGAAACCTATTTTGATCCTTTTTCCCCGTGCGTAGAACTCGGGCAGCCTCTTTGGCCTATAAAGATGGTGTGGTGGATCCGTATCCACTATCCCAGAGGACATACCAGACCGCAACCAAATCGAGAGTTGCAGTAGCTCCCGGTACTTGTAGACTTCCGTGGTGTGGAGTCCTGTGGGAGAATGTGAAGTTAAATTTGTTTGCTATGAATTACGAGTACTTTAAACCTAAAACTTCCCCTTCTCGTAAAGGTTATCGTGCCAAACGTTTCTCAGTTCCCCTTTCGGCTTTCCTTCGCTCGTTGGTTTCCTATGCCAACGATGTGGACCCAGTCTAGATTTATCCATGCTTTTTGGTCTTGAGTGCCCCCTCTGAAACCCCGCTTACAAAAGTAGGCATGTTGACGTCAACGAATCGTTTGACTCCAGGTGTAGTGAATCCTGCCAGATGTGGTCAAGAATTAGTGGTGGTATTTTGGTATAGGTGTCCTCAACACAACCTTGTCCGAAATCTTTCTTCGATTGCTGAAGTTCCCGTATCCGTATCGTCTCACCTACATCTGAATTTTGTCAAAATATGTCGTCCATTCGAATGAATTAAATGAATACCATCTCCCACGTCTCCTAGGTAAGCTTAGTCTCCAATGCGTCACATATATACACGTTATGACTATAACTGAGAGTTCTGTTCGAGTCTCAACTTCCACATTAATTTTGACGTTTGAGCGCCAGGAATTGCCCAGGTTTATTAAAGTTGGGTACTTCGTGTCCCAACAAATCCCTACGTCGAACTACACAGACGTTACTTCAACTGCTACGAATTTGGACATGCTGGTCGTGCCTGTCGGCACCCCTGTTCCTGTGTGAATTGTGGCCGATTACCATTGCTCTGAGAGCGACAGAACACCGCGCTGTACCAACTGCGATGGTGCGTGCTAACATCACTACTTCAAAAACCTGCCCAATCATCCTATACGAAAATAGGTCCTCGCTTTGCAAGATTCTACGTCTGGACGTGCAGGAGGCTCTCCAACATGCTCGAACACAGAGGATGTTTTTCATGATGCTGCATTAAACTGACCGTTACATTCGAGTTTCGACACGCCTATAACATCTCATCACCCATCTTCTATCACTAACGTCAGTAATATACCGAATATACCCTCGAAGCATCGCTCTCACACCAAAATTTCTAGCCTTGCTTCCCTCTTCCCAGTGGCTCTAGACGGGACCAGCTCTCAGTGAAACCCTTGAGGACATTAGACGTTATTTGAAAGAATCCTCTGTATCGACTAATGATGGTTCTTCTACCCAGCCCCGTGGCTAAGAAGGATTCGTCGCCTGGGTCGTCAGCTATCAATAAGCGGGCTGCCTCGGCTGAGCCTTGGGTCTTCATTGGAATCTTCTCGTGGTGCTTAATGCTCTTTGTCCTCAAGCACGCTCAGTTCTTGATATAACGTAGGCCCTTTACTGGTGCAAATGGATGCATAAATGAATCCAGTGACTAGTACTAAGCCCAGATCCCCTATTTCGCTCACTCATCCTCAACCCTAATCCGATGATATTCCAACATCGCCAAACGCGCTTGTTGGATCAACCCCTCCGATATCCAGTGTCCTCGGCAGTCTCTCTTCGACCTTCCGTTTTCGCCGGGCTGTGTGCCCTAGTTACAGGCAGAGGCCTCAGTCGGTTGCTTGGGGCCCTCAAAAATATCACATCACCGCTCTTTCCAGGATCATTTTTCCTGTCAAGGTACTCTTCGAAATCTGCTCTCAGACCACCCCCCCTTAGTTATTTGAACTAAATCTCAGCCACAAGGAAAAAAAATATCTACTCTGGTATTTAACTGACCCACATAATATCCTCCATTTTACAATGGAATAGTAAAGGTGTTCTTCCCAATTTGGAATAACTCGGACTCTTTTGACGATTCTCAAACCTGCCGTTGTTTGCTTTCGTAACAAAAGGTACTCGCCGCAATCTGTCAGTACCTGGTTTTCCTATCTTCAACCTTGTTGCTCTTGTGGGGATCTAATCTTGCGGTGGGGTGTCGGGTATGGTTTAATCTTTTAGATCAGTTGCCCTCCCATTTTTTTTATTGAGATTTTAATGCTAGTCACCCATATTGGGGCGACGTTACTTGTAATGTAAAAGGTAGTGTTTTAGAGCCAGTTTTTATTATTCGACTTTCTCTGCATTTTAAATTCCGGCGATTTTAAGTCTTATAATGTCCAGACCAACTCTTAGCGGTGTTCACTTCTCTCATCTCCGGATTGTCTCAGACTTTCGGTCTTTGATGGGAGTCACCACTTCCCTAGTCTTGTCGGTCGTTCACTATAGCCCTTATCCAACCAGGCCTCTTAAAGTGTGACTTGACCATGTTGATTGGGAAGGCTTCCGAGAGGCGTCTTTCACAAGTGCCTCCATGGGGACACACTATGATGTGAAGGCGGTGAATTGGTACTTCACCTATTTACAATGCAGCCAGAGACCATTCCCCAAAGGCAACCCGTAACGGGTCACTCAACTGTGCCACGGGTTACCTCAGAGTGCGCGACAGGGGTTAACAACTACAAGCTAGCTCATGCCCGCTTCCTGCGAAAACCAACCTTGTGTAACAAGTTTTACCAAAAGCGAGCTCCAAGCCTAAAATTTCACAGAGATTTGATGACAGGCACCAGTCGTGTGGATCATTGCTCGTAAAAGTCCCATTCATTAATGGTAGGTTCTGGCTGTCAATTGTCTACCTCAAAGCTCCCACCTCCATCTACACTTCCTGTGGAGGTGACCTCAGAACCTATAAATTCGATATCTGATCTTACAGTGTAGCGCCCACCCAGTTTTAAATGCTCTTCAGATACGTTAGCTCTGACTCCCGAAAGAAGGTGGCTATGTACCCGAACTGTTGCTTTGAGTTCCATCCGCCTCTCGAGCGAAGCCCCACTTCTAAAACTGTTCGGTGAACATCCATTATATTCACGCCACTGCACCAACTTTCAGAGTTTGAATCGATGGTGCAGTCCTTCCTTTCCTCTTTTTTTTCAGTGTATTTGACCATCAAGTAAGGCATATGGTCCTACTGAGCTATCGCTGTCAAGAGTGAGGTGGGGGGAGGGGGTGAAAACAGGAGAACGAATGCGCAATTATATCGAAGTCTAGTGGTAAAGAGGAAGACGATATAAGACAGGGTCCATCGAGTTACCAATAATTCTGGGTAGGAAGAGGAAAGAAACTGCGGTGAGGGGTGGAGTGAGTGTAGGAGGAAGATCACGGGACATAAGGTATGCCTTTTTTAATCTCTAATTTAAAAGCACCCATGGCAATGAGCCGTTTTGGCTGACCTGGCGACAATATCAAGAGTATAGCCACCCCCCAAAAAACAACTATCCTTCTATGGTGAAAATAAACTAGAAAACAAAGCCCATAAAGGACCGAGGGGGCACGCTCAGGCGTAAGGAGGCTTGAGCGATAAACCCCCTCACTCAACACTGAATATTATGGAGACCCAAAGTTGGGTATGAAAAGAACCCGTCCCGTGCCCAACAAATCAATTGAGCCCGGTGCTGGGACACGAGAATATACCGGACACTCGGTGGAAGCAAGCAGTCGTCACACTAAGGTCGATGGGAGCACTCAAGTGGCGCTATGTTCCATAACGCCACTTGGTGGTGGAAAGAAAGTTATATAAAACCATTTCCAGGACATAGAGGTCATACACCAAGCGCCAGACTGGGGTACACGGTAGGGAGGAGCGCTCCCGCAGCGAAGCAATGAAATCGCCGCGGGAAGCGGGGTGAGAATTCCATATAAATTCTCTCGGTCAGTCAAACATGCCCAACTGCCCCCACCTTTAACCAAAGAAATGAGAGCCCCCCCCCAAAATAAGACCGCAGACGAGGGTGTTCAAAAGTATTTTTATTTAGAAAAATATTTATTATTTTTTGTAGGTTAAGCTATTATGGCCTGATTGGGAAACCGCTTTCCAGGTAAACAAAGATAAGGTACATCGGGGGTGCTTAGTTGTCAGATTAAACCCGATTAGGGCCACGTTAATCTGCAGTTCCCCAACTGAGGCCAATAAAATACGCAAATTGAGGGTAAAAGGACCAAAAAAAATTGTCTGGTCCTTTTCCCACTCCTGGATGGAGCGGATTAAAGGAGAAAATACGGCGTTTAGCTCCATTCGCTTTCTTAGGGACGACTGTAAAAAAAGGGAGACGCGCGAAGGCACAGAATGTGAGCCTATGTTGGTTGCGTTAGCTCGGACGAAGTTTTCGGAGGCGCGACTTTGGCAACTTTTCTCTTTTCCTTCCTGCAATCGCAGGTCATCTCCGTCCACGAAGAGGGAATAAGGTTATGACCTTCTTCGCATTTGGCAGTTACAACACCCAGTTCGTTGGCGGCTGTGGATAATTCGTAACTTCGAGTGCCTCCGAGAGACAACACCTTGGCGAGGATGATGTCGAACGGGCGAAAACAGTTGTACATCTCAACCTGCAAGAAAAGAGAATTTTGGGGGGGCGAAAACTGTGAAGATTTTCTAATTGGAAAGAAATTCGCCCACAACAGTTCAATTTATTACTCTCCTTCATTCCTTTGTATTCATTCTTCTTCCACGCCTATTGCAGTATACATACTAAGTGTCCTTGATCAGGGGATAAGTAAGACCTATCTAGGGGACGGAGTTTGTCGAGGAGTATATAGTCTCTCCTTACTTCTGGGAGATGCCCTGGTTGGTTTTCCTCTCTTAGTTTTAAGGAACAACAATCGCACAGCTTCAAACAGGCCTTTAGAAAATCGTCTGCAAGTACACTCATCACGCAGGACCCTTCTACACCAGTGCCGGATTAAGACCTCGCTGCCTCTAAGGCACAATGAAAAGTCTAAAAACACACAAAATATTCACTCACACCACTCGCTTTCGCATTTTAACCTTTATTTGTATGTATTTAAAAACAAACAAATACTTTATTCAATGAAAAAATACAATATTACAATTCTACTTCTATAAAGGCGTATCCAGTCTTGCTGCACTGATCCTTGAATGTTGGGCATCTTGTATCGTATGTCGGATGGTCATTGCTATGTACATTATATGTGATATGATATAGGTTTAAGGTAAGGAACCAGTGAGTTGCTGCCCAATCCAAGTGGATTCTATATGACAGCTAGGATAAAACGAGGCAAATCATCTATAAAAGGTGGAGGAGACCACTTTGTGACAAAAATTTAAAGAACGAAGGGTTAAAAGATTCCTCCGCCAATATGAATCGAAGACGGGATAGTTGAAAGGGTCGGGAAATAGGACAACCGGAGAATGACGAAATGCGTGCAATCCAATAAAAGGTGGGCAACCGATTGGTCCCCACCGCAAAAACGAAGGCAAGGGCTGATATGGACACTACCCGAAACAAGTTGGCCGTGAGTAAGTCTCGTGTGGCCAAGGCGAACTCGGCAAAGGGCCACCTGATATGATATAAATATAGACTCATACATATAAAAGAAAAATGGACTGCCTACTTGGACATTAGTCGCTGTATTAAAAAGTGGCCTAGTACTAGGCTACTTTAAAATAAAATTCAAAAGGATAAAAAACAACACCCGCCCCCCCCAAAAAAAAATGGGAAAGGGAAGCGAGCAGTAAGCAAGCTTCTGCGTCGAGGGGAGGTCCCCCGGCGCAGGAGCGTTCGACCTATAAGGGGGAAAAAAAACAAATAAAAAAACCCTGCTTAAATAATAGGAAGAAGGCCGGCCTCCCCCCAAAAGTCAACAAGTCCACCAATCAATGTGCACGCACTCGTCCCAAGTACAAGGGACAGGCGGTAACGACCCCCCCCATCCCGGTACCGGGACAGGTAACGTGCGCGAAGATCACCCAGACTGGGACATTCGACAAGAATGTGCCGAACAGTCTGGGAGACGACGCAGTCGTCACAATACGGCGCAGGCGAGCGCTCCATCAGATAGCTATGCGTCTCAAGAGTGTCCGATTCGGAGACGACAGAAAGCGCCCTGAAGCCGTCGCGGCATTGGGGGATAGGTCCATGGGAACAGTCGCGGCACAATGGCACGCAAATTTAAGTTCCCTTCGACCGTCTCCCATCTTCTTTGCCAAGCAGTCCGAAGAGCTGCCCGTATTCCTGCCATGTAGTCGGTGTGAGGAAGAGCGAAACGCTGGTCCGGTCGCAGAGTCCTCGCGGACTCTTTGGCGCCCTCATTCCCAGCATTACTGCATGTCCATGAACCCAGCAGAAGATAATCTCGACATCCGCTCGGCTCGCAAAAACCGTGGCGTCACGGATATCGCGAACCAGGGGATGCGGAGATTCCAATGCCCCGAGAGCACTCAGGGCGCTTTGTGAGTCGCTATAGATCACAATCCGGTCTCCGAACCGGGCACGTCACGTAATCTCCCGTACCGAATGGTGTATTGCCACCAGCTCAGCCGTGAAGACCGACGCAGCGCCTGGCAGAGCCCCGCTGACTTCAAACAGAGGGGATACGGCGTGGAAGCCGACCCCCTCTTGGGACTTGGAGCCATCCGTATACACTCGCACGGTTCCAGCGTGACACGAGGTGTGCTCCAAAAAGGTGAACGCAATACTCCCGGCGCTGTACAAACTTTGGGAGCAGAGGCGTGGCGACAAATAGCCAAATGTGGTACCCTCCAGGGTGGCGTCCTGGGCAGAACCAGGGGCGCCACCGGCCCGAGAGCTATATCTACCTCTCGAAGGAGTTTCCTGGCCCTAAACCCAAAGGGCTTAGGGTATGACTGGCGTCTCTCGGCGGCATAGGCACCATCGAGATCAGTTGCGGATGCAGTGAGAGCTGTTGGCGACTGAGGGAGGCACCGGGCTCACGCGTACAGGCGAGTGATGCACTGCACGCGGCGTAGAGCGAGTGGCATCTCCCCAGCATCGACCAACAGGCTCTCAATGGGGGAAGTGCGGAATGCACCGGTCTCAAGGCGAAGGCCGGTGTGGTGGATCGAGTCCACCTTCCGCAATAAACGCTCGGCTGCGGATGCATAAAACTCGCATCCGTAGTCGAGCTTCGAACGAACAAAGGATCTATAAAAAAAGTAAGGCAGTAGCCCTATCAGCGCCCCAAGCGCTGAACGTCACGGAACGGAGAATATCCATGGCGCGGGTACAAGAGACCCTAAGGCTGCGAATATGAGCCTCCTCCTCCACCTTACCCAGCAATTAATCCACACCTTGGTGCAGAAACCTTTACACAACAAATCTATAACAGAGCCACCAAAAGGTCGGGAAAACAAAGCCAAAGACAACAAATTCAAAAGGTAAATTATACCATAACACCAATTTTGAGGCCCACTTCTTCCATGCCTACCTTCCAAACGATCTAAGTCGGATGACGGGGAAATGTAAACTCGGGCACCTGAACACCAGCCTCCGGAAAGGAGGTAACAGCAAGGAGGCAAGGAAGAGCGCAAATCGCGAACCCATCAACCCCACCTCCATCCCGAGGGGACAAAGACAACTGCTTCTACCTTACCCAGTAATTAATCCACATCACATCTAGTTACGGAAACCTTTACAAACAAATCTAAATAACAGGGCCACCAAAACGTGGGGAGGGGGGGGGCGGAGAAACGCAAAAAATACAACAAATTCAAAAGGTGAATCATATCATAACACAACCTTTGAGGCCCGGTCCTCCATGCCTACACAAGGGGACGGAAGGTGGGAGTGATCTTATCTGGCAGCAGCCAGAGGATAAAACCGGCTAAAAAAACACCCTCTACAACAATGATAGGGCATACCGAGGGCCCAAGGGCAGAGTTTCCTCCCTCCTGAACAAGTCAGTAATGATTTAAAACTTCACCTAGTATGGAGGCAGCGGACCTCCTTCAGTGACTCGCTCACACCCATTTCCGAATGTGCAGAAGCCTACGAGAAGCAGGTAGCGACCCCGCTCATCACGGTACCACGATAGGTAACGCGGACGAAGCTAGCCCAGATTAAGGGAATTCAACCTTGATGTGCTGGATAGTCGGGGGGGGGGGGGGGCAAACAGTCTTGGCTGAAGGGTTCAAGGGGTGTGCTTAATCCATCAGCGGTGCGTCCAGTGAGTGTGGCGCCCACCAAGACAAAAGTATCATTAAAAAAATAATAAAAAAATTAACAGTGATCAATTGATGTAGGATTGGCGCGCTTCAACGCCACAAAAAAAAACTACCTGCCCCTCCTACCCCATCACTTTGCACACGCCGACCCCCCTTCATAACAATGGGCTGCTAGGGGCAGTAACTGGACAGGGGGTCCAGGCACACCCCCTCCATGCACATCATCCACTTCCTCAATGGTCAGCCCTTTCACACTCAATCACATAATCCACCCATTTTTTGCACAGTCTTCCAACCCTTCTCACACTCACTTTCAGTTAACTTCATTCACACCATCTCTTAACCAGTCACACCTCATTCTCTCCCCCTAGCTCACACCGAGCATCCCTCTCAAATTGTCCATTTGCACTGCTCTACCTAGAGATCTTTCCTTCTCCTTCCATAGCATAATCTCACTCCCATACAGCCAAAGTTGGCACCATCATACTCTCATGCAGCTTCTTGCCATACCCCACACTCAAACCCTTACCATTCACTAATCTCTAATCGTTCCAGCAACTTTCCTACCACTTAAAACCTTGAGGTCAAAATCTGCTTCATCTGTACTACTACCATTAAAATGCATACTAAATACTTAAAACTTCACTATTGTTTAGTATTGATACCATGTAGGCCAAATTGAGGACGGCCTAAGCATGATAAGCAAAGTTTTACTGTAAAATGTTATGCCCATCGCACCCCCTACATGCCCTTTCTTCTACTATCAATCATTCTTACATACTCTACACACCCCCTGATTTAAAATCCTTTACTCTAACCTGGTCCCTCAGCAGTCTTTTCCGCAGTCTCCCATCTTCTTTGCCATGCAGCCCGAGGGGAGGATCTGATTCTTGCCTTGTAATCAGAATAGGAAAAGGCAAAATGCAGTCTAGTTGCTCACTACCCATAAACTATCTAGGAACCCATCAACCTTGCATGAAGGATACTGAGAACTAAGGGTTATGGAGATTCCAATGCCCTGTGAGCCACCAAAGATCACAATCCAGTCTCCAAACCGGGCACGTTGAGTTATCAGGTGTACTGAGGTGTGTAGTGCAATCAACTTTGGTCGTAAAGACAGACGCAGCGCCTGGTAGAGCATGCTGACTACAAAGAGAGAGGATACGGCGCAAAAGCCAACCCCCTCCCGGGAATTGGACCCATCTGTGTACACTGGCATGGATCTAGAGTGAAACAAAGTGTGCTCAAAAAAGGTTGAATGCAATACTCCCGGCATGATGGAAGCTTTGGAAGCAGAGGCGTGGCGAAAAATAGTCAAAGGCAGTATTCTAAGGGTGGCATCCTGGGCAGAAGCTGAGGCATGACCAGCTGGAGAGCTACATCGAGCTCTTGAAGGAGTTTCTTAGCCATAAAACCAAAGAGCTTAGGGTATGACTGGCGTCTCTCAGTGGCATAGGTACTGTTGAGATCTGTTGCAGATGCAGTAAGGCCGTTGGCAACTGAGGGAGGCATCGGGCTTGCACATACATGGGCATAATGCAGTATAGAGTGTAGAGCGAGTGGCATCTCCCCGGCATCGACAAATAGGCTCTCAATGGATGTACAGAAGGCACTGGTCACAGGGCGGATGCATAAAACTCAGGATCCTTGGTCAAGATTTGAACAAACAAAGGATCAGTAGAGAAGTACTGAATGTCACAGAACTAAGAATATCCATGGTGCGGGTTCAAGAGACTCTTAAGACTGTGAATATGAGCCTCCCAAATGAGGAACAGTCAAAAACAAGACCAAGGAAATAGTACAAATCCTGAAAAGCTCCAGCCAAAGCCAATTTAGGAACAAGTCCAGGTCGGGATGGAGCCGTGAATGGAGGCAAAAGTGCACCACCTTAGTTATGGTCGAGGAAAACCAAAACCTGTGTGCTTTGGGATAACAAAAGATGCAGTACAATTCCTGTTGGAGGATACTCCAGAGTTGGCATCTGGGCCGCACCAAAAGAGATTGAAAGGTTGTCCATGTAAAGCATAGTTAGATCTTCCAAAAGAAAAAGATTATAACGTTGATGTTCAGGGTAAAATGTGCAACACTGACACTTCCCTGTGGGATACCCTCTTCCTGCTCCATTGGGCCAGAGACTGGTCCCCCCACAAGTATGCGGAATAGATCTTGCCAAATCTCCCAATAAAGATCAGTGCCTCCCAATCTTTATTGGGAGGCACCCCCCTCGCGTGGAGTCTCCATGATACAGTATCGCCATGCAGTATCATAGGCCTTCTCCAAATCAAAAAAACAGTGGCGTAGTGATGTCTATGAAGAAAGGCTTTGCAGACAGCATTTTCCAGTGGGAGTAGAGGATCCGACATGGAGTGTAACTTGCGGAACCCACATTCTGCAGAAGACAGGTGGCCTTTGCTGTCCAAGAAAAAGGCTAATCTAACATTTGCAGAAAGGCCACACCTCGCTCACCCAGGTGTCTGGAGAATGGGAGGGGGGTCCTACAAGAACTGCAAGAGGGATCTCTCCATTAAGTGAAGAGAGGTATGCACACCATGAAGAGTGGCAGGCAGGCTTTGAAATATAATGGAATCTAGCCCTACCTTGATGAAATTCACTGACAGTGATGTGGATCGGGCAGCGCTTATAGTGCATCTAGGCATATTGCTTCTCTATGAAGGCCATCTTACACTCAGCAGACCACAAAAGAAAAGGGACGACGTGCAAAATGACTAGACATTCTAGGAATAGTACTTAAACCCATGGTCGTTTCCAGAGAAAAACTCAATGGCCTCATCCACTGACCTAAACTCATTGACTGAGAGAGAAATCACCATCTTCCTGAAATGCAGACAACTGGGGCGTGGTTTCAAGTAGCAATGGCCCCCAAAATGTGAATTGAATGGGAAAGTGGTCACTAGCATGAATGTCATTGAACCCACCCAATCAGGCTGTGCTTCCAGACAGCATAGGGACACATCTAAGCGAGAAAATGACGCAGTTGGTTCTAGGGCAGTGATGCATAAACTTATACACATTTACAACACCCACTTCCAGCTCATCAATCAAGTCTGTTAGGACCTAACCCATAGGATTGATCAAGATGTATCTCCAGAATTGTTTAAATCACAGGCCAGTTGAAAGGTCCTTGGCAACCGTGCCACATGGCAGTAGTCTTCCAGATTGAAGTCGCTGACGATGGAATGTACGCAGAAATAACAGTATCCTATTCAGGTGAACTCCACTGCCTAAAAGAAGGTAGGTACTTATAATAAATACCAGAATGGAGAAATCATGTGGGTCGGGGGCATACAGCCAGCATAGTTTGGCAAAAAAATAGCTAGCGGGAAAGGGAAGGAGACAAGCCTCCACTGTCCACCCAGTTGGCTAGTAGTCTACAGCAATTCCTTTGAAGGAATATGTCCTCTGAGCTTAGGTCGGAGATGTGGGTGGCCTCTCCGAAGTGAAGACCTTCACAGGAATGGTCATACACTTCCCGGAGCGAGAACTCTGGGTATGTTGGCCATACAAACGCTGTCACCTTAGAGGACTTATCAAGGGAGGTTGAGGTTGCTATGCGAGTCTTTTCTTCCCTCCGCATCAAAACCTTTGTAGGGAGGGCAGCTTCAGAGGTGGGGGTCCCTCCTTTGGATCATCCACCATTTCTGATCTAACTTGAAGTGTAAGGATGGTTCTCAAGACAATGCCCGCCATCTCGCATGTTTTGTCTTCTAAGGCATAGACAACGAGTAGCCTAGCCTACTCGTTTCACAAAGTTCATAGTAGAATCCAGTGTCACCTGTACAGGCGAGCCATTGAGTGTCCGAATAGGAGTCACCATGGCTGCATTCACCAAACTAGCACCGTACGAGGAGGGGCGACCGTCAGTTCCCTAGCTAAAACCCTATCTAATGCAAGGCACTACTGGAGCGTGTCTTTCAGACACCATCCTACTATCAGTAGATCAAATGATAAGCATTTTAAGACAAGAGGCTTGAAAACATGGGGTCTCAAGGCCTCTAATCTGGTCAGGGTGTGCAGCAGCACACACCAACCAGAAGTTATTCAGTGGATGATTGCTCCACAAGGGCCACAGCCCCTAACTGGGTATGCAGAAGCAGGAAGACAGAGTAGTGGCTCCCATACTAAGTTGTACTTATCGTCAGCAAGAAGGCCAAGATCTAAAGATGTTATGTGATAAAACCTGAGACTTTTAGTTGACCTGGTAATCAACAAGGCAGTAGACCCCACCCTTCATAAGCAGTACAGCCTTGTGCATCAAAGAACAGCTACAGGGAAATTGGCAGCCCATTAGGCACAGGGAAGGAGGTATATAGGCAAAACGACATTGACTTAATTCGAGCCACAACACCCAGGATTCCTCATACCTGGTTCTTTGCAGACTGCGTGCATTAAAGGGGGATTGTTTATAGAGGTTACAAAGCCTTTCTGACAGAGCATTAGGTAGCTGCTCAGGTCCTTACGCCAAGATAAAAGAAATAAGGAGGGGAGAAAAGGGTGCAGAGAGCGGGAAATGCACCAGCTTCCCAAAGCCCTCAAGCGACTCAGTGAGCCAGGAGGACGTGAGGCTCCTCCAGGTACCAGGTGTAGCTGGATACACCGGGTACCCCTGCAGGTCAAGAGTCCATGAGGAGAGATCCGAAAGGAAAGTGGTGAATGTAGAAGTGAAGATATAAAGCAACAGGTCCTGCAAATAGTGGGGGCAGGGAATGTGGTTTGAAGGTGATGCCAAAGGGGGAGGATGTGCCACTCCTCCAGGTAACCCCCCTGCTGGGGCAATGAGGGACAGATCCATGCAATTAGAAAGGGGGGAGATGGCAACTTCCCATGCGATGCTCCCATTTTCCTACTCTGTGTAGACACCCCCTCCCCCCTGAGTCATTCTCAGTAAGCCCTACATGCACAGGGACCAGCAAAAAATAATCACTATCACCACGAAGGGCATCACGAGCACTAGGAACGAGAGTACATGGAAATTCCAAAGCCTCAAAGGCAATTAAAGCCACCTAGAGGAGGGGTTTTTTTTTGTTTTTTTTAATTAAGGGGCTATCTGGCGACTGCCGACTTAGGCATTAGTCGCCGTAAACAAACAGCCTAGTTCTAGGCTACTTTAAAAATTAAACAGGAAACAATAAAAAGAAATAACAATAACAATAAAGAAGCAATAACAAAAACAATAACAACAACAACAAACCGGGTTAAATGAAAGGGAGAAGGCCAGCCTCCCCCAAAAAGTCAATAAGTCCACTAGTCATGGTGCACGCACTCGTCCCGAGTACAAGGGACAGGCGGTAGCGACCCCGCCCATCCCGGTACCGGGACAGGTATCGTGCGCGAAGATCACCCAGACTGGGACATTCGACAAGAATGTGCCGAACAGTCTGGGGGACGACGCAGTCGTTGCAATAGGGCGCAGGCGAGCGCTCCATCAAGTAGCGATGCGTCACACGAGTGTGTCCGATTCGAAGACGACAGAAAGCAACCTGAAGCCGCCGCAGCATTGGGGGATAGGTCCATGGGAACAGTCGTGGCGCAATGGTACGCAACTTTAAGTTCCCCTCGACCGTCTCCCATCTTCTTTGCCAAGCAGTCCGAAGAGCTGCCCGTATTCCTGCCATGTAGTCAGTGTGAGGAAGAGCGAAACGCTGGTCCGGTCGCAGAGTCCTCGCAGACTCTTTGGCGCCCTCATCGGCGCGCTCATTCCCCGCAATTCCTACATGTCCAGGAACCCAGCAGAAGATAATCTCGACATCTGCCCGGCTCGCCAAAACCGTGGCGTCACGGATTTCGCGAACCAGGGGATGCAGAGATTCCAATGCCCCGAGAGCACTCAGGGCGCTTTGTGAGTCGCTATAGATCACAATCCGGTCTCCGAACCGGGCACGTCGCGTAATCTCCCGTACCGAGTGGTGTATTACCACCAGCTCGGCCGTGAAGACAGACGCAGCGCCTGGTAGAGCCCCGCTGACTTCAAACAGAGGGGATACGGCGTGGAAGCCGACCCCCTCTTGGGACTTGTAGCCATCCGTATACACTGGCACGGTACCAGCGTGACACGATGTGTGCTCCAAAAAGGTCGAACGCAATACTCCCGGCGCAGTACAAGCTTTGGGAGCAGAGGCGTGGCGACAAATAGCCAAATGTGGTACCCTCCAGGGTGGCGTCCTGGGCAGAACCAGGGGCGCCACCGGCCCGAGAGCTATATCTACCTCTCGAAGGAGTTTCCTGGCCCTAAACCCAAAGGGCTTAGGGTATGACTGGCGTCTCTCGGCGGCATAGGCACCATCGAGATCAGCTGCGGATGCAGTGAGAGCTGTTGGCGACTGAGGGAGGCGCCAGGCTCGCGCGTACAGGCGAGTGATGCACTGCACGCGGCGCAGAGCGAGTGGCATCTCCCCAGCATCGACCAACAGGCTCTCAATGGGGGAAGTGCGGAAGGCACCGGTCGCAAGGCGAAGGCCGGTGTGGTGGATTGAATCCACCTTCCGCAATAAACGCTCGGCTGCGGATGCATAAAACTCGCATCCGTAGTCGAGCTTCGAGCGAACAAAGGATCGATAAAAAAGTAAGGCGGTAGCCCTATCAGCGCCCCAAGCGCTGAACGTCACGGAACGGTGAATGTCCATGGCGCGGGTACAAGAGACCCTAAGGCTGCGAATATGAGCCTCCCAGGTGAGGCGTCGGTCGAATACAAGACCAAGGAAACGGTGCGACTCAACCACATCCAGGCGCACCCCATTAAGAAACAAATCTGGGTCGGGGTGAAGCCGTGGATGGCGGCAGAAGTGCACCACCTTAGTCTTGGCCAAAGAAAACCGAAACCTGTGCGCTTCGGCATAGCGAGAGACGCGGTTCAATGCCTGTTGGAGTCGACGCTCCAGAGTTGGCATCTGGGCCGCGCTAAAAGAGATCGAAAGGTCGTCCACGTAGAGCGTAGCGAGAACATCTTCCGGCAGCACCGAGGTGATGCCGTTGATGCTCAGGGCAAAGAGTGTGACACTGAGGACACTTCCCTGCGGGACACCCTCTTCCTGCTCCTTTGGGCCGGAGAGGGCTCCCCCCACCCGTACGCGGAATCGACGATCTCGCAAAAATTCAGATATAAACATTGGGAGGCGTCCCCTCGCCCCCATCGTGTGGAGAGTGTCCATGATACCGTATCGCCATGCGGTATCATAGGCCTTCTCCAGATCAAAAAACACCGTGGCGTAGTGCTGTCTACGAAGGAAAGCCTCGCAGACGGCATTTTCCAGTCGGAGCAGAGCATCCGACGTGGAGTGGAACTTACGGAAGCCGCACTGTGCAGAAGACAGATAGCCTCCGCTGTCCAGGAAATAGGCTAATCTAACATTTACCAATTTCTCCATCAACTTGCACACGCAAGAGGTTAGAGAGATTGGGCAGAAACCGGTCGGAGTAGAGTGATCTCTCCCCGGCTTGCGAAAGGCAAGCACAGTAGCGATTCGCCAGGAGTCTGGGAGAAGACCTTCCACCCAGATCCTGTTGAACAAATCTAAAAGAAAGGCCATGCCTCGCTCACCCAGGTGTCGAAGCATGGCGTACGGGACATCGTCCGGACCATGGGCGGTGTCCGCGCACGAAGCGAGAGCGGAACGCAACTCACTCACGGTAAACTTGTCGTTGAAGGGTTCTCCGCCTCTGGAGGTAAAGTCCAGCCGGCGGCCTTCCGCGACATCACGACGTGCATTGAATGCTGGCGGAGCAGCATCACGGCTAGAGAATGCGGAAAAAGCGGTCGCTAAGGATTCCGCCACGGACGCGGGGTCCGAGATTGCGGTCCCATTCTCCTGGAGAACGGGAGGGGGGTCATGCGAGAACTTGCCCCGAATCCTTTTGACTCGCTTCCACACCTCAGCTAAAGGGGTCTTCCCGTTAAGTGAAGAGACGTATGCCCGCCAAGAAGAGCGGCGGGCGTGCTTCGAAATATACCGGAACCTAGCCCTAGCCCGACGAAATTCAGCGACAGTGAAATCGTTCGGGCGGCGCTTATAGCGCATGTAGGCATAACGCTTCTGTTTGAGGGCCGTCTCACACTCGGCCGACCACCATGGGAGTGGTCGGCGTGCAAAACGGCCAGACGTCCTAGGAATAGTAGTCAGGCCCACGGCGATGAGGTTGCCGGAGAAGAACTCAACGGCCTCATCTACCGACCTAAACTCCTCGACTGAGATAGAGAATTCAGTCATTTCCTGAAATGCAGGCCACCGCGCCCGCGCCAAGCACCACCGAGGTGGTCTCTCAGGCGGCAGTTGCCCTGAAAATGATATTTGAATGGGAAAGTGATCACTACCATGGAGGTCATCGACCACCCCCCAATCAAAATCAGGCTGTGCATCCGAAGAGCACAAAGACAGGTCAAGGCAAGAAAATGAAGCGGTTCTCGGACAGTGATGCGTAAACTCATCCACGTTTAGGACACCCATCTCAAGCTCTTCGATCAGATCGGCAAGGACTTGTCCCCTGGGATTTATGGAGTAATCTCCCCAGAGAGGATGCCTGCCGTTCAGATCTCCAAGCAAGAGATAGGGCCTCGGCAACCGTGCCACGACGCGGCGGAAGTCCCCCGCGTCGAAGTCAGCTGACGGTGGAATGTACGCAGAAATGATAGTATACCTCCTATCCAGGTGCAACTGCACAGCCACTACCTGAAAGGAGGTATCTAAAGAGAAAGGAAGAACGGAGACATCATGCCGGGTGTAAACCGCGCATCCCCCAGCCCGGCCATCCCGCGGTGGTGGGGTCGCAAGACCCTTATACCCCGGGAGGGCAGGCAGGGGGCACGCGCCTAGCATGGTCTCCTGCAAAAAAATAGCTAACGGGGAACGGGACGAGGCGAGCCTCCGCAGCTCCTCCCAGTTGGCCCGGAGTCCACGGCAATTCCATTGAAGGAATATGCCCTCCAGGCCTAGCTCGGAGGAGACGCGGGGGCCCTCCTCGAATTGAAGACCCTCACGGGAATGGCCGTACGCTTCCCAGGGGCAGAACCCCGGGCGCTGTTGGCCGGACAAAGCGCTGGAGGCGCAGTCGCCTTCGAGGACTTATTGGGGGAGGTTGGGCTCGCCATGCGAGTCTTTTCCTCCCTCCGCCTCGAAACCTTAGGCGGGCGCTGCGGCTTCGGAGGCGGGGGGCCCTCTTTTCGAGGAACCACCGTCTCCGAGCCACTCGCTCCACCTCGGGGCGTGGGCGAAGGAGCCGAAGCTCCTTTGTTGCTGTCCTCCTTTCGGGGGACAGCTTTAGGAACCCCTGAAGATGGCCTAGCGACCATCTTCAGGGGTGTTGCCTCCTGTGAGTCTAACGACTCGGTGGAGGCGCGTGGCCGTTTCGCCTTGCGGGAAACGGTCACGCTGGGGGAAGAGGGGGGAGCCCTGGTTTTAGCCGGGGCTGGATATGAACCTTTTTTGCCGCCAGCTTTACCAGGGGAGCGCCCGGGTTGGGTAGAGCCCGCAGAAGGGCTCCGAATAGGCGCGGAAACAACCGTGCTCGTTGGCCTGGATGGGCCAGGAGCAGAGGGTGCCTTTCGAACTACTGAGGCATATGACGTCCCAGGCAGAGCTGGGCGCTCCAGGACCAAGTCCTTAGCCTCGCGGAATGAGAGTCTATCATGGGCCTGAACGGCCAGGATTTCTTTCTCCAGGAGATATGCACCACATTGCTTCGAAGAAGCAGGGTGCGGCTCTCCGCAATTGACACACTTGGCCACACACGATTTGGATTTATCGTGTGCGACCTTGGAGCAATTTACACAGACTTCGGGTGACCCCGATTTTGCACGTCTACATGAGCGATTCGTATGGCCGAAGCGGTGACAGTAATAGCATCGCCGCGGCAGTGGCACGAATGCCTTCACGCGGTAGCGGTACCAACCGGCACGCACCGACTCAGGGAGCTTGTCACTGTCGAACGTGACGAAGAGTGTAGGGGTGGGTCTCGAAGCCCCTCCCTGTTTTCTCATCACACGTTCGACCTTGACCGCCCCATGGTCGGCCAGCTCTAGGGTGATGTCCTCAATGGAGTAGTCAACGAGTTCCCTCGCATAAACTACTCCTTTCACAAAGTTCATGGTACAGTGCGGCGTCACACTCACCGGGGTGCCATGAAGTGTCCGAAGAGCACTTATCTTGGCCGCCTCGGCGGGATTCGCCGCATTCGCCAGAAGGCTGCCGTCCGAGAAACGGGTCACCTTCGGCTCTCTACCAATTGCACTAGCTAATCCTCTCCTCTGATGGATCATGTTGCCCTTGGACAACATGGTGCCATCAGTGGAGCGAATAACGAGGAAGCGTTTGAAGCCAGCGGGCTCAAAAACGCCAGGTAACCTCTGAATGAGGGGCCCCGATGTCATCGAGGCTCCGCCCTGTGCACTTTTGGTGTTAGTCTTGGTCAGGGGCTCCGCACACGAGGGGGTAGAGGGGCCGGATGTGCCGATCTTGGCTTGGTCGCCTACCAAAGTGGCAGCAGACCCATCCGTCCCCGCAGCCCCCGCGGATGGAGAGGAGCCCCGAGTCTTTTTTGTCTTTTTAGTCTTCTTTGTCTTTTTCTTTTTTGGAGAGGAGGGCCGGGAATGAACCCGTTTTTCACCTCCGCCGGCAGAAGCCCCCAGGCCAGATGGACCGGCCTCAGCCAGGTCCCTCTCTGAAATGGAGAAGGTCCTGGTTGTCGTAGGGGCACCTGTCGGAGGAGATCCCTCCCCTCCTTTTACTGCCTCGGAGCCCTCAGCCATTTGAGGAGGACCTTGCATAGGGTCGGATTCGGGTTCGGTGGTTGGCGCCGAGCCCGAATTCCCCCCCATGGAAGGCCCTACCGTCTGAGGCTGGGTCTCCTCAAGGACCATGTTTATCACAGGAGGGGCCTCCAGTTGGCCATCCCCTCCCAGGACATCGCAGGTCCCCTTGGCAGTGTCGCCAGTCTTGTGTGGGGAGGCACAGGCCTTGACCCCAGCAAGGTTTAAAATTCTTGCCAGCAGGTCTTTTGAGGGAAGCGACCGAAGGGGCCTGGCTTCCCTCTCCCCCCTAAGGGGGTTTGCCCTACCGAGCCGCTTTGATGGGGAGCGGCTGGCTAAGGGCTGCCTGCTGGCTTTCTTGGCAGTCCCCTTGGAAAGAAAAGAGGGGACTGCCGCTGGGAAAAGGGAGGTGCCCGAAAGCACCTCCAGAGAAGGGGGTGAGGGGGAGTCCCCTGCACCCGTAGGCGAAGGAGAGGAGTAAGCCTCCTCTCCGGTTAGAGAAATATGGAGGGTCCCCTGTGCAAGCACAGGAAGGGGGGACCTCCATTTTTTTGCGGGAGCTGCCCGAGGGCGGCTCCGTCGATGGAACAGGGGAAGTTGAGGGTTGGGTTTGTTTTGTTTTTTTATCATCATTGGGCATGGTGACCCTTTTTTAAACACGGGATGCAATCGTGCACACCTCTTGCAGTAGCCCGCACTGCGAGAGGTGCTTACAAGCCTGGCAGAGCCAGGCGCCGCCATTTAAGACCACCCCTCCCGCCTGGTGGCCTGGCAGTCCATCGGCATGGCGGCTCCACCTTAGACACGGCGTAAAAATTAATAGATTGTGAAGAGGAGAGGAAAAGGGATGTGAGGAAGGTATGGGTGGGGATGAAGCAGGTAGTTAAAAACCAGCCACCCCAGACCGGAGCTCAGGGGTTAGGGAACATTGTCCCCCACCCCCTCAGCCCCGATGCGGGACGGTTGGCTGAAAGGAAGGTCAGCATCTACCCTGTGAAATTAGAGGCTGACCAGAGAAAGTTGTGGGAGAGGTTGTGTGAAAAGAGAGGAAACAAGTGTTTTGAAGGAAGGAAGAGAGGCTAAGCTGGGGCCGGACGGAGTGCTGAGTCCCGTCAGCACGGCGGCCAGGATGGCAAATCGCTGCGCCCCTTACGGGGCACCTAGAGGAGGGACCATCAATGCCTTACAATGATGGTTCTCCAACGAATCTAGACTCGATGAATGACGTCGGCCGTTTCTACATTGGCGAGGCGGCCATGCGGGGGGGAAGGGGCACAGAAAGCTCTGCATCCTTTGGCCTGGATGGGTAAGGAGCTGAGGGTAGCTTTCCTTGAAAGGCACTAGGTACATGTGTGTGCTGACTGCTCAAAGACCCTTCCAAGCACCTGTGGTATGTGGTCTGAATCCTTAGGACTATGACCTCCTCCCCCAAAAGATATGAGTCGCAACAATGTGTTGGGCCTCATAGCCTAACATGAAAACATCTGGGCAAAACAAAACCTGGACCCATGTTACACACACCCTTTCTACACACTGCCCTGTAAACTAGACCAAACCACCCAAGCACACATTAACAGATCAGACTACAACTTCAACAATCTGTATGCACATTCCAAATACCTCCTCCTAGATACTATCCACCAAAATGAGCCTGCACTCAACTACCTTCCAACACAACACTATCGTGGGTGGCTTCAATGCTCATGAAAATGCCTCCAGGGCTAGAATCCCAAAATAAAGAAGAGCATGCAGCATCACAACACTTTAACCACTATTCATACTGAACAACCCTCCAACACCTCCCTGTACATCATTAACCCCCTCCCCACCTGCAACCTCCATCGCAAAACTGCTTACAATATAACCTCTCTTAGGAGACCCCGACATCTTTCCTCCTAAGCGATCCTGGGTTTGACCTCGAGTGAAACAAAGAAAGTGAATGGCAAAACATACCAAATCAATTTGATGTTGTCTAACATTGACCTTTTTCAGTGTGCCTTGAAATGGATTATGTAGCATGTTATTTCCAACAGCTAAAATCAACACTGAAGCCTGCTGTGGATTCACACTTTGAACACGACATGTGACAATGTTTCCAACTTCTGGCATCACTGAGGTTTCACTTCCTCTTGTAACCTGAAAAGAAAATTATAATTAGAAGGCAATGTAGATGTCTAAAATCTGCCCTGTAGAGGGGAGATAGGAATACCACCACTATGGTGGCACCAGACTGCATGCGACTTCATTCCCCTCTTCATAAAATGGAGAGAGATCAGTAGGGAGTCCATTCTCTTAGGGATTTACCAGCCACAAGCTACTTTTAAGCAATATATTCTTTCCTATCAAGTTGCCCCCCCCCCCATCCACTTCAAAAATGGAGTGGTAAAACCTCTACTGAGGAAACAATCTTTGAGAACCTCATTATCACTTAGCAAATAACTAAAAATCGAATGGAGTAATGTCTAATGAGCAGAGAGACTGTGACCTTCTAGTGCATACTTGTAATGGACAACACAGTAAATGGAAAAATTATAAAGAGATTTCCTCTTGATAGAGAACTATCATGATGGTTGAACTTTGGCTAAATAACCTACAGGCACTCTACCCACAAGATATGGCTCTATGAAACTCTTGGAAAACGCCCATCATTTAAAACTGCTGAAGAATTCCTAATTTGGTCATGATGAAAGCTAGAAAGCACTTAGATATTAAATCTGCCTTTAAAATAATAAAGACTGAAGATAGATTGAGGGTATTAAATATGTTCTCATTTGAAAGAAAATATGTGAGGGGAGATATGATTGAGCTTTTTTAAAATCTGTTCTGGGGTGGATAAGTTGGATTTTAGCAAGTTATTTGAGTTGGAAGGTAGTAATAGGGCTTGGGGTCACCACCTAAAAAATAAAAAACAGAGGTGCAGGTTGGATGTTAAAAAAAAAAAAATTCACCAATAGAGTGGTAGGTAGATTACTGGAATAGTTTGCCACCTGAGACAGTAGATAGTCCAAACTTGAATGTTTTCAAATGCAGATTAGATGATTATATGGGAAGGGAGGGTTAACTTGGGGGGTTATTCTGGACTCATTCCTGTGGATGCAGTTTTTTATTATTGTATATTATGGGTGATTTGGATTTTGAAGAGGCTTGATGATGATGCCTTTTGTTTTTCACATATTCCTGTGGATGGTTCAAATTCTATATTGTAGATGCATGATCTGACACAATCCTCTGGATTATTTAAATTGTATATTGTAGATGCATGATCTGACACAATCTTATGGATGCATTTTGTGGGTGGGTTTTGACAGATGTGAATGACCTTTGACAGGCCCTTGTGGCTTTTGTCATCTGTGAAATTATGTTATGTTGCACCAATAGGTTAACTAGTTCTTTATTCATATCCTAAGGTTAAACATTTTCTGGACAAGCCATACATTTGTGCACAAGATATAGCGACAGAACACAAGGTAAACTTAGTGTAATCCAATTGGAAGTGTGACTGCAACATCGTTTAGAACACTCCTTTGTATATACACTATATGGTGGTATCTGCATCAAATATTACATTTAAGTCAAGTTCTGATGTCGCTCTTCTTGAGAATGCCAGTAGCTTTTACTGGGTCCAATTCAGGCAATCACTTTCTTTAGCAAAAAATAATAATTCACAAGGGGGGTTTTCCACTGTTCTGCACAGATTATGAGGCCTTTTATCTCTCAGTGGCAATCTACAGTTTAAACCAGTCTGAACCAGTATATGGCAGCTAGCATCCAGCAACTAACCAACAAGATGTGGTTTAACTTCACTCTAATTGGAACCAGTCTTTCCATTCAGGACAGTAGTCTAGAGCAAAGAAAAAGTTGATCAGGATTATGATAGCCATAATTTCCTCAGAGATGCAAATATGGGTAAAATAGGTTAAACCTTTGACAATATATAACAATATGCTAAGAAAATTAAGTGAAAGGATAGTAGAAAACAACTCCATCCAGGTACAAGTACCAAAAATTTTTAAAATATACCAGTATAGAGGAACCCACGCAATTATGACTGCCTCTAAGGATCCAGTGATCATTTTGTACCAGCATTGTACAAATGAAAACAAAATTTCAGAACCTAACAAAATAATAGCCATAAACAAAGGAACACAGATGCAGGACCTATTGATTGCAGTGAGATCTGAACCGAGGGCATCAACAATGTGTGGTAACCAGCAAAAAGTCAACTGGAATTGCGACTCCAGCCAGCAACTAACCACACCCAAAGTGGCTTAACTTTGCTACAATTCAAAGTGGAGTTTCTTGACTTCAAAAAATAATTAACATAATAGCCTGAAGTATCTTTGTAAATTTAAAATTTGCAAATGATAGTAAATGTGCCTAAACACGACAATTAAATTACTGATATAAATAACCTTTTCAATGGCCAGTTAAATAAAAAATAAAAGAATGTAAAAAAAATATATGTATAACTGCAACCAGAACCTAGGAACCAGCAGTTGGAAAAATATTGTAAGGAAACGTTGATATGATAGAAAGTAAAAATTTGAAAAATATGTTGAACTGGCAGTTGGGTGCATTCAGTTTTGTATGGGTATCATTTCAAGGCTTATTTGCATTCCGTCACTTTGAGAAGTAGATATCCAACATCATTTTTTTATGGGTGTTATTCCCTTTTTGAATTTATACATAGCCTCTCTTTGAAAGAAGAAACCATTCATGGATGTATTAGTTATATTATTTGAGACAGTCCTTTTTAGAGTAATGAAGAGGCTAATTTCAGTAAGGACCCTGTACTACTTTCTTATAAGTAAATTTGATAATGCTAATCAAAATTTTTGTTTCTAACATCTCCCAGGCTGACTTTAATGATACATCTTGCTGAGAGAAAACTGGGTGCCTCTGGCCCGAAACCTATTGTAAAAAGCATAGAAATTTTGAATCACAAAAGCACAGGAAAATTTATTGATTTAACATTAAAAAATGAGATCAATTGTTAAATCCCAACACAATTTGTATTGATTTAAATGTAATAAAACATGTAGACATTACTAAAATTTAGTAAACCAAATAATGGCAACTACTGCACAGCTGCAGGATATACAATATTTTTTGTCTTTCCATTATCATTAGGAGTGATGCTCTAGGTTTGGATAAGCCCTAAGTTGCAGTTCTTCAATATCCTTCACCAAAATTCCACAACCTCCTGGAAGTGAAATATCCCTTGTCTGAAGTCTCCTGACAAAAGAAGGGTCACTGCCCATGAGCTGGTTGTTTTGCCTAATGTCCTGTAGTGTTTTATCCAAAGCTTCTAAAGCCTTTCTGTGAGCCATAGTGCATTCATCCCAAACAATAACTGAGGTTTCTTGCAAAAGATTTGCCACAGTGGTTCGTCTCTTGATGCTGCAGATTGGATTTTCATTAACATTCAAATTTAATGGAAGCTTGAATGTGGAATGGGCTGTTCTGCCTCCTGATAGAAGTGTGGCAGCAATGCAGGATGAGGCTACTGCAAGTGCAATCTTTCTCTGGGTTCTCACAGCTGATAGAATAAAGTTTATAACAAAAGTTTTTCCAATTCCTCCTGGAGCATCCAAGAAGAATATTTCACCCTTGGCGGAATTTACATTTCTTAGGATCATTTCATATGCTGTTCTTTGATCCTGATTTAAAAGTGGCTCATTGATCTGCACCATGACAGCAAGTCCCTCAATATTGTAGCTCATCTCTCTCAAGGTTTCTCTATTCATTGAAAGTGAATATCTGTTTGATTTCGGAATCCCAAATTGACTCAAATCCCTTCTATCTCACAGAGTCCAGTATTTTCAATTATTGGGTTCATTTCTGCTCCAGGTTGTTGTAACTTGAACTGATGGAGAATACCTTCAAATAGATCTTCCTTATACTTTTCCCAGAGAGCCAATGGGTTAGATAGCTCACAGGTGACAATCATCACAGTAAATAAGTCTCTCATTGTTGTCTTTTGAGCCTGTGTGGTAACTGCTTCTTCCAAAGTTTTGTCCCAATGTTCATCATTTTCTGTTAGTCCAAGAGCAATGCATGCTTGCCTGTAGGTTTCCATTTCACTTCCATTAACCGTTCTAAACATTTTGAAGTCAGTTGGTCCGCTCATGGTGCAATAATAATCTTAGAAAGAAACATTCTGGATTTCTTGGGTGAACACTGTAGGGTAATCCCGAAATTCAAAGACAAAGATGAGATCAGGGCTCATTGCTCTATAGATGACACTTCTGGAAAAGGTCCTCCAGCTAAAATTTCTCTGCGATCAAACACTATTTAGGGTATGCCATGGGACAAGAAATTTTCAGCCCTCTGGGGTCAATATTGTTGCTGAAGAGGGACAGAGGGATCATTTGAGGTGTCAAGTATCACAAGTGACGCTTGAAAGCAGTCAACACTACCTTTGTCACAGTCTCATTGGTGGTACGGAACGCATTCAGCTCCTGCAGCAACCAGAGATCATTGGACAGTGCATCTGTCAGGCTGAGGGCAAGGAACTAAGCTCAGCAGTACACCAGGCTGCAGAATAAGAACAAGTTACGGATGGTGGTCGCTTCTCGGGCTGTCAGTTGGAATTGTTTTCAGAACAGGAATATGTGGAGGGAGTACAGACACTTCGCCATCCAACAAGCATGATGAATTGGTCCAGGTTTGGGGAACTTCACCCCATGACCTGGAGTTCCCCTTGTCCTGTTTTGTCTGTTCATTAGCAATCAATGCTTTTGAACTCTCTACTGTTTCCTTGTTGGTTTCAAGCACTTTTCATATTTCCAGGTCGCTCCATCCATCTTCGTAGTCTCCCTGGTCCACGAAGGCCCAATGATCCTTAAATCTATTGAAAAGAAGAACGTCTGGTCTAGTGGAGGACCCATGAAGAAATGCCCAACCACATCTTTGAGGACGTGGTGATGACATGTGAAGTACAAAAGTTTGCATCCGAGCAGTCTCTCTAGTCAAACACAGCAGCCCGCGGAGTCCCTGTGTTTGATGAGGTTGTGTTGAAGCACAAAGCCACGATGTTCTCCAGGTTCCACTCCCGCAGTGCTGACACCATTGCCTCTACTTGTGCCTCACCAGTTCTTCCTCCAGGGAGCCGAGGAACACCAAGAAGTTGGGCAGAATCCCCCTTCTGAGGAATATCTGTTCCCATCACGTAGATGAACAGTCGGTCCACCATTTCACTTCCAGCAATGGCATCAGGAAGGATCTTTTTGTCCCAATGGACAACGAGAACCATCCCTTGGCAGGCCACTAATCGATCCTTGACGGAGGACTCCATAGTGCTCCAATGACGCATCCTTGAATGCCAAATGGTGGATCGGTTGATGGCAAGGTCACTCGCAGCAGTTTCAGCTCCTCCCAGGGCTTCTGCTGCAGCTGCCAAGACATAAACAGCATTTCAATTGCTAGTTTTTGTTCTGTCAAGACCAGCTGCAATCTCAGGGGTGACTATGAACTTGGGACGCACTGAAGGTGCCGTTGATGGACCAGGAGTGGAGCAAAATGGGCCTGGAGCTGGTCCACAATGAGGAGTCTTCGGTGGAGAAGGGCAGGACATATCAGAGGATGAACTGCTTGACAGGAGCAGGACGGCCTCACTGGAGGTCTGCCGCTGTACTTCAGCTTTTCAATGTGCCTGATCGCGTTCAGCTCTCTCCAGCCGCTTCCTATCTGCTATGGTGTGTTCTTTGTCCTCCAGACCCATGTATCCCTTGCGCTGGGTTTCCTGGTCCAAGAGAAAAGCTTTGTCTTCGGGAATCTTGATCAGGGAGTTCCAATCTTTGTGTTTGATGTTAAAGAGGGAATCAATCTTTCCCTGGAAAGTGGCTTCTTTAGTCTTCTGGTTGGCCGTCTGATTCTTCCTGTGCTTCTTCAAGAGCTCCCACTCTCCAACCATACCTTCCAGCTTCCGAACAATGTTCCTCTCCTCCATAGTTGGTATCCAAGCCTTCTCCCAGATCCCTAGCACTTCACACATGGTCTCTGGGGCCGACGAGCGCTTTGTAATGGACCCTGGTGTCCCCATCTTCAGGTGGTGGAATTACCACTGAAGTACCTGGAAAGATGAAAGGAAAGGGTTGCTACAAGACCAGGGAAAACTAATTCAAATTGCAACTTTATTTTGATACAAACAGCATATTTATTTTACAAACAAAGCACACATCATACAACATTTTTGCACTATAGCGCATATGTACCGAAAGCCCACCAATGAGCTATTGAGCTTGCTACTCTTCAGGGCACAATTCAGAAAAATAACAAGGTGGACAAATGGCCATCAGCAGAGACACACGACAAAATTTCTAATTAATTACTTAGTTATTTCATCCAGCAACAATGCCCAGTCAAGAAACAGGATGAGACAGTTTATGCAATGCAGGAGTAGTATGTTACTAGTATAATAATGCAGGAAATAAGCAAATCTAAATTATGGTGAGAAAAAGTAGACATAACCTCATACAATCAGGACTAGACCGATAAAGGCCCTCTCCCATTGTGTCCCAAGAAATCTGAATTACCTGACAGCTTTGGGGAATTTTCTCCAGAGTTGAACCAATAGCATATACCAGCATCTGTTTTCTTTTAGAAGAGGCCATGTTCACCTGCTAATGAAATGAAGGACATCATGACACATCATGCTTCGGCAACTGAGAGAATTGTCTAACCAGAATTGATGATCACCACAATTCACAGTAGAGTTGAAACATTGCTGCTGCGTGGCATACCCTAAATGAAGTCCAATTTCCTTCTAATTTCACCTCATATGGTTACTCACGTAGTAGCAATGAATAAGCAATGAGCACCAATGAGAAAAATAAAAATTTAATTTTCACTATAATTTGAGGACCACCCTAGACTGAACAGTATATACCGTACCAAGAACATCACTGCATCTGATTCCTTGAACTGTTGGATGTGGTTCTCCTTGCTTCCTCCTAGAAAGTTTTCCTGCTTTGAAGGTAGAATATTTAAATACTTCAGGATATAGAAGTGTTTTGGCAAACTCATCTTCTGTACAGAGGTTGAAAAATGCCATTAGGGTAGTGTTTTTTGTCCTTTGAGCCAGCTCTCTTGCATTTTCCTCAGTGTAATAGACTCTCTGACCATTTTCCAAATGCGCAGCGAGGTGCTGAACTGAGGGATTTCTGTCATGAATAGGGAAAGAAAGTATTCTCCAAACTGCCTCATTACTGGAAATATATTTTCCCATTTGAAATTGTTCAACTTCATTATGATTCTCCAGGCTGAAAACTGCTTGATCACTACCTTTGTTTATATACTTGCAAACATATTTAATGGATTTCACTGTTGCAAAATTCCACATTGATGTGGGCATTGAATGTTTAAAGGAAGGGACTATATGGAACCACCGACTTGTTGTCTACGATAATATCATTTCCATTTTTTTTTCACAGCGAATGAATATCCTCCATCTTCTGCTGTTCTTCTTTTATAGATTGGATATCCATTTGTATCAGTCCGTGTTTCCTTAAGTCCCTTGGATATTTTTTGCTGCAGCTTTTGCCTACCATACAGGGGCTATTTGGATTAACAGAACAACATGGTCCATGGATCAGATTCTTCTTGATGATTTCAAACAACATTGGATCTGTTTCAGGATTTGGTAATTCTGCACTGATTATAAGGTCAATCTCATTGGTCTTATTTTGTCTTTCAGCCAAATTAGCAAATGGGCATGTGGCAAGCCTCGCTTTTGCCATTTAATTGTATACATACAACATCTCACTTGTCCAAAGAGCTTTCCTTTAGTAATCAGATCTATGAGTTTGACCAATTTAAGCTTGAATAATCTTGCCACAATATCATGTCTATCAGTAGCAGATTGTCTAGGAAGAAGATTCTCTTGTACTTCTTTCCATGTAGGATTACAGGTAAAGGTAATGAATGTCAGGTTTGCCATAATGTTTGACATAGCAAATTGCATCCTGTACTCTCTCTCTCTCCTGCATGTACCTAGGAGCTCCAGTAAAAGAAGAAGGCAGAATCACCATTTGTCCAGCATTATTTGCAGTGCCATCACTTAAAACTGCATCCTTTAGGTGGATGTAGTCCTCTGCCCTGAGCTTTTTCTGATGCAACTTGATGAAAAACAGTCTCTCTGACTCAATCTTGGCATACATATCAACTAAGAATTGATTGAGAAGCTGCTTAAATCTAAATAGCAACTTGAAATTTTCCTGCCTCACCATTATTCTATAGGCATAAAAATCCTGAGCAAATATTTTCTTGTTATTCCTTGTTCCAGTTTTTGGATCTCTTTGCTTCAAAAGAAAATTATAACAATCAGTTCCTTGTCAGACTATCAAGGACTATAAGGAGTCATAAGCTCTATGAGTTTCAGTGACTTTTTTCAGATTTCCATCTTTATATTGCAGAACAATATCCTTTTTTTCAAAGTCTTGTCATACAATCAAAAGTCCAACTTCATTTGTTGTAGGAGAATTGAATCTTCTTTGATGTTCACCATTCAGTTTTGTCTGCTCTGATGATCAATCTGAATTCTTCATTTGTACTTCTTTCATCAGAAAAAGTTTACAAAAATAAATTTATTTATACAATTTTTGCTTACAAATTTAAGAATAGAACTTTGAAAATACTAAATAAAAATATACATTCCAGGAAAGCTAAGATTTTGGGGAATCTAATAGTTTTTAAAGTTCTGAATAGCTGTGACATTGAAGTTGGTGAAGAAGAGTCATAAAACCATCTAACCATACAGAAGCGGGACCAAGAGAATAAAAAAAAGATTAGGATGTGACATTGACATTTGACACCAGCAACAGAATACAAAATAATATATAAAAGATGTAATATAAAAGATGTTAAATATTAAGGATTTTTCTTTAAAAGTCATAAATTTTTGGAATTGTCCACCAAATAAGGATTAGTGCTGATGCTCAAGCTGTCTGGTGGAGGAGCATGAGACCTAGAGGAAAGATATAACATATATAGAGGTTTCCCCCTACATGTGTACATTGCAATCTTCCAATTGTGTTAAATGTGGAGTTGCATTCTGGATACAGTTGCGCGCATATCTATTGGCAACACATCTCAAATTTTGTAATTTCCAAATTTTTATGTTACTAGTTTGAAATGTACATATTTATATTATATTTAATTATATTAGCCTAAAAGCAATATATTATAATGTATAAATGATAATAAACAAATTATTAACCTTAAACATGACGTTTATTAGAAAAACACAAAAAGCAAAAGTATTGGCAACGTTTACATAATACTGATGGAATATTCTAGACTAATCCAGGACAGCAGGTTACTTACATGGCTAACTTTTGGGGGTGTTCATAATGGTATTAGACATGGCTGAAGAATCATCTTACAATAATTTTGAAAGAGCAACATGGTTAAGACATCCGAACACTCAGAAGCAATGTATAATTAAGCTGCACAACCAAGGAAATGGATATAGAAAAATTTTGGCAAGTTTAAATATCCCAATTTCATCGGCAAGGAATATTATTGTGCGGAAAGGGCGACCAAGAAAATTAACTGACAGATATGTGCGTTCATGTGTTTGAATTGTCAACAAGAATCTGAAAATAACTTCCAAGGGATTGAAAGCAAATCTGGCTAGCAGTGGAACAATCATGGATGTGTCAACAGTGTGACGTTACCTGGACCGTGAGGGTCTCCATGGACGTTTACCAAGGAGGAAACCACTGTTGAAGAAGGTTCATAAAAGGAGACCTTTAGTGTTTGCCAGAGAACATCTTGATGACACTGAAGCAGAACATAGTAAAATATTATGGTTAGACGAGACTAAGCTAGAGCCGTTTGGCATAAACAACCACCATTACGTTTGGAGAAAATCTGGTGGAAAAACACACACCTACTGTGAAACACAGAGGTGATTCCATCATGTTGTGGGGGTGTTTTCCGGCTGCAGGTACGGGCTCAATTTGTGTGATAGAAGGCACTATGAATTCTTGGCAGACAGTTTGTCTTCCAACAGGATAATGATCCCAAGCACACGAGCAAATCAATGCAGAAATATTTTGCCAATCAACGATTGAAAGGGATGAAATGGCCTTCTCAAAGTCCAGATTTAAATCCGATTGAAAATTTATGGAAAAAAATTGAAGTTAAGTGTTCATAAGAGTTCACCAAGCAGCATCGCAGAGTTGAAAGCTTTTGCATTCGAAGAGTGGAGTAAAATTCCTACTAAAACGTGCCAAAACCTTGTTCATAACTACATGAAACGTCGGATTGCTGTGATTGCTGCTAAAGGAGGTCATATCAAGTATTAATTTATAGTTGCCAATACTTTTGCTTGTGTTTTTCTAATAAACACCATGTTCAATGTTGATAATTTGTTTTATTATCATTTATACATTATAATATATTGCTTTTAGGCTAATATAATTAAATATAATATGAATATGTACATTTCGAACTAGTAAAATATAAAAATTTGTAAATTACAAAATTTGAGATGCATTGCCAATAGATATGCATGCAATTGTAGGTGTCCACAATGCTCACATTAGGCATTTTCAGGTAGCTTAGGAAGGAGGGCTGATATCAATAAGGGAGCCTAGCCAAGTGGACCATCTTAACAGGGGAGAGGATTCAGGGGTCATGCAAATAACAGGACCAATGGCTTCAAAAACAACTATGGCCGGCACTTATCAGAACTCTCAGGAAGAGGCAGCTCCTTATGAGCACCTGCTCCCTTGCCTCTTTAGCTATTACTAGGTAAGCAGTGAATAGATTTGGAAATGTTTCTGGAACCTAGTTTAGGGTGGGTAAGTTGGGACACAACTGCAACTTTATAGAGGGTCAAGAGCCATTTGAATGACCATTTCAAAGTTAAATTGGGCTAAGCTTGAGTGAACATCATAAACTTTCTCATCCCTAGCTTCTTAAAAGATATTCTAAACACAAATACACAAGCCTATTTATTTAAACTATAGAAAACAAAGAAATTATAGGACAAAAAATAAAAACACATACCTTGACAATTGTTATATCATCTTGTTTTTTTAAAACAACTTTTCCTGCTATGGAGGAATATATATACTCATTAAAAGTATATGTACCTTCACCTCCAATGTAAGAATCATTTATTTCACAAATTCTCTGTCCAGGTATACAAAGGAGATGGCCGTTACCTCCCTGTGACATAATTACTGTAACTAACCTGAAAAGCAAAATGGTCAGTACTGGCATTATCTTATTTCAATCAAGAGCAGTAAACTTCAAGTGTGTGATACCGAAATTAAAAAAAATTGTGAAGTTTAAGTTGTCTATTGTGATCAACCTTCTTCACATCTCACTCTAATTACCAAATAACAGATCACAAACATAAAAAACAAATGCACACCAAGATCTCTTGCTAGTATAACATTCAGATAGAACAATGAAACCATAACTACAGTATACAAACAATATTACACTCGATGATAAATTATTGAAGCCCTGCTTGGGCCTATAGCCTCTCAGTAACACACCACAACACAATACAAACTACACTAAACAAGGCCCTAAATATCATTACTAGTACACCCACAGACTACCTTGTAGTAGTTTGAGTTTTTAGGTAGGAGTTCACCTCCCCTAACCACTTTAAATGCCTAATCCCTTTCTTCTTTTTCAGGGTCCATGGGATGAGCCAGCAGATGAAGGGCTGTGATAAACATAACATAATTTCACGGATGACAAAAGACACAAGGGCCTATCAAAGGTCATCTACATCTGTCAAAACCCACCCACAAAATGCATCCATAGGGTTGTGTCAGATCATGCATCTACAATATACAATTCGAACCATACACAGGGATGTGTCAAAAACAAAAAGCATCATCATACAGACTCGTCAAAATCCAAATCAATCGTAATATACAATAATAAAAAACTGCATCCACAGGAATGAGTCCAGAATACCTCACAAAGTTAACCCTCCCTCAGTCTATCTATATATTCAAGGTGCCTCAGGAAAGGAATATAATCTTTGTTGCCCTCCGTTGCACTGACTCGAGAAGGTTAATATCGTGTCTAAAATGTGGGGACCATGCCTGTATACAGTACTCTAGATGTGGCCTAACATAAGAGTTATAGAGTTTAAGAATAACCTCCTTACTTTTGTAACTGACATTTCTCATAATGAAACCCAGCACTCTATTTGCCCTATTTCTTGCTTCAATACACTGCTTAGAAAACCTTAATGACTTATCTATTACTACTCCTAGATCTTTCTCATCCTCTACTGAAATAATAACGGTTGGATACCAGGGAAATGATGAAAGAGCTACATTAATAGCCTCATAATTACTTTTAAAGTATCTCTTCCTAGGAAACTCACTCTTCTCAATTTCACAGAAACCTTCTAGTGTGAAGTCAAAAATTAAAACTGCCTGGTCACCTTTACCTATAGGTAATTCATATTCAATATGGTCAATTTCAAATTCATTTTTTGAAAAAATGAAATCTAACAGAGAAGGCTCACAATCACCTATTTTCCTAGTAAATTCATCCACATGTTGGAGGAAATTATCTTGACATACATCATAAAATTTATTCTCTAAACTATCACTAATATTTAAAGAACCATAGTCAACCAGTGGATTAATCCAATCCATCCTCAGAAAATTAAAGTCCCCACATATTAAATATTGATTCATATTTAACAGACACAAATCATTAAGAACCAAATTAATTTTATTATAATCTTGAGAAAAGTTAGGAGGGCAATATATACAAGCTACAAGAAGTTGTCTTGATCCATACTTAATCATACATGTAATAGCCTCAGTACCATGATAAACATCAACAATTTCAGTAAAAAGACAATTTCAGTAAAAAGACAATTGTGGACCAAAACAGCAACTCCCCCACCTCAAAATTTAGCCCCTCTATCCCTTCTATAAACTTTGTAATTTGGTAACCTAAAATAATCTGAAGATAGATCCGATAATCCGATAACAATAACTTTGTTTCAGAAACCAAAATAATATGCGGCTTCTCCTTATTTATAAAATGACTAAATAAACTATCCTTATTTGAAATGCCATCAATATTAGTATATACACACTTAAAACTACCCAGGTGACTGGTTCTGAGTTTTCTCTGAAAAGAGAAAACAAACATCACTAAAAAAATAGAGAAAAAAAATAACCAAAATTTAAATGCCAGTTACTTACACACACACTCACACAAAGGGAGGGAGAGGGTATTGGAAAAGGGGTTGGAGAATGGCCCTACAAACACTCTCACATTTAATGGGAGAATTTTAGGGAGGACCGATTGTGAGAGGGACTTGGGTATTTTGGTAAGTTCAGACCTTCGTCCTAGAAAGCAATGCCTAAATGCTAAGAATAAAGCGAATAGGATATTGGGATTCATTAGGAGGAGTGTAAGCAATAAGAGTGTTGAAGTCATTCTAAAACTGTATCTGGCGCTAGTTAGGCCTCATCTAGACTATGCAGTACAATTTTGGTCACCATATTATAGGAAGGATATTGATTTGCTTGAGTCTGTGCAGAGAAGGATGACAAAGATGATTGGTGGGCTAAGGAACTTACCTTATGGTGAAAGGCTCAGAAAACTAAATCTACATACATTGGAAAGGAGAAGAGTCAGAGGGGAATTGATTGAAGTCTTCAAATGGGTAAAAGGATATAATAAAGGAGATCTGGGTAAGGTTCTTATACTTAGTGAACATTACAGGACACGTAGCAATGGGTTTAAGCTTGATAAGTATAGGTTTAGGAAGGAGATTGGGAGGAATTGGTTTACAAATCATGTGGTAGATGAATGGAATAGGCTCACTAGACATGTGATAGAAGCCTCCTCTCTGGGTAGTTTTAAGAATAGATTAGATAAATATATGGATGAAGCTGCTAGATGGGACTGACTTTTTTTTATGTACATATGTATATATTTTTCTAAGGAGTGGGGAGATTATATTTTGCGGTTGCATGAATGGACATAATCCTCTGGATGCATTTTATGTATATTGTAGATTAGATATGACAAACTCCTGTAAAGGGTGACAATGTTGATGACTTTTCTCTGGTAAGAAATCTTTTGTGTGTTGACTGGAACAGGAGCTGCCAAGTGTAGGCCATGAATGGTCTTTTGCAGTCTCCTTCTTTTCTTATGTTCTTACATTCACTCCACCAAGGTGTGTCGACAAATGGTCAAAGGTGGTACCCTCCAGGGTGGCATCCTGAGCAGAACCAGGGGCACCACTGGCCAGAGAGATATACCTAGCTCTCGAAAGAGTTTCCTGGCCCTAAACCTGAAGAGCTTAGGGTATGACTGGCATCTCTCAGCGGGATAGGCACCATTGAGATTAACTGCGAATGCAGTGAGAGCTGTTGGCACCTGAGGGAGGCAGCTGGCTACTGTGTACAGGTAAATAATGTACCCCAGGCACTGAACGTCACAGAGCATAGAATATCCATGGTGCAGGTACAAGAAACCCTAAGGGTGCGAAAATGAGCCTCCCAGGTGAGGCATCAATTAAATACAAAACCAAGAAATAGTATGAGTCCACCACTTCCAGGCACACCCAATTTACAAACAAGTCTGGGTCAGGGTGGAGCCGTGGATGGTGGTAGAAGTGCACTACCTTAGTCTTGGCCAAGGAAAACCGAAGCCTGTGCGCTCTGACATAGTCTTCCAGCAGCACTGAGGTGATACCGTTGATGCTCAGGGCAAAGAGTGTGACACTGAGGATACTCCCCTGCTCCACTGAGCCAGAGAGGGGTCCCCTCACCCCCATCATGTGGAGAGTCTCCATGATACTGTATCGCCAAGGAGTATCATAGGCCTTCTCCAAATCAAAAGACACCATGGCGTAGTGCTGTCTATGAAGGAAGGCCTCTCAGACGTTATTTTCCAGTCAGAGCAGAGCATCCGATGTGAAGTGGAACTTGCGGAAGCCACACTGTGCAGAAGACATATTGCCTCCACTGTCCAGGAAAAGGGCTAATGTAACATTCACCAATTTCTCAATCAACTTGCACATACAGGAAGTTAGAAAGATTGGGTGTAAACCGTCCAGGTTAGAGTGATCTCTCCCCAGTTTGCGAAAAGTGAGCACAATAGTGATTTGCCAGGAATCTGGGAGGATACCCTCTACCTAGATCCTGTTGAACAAATCTACCACAAAGGCCATACCTTGCTCACCCAGGTGTCAAAGCATGGAATACAGGACATCATCCGTGCACGAAGCGATAGTGGAATGCAGGGTTGTCTGCCTCTGGAGGTAAAGTACAGTGGGCGGCCTTCCGTGAGATTACAACACACAGAGAATGCGGAGAAAACGGTTGAACTTACTTACTTAGTTCTTGAAGTAACTTCCTCACAGTCATGGTGGTCCACTGCTGTGAAGTATTCCACCATGGAAGCAGGGTCCGTGAAATCTTTGGGCAGCACTTATAGCACATGTTGGCCCATACTCTGACTACTACATTAGAGGTAATCTTGGTTTAGTCGCAGCATCCCCATCCACCCCTGAGGGCCTGTTGAGGGAGAGCGCCCACCCCCTGAGTTTTTTCTATTTGTTTTTGCTTTTTAGGAGAAGAGGGCGAGGAATGAACCTGCTTCTCCCCTCTGCAGGCAGGAGCCCTCAGACCAGATCCGTCTCTGAAATTGAGAAGGTCTTGGCTATCACAGGGGCACCAGCCAGAGGAAGAGATCCCTCCTCTGCTTGTAAGGCCTCAGAGACCCGAGCCATCTGAGGATGAGTTCAGTGCTTGGTATCAAGCCCAGGTTCGACCCCATGAAAGGTCCTACCGTCTGGGGCTGGGTCGCCTCAGGGTCCATGTCAGAAGGGGGGGGGGAGACCTATAAGTGGCCATCCACCCGCAAGATATCACAGGCCCTCTTTGAGGTATCTTTTAGGGGTATTCTGGACTGGCGAGTCGGCATCTACATTAAGGACACTGCTCTTTAAAGCAACCATCAACTTCTTAGGTATACTCTTTTCTTCTCATAAATTTCTTAATCCCAGTCACATGTATTCTTCCAACATATCCATCTAGAGACTTTGGTAATTTTGGTAATTTGGTAAATTGAGGGCCAGAGAGTGCGTGGGTCAGCACTATGGGCCCTGGAGAAGGTCAATGCCGTTTATATTTCTCTGTACTTTGGCTTAGGAAAGATTTAGCGGACTTTGCTTGCTGGGCTGACTTAGCAATCTAACAGGAGATAAGCCATGTTAGTACAGGAGGGAGGGGATGATCTATGATTTATATTCTATGTAACTGTCCAGTTTTAGTCAGAAAGAACTGGAGATAATTGGAAATTGCTTGGCGGATAGGGATGGGGTAACCGATTCCGTTGAGGATGACTGGGATTGTGAGTTGCATTACTCCAATTTCTCTGAGTTTTTCACGGAGTAGTACTCGATGGGAGTGATGGTGCAGGCATTCTAGTAGGAAGTGCTGGATGGTTTCTGGTTGATTGGGGCACCAGGGGCAGTCTGGAGAGGGAGAGAGACCCAGGCGGAAGAGATGAGCAGACAGACCAGAATGTCCAATTCTCAATCGGACAAGGGCAGAGTCAAGACGACGATTGATTGACCTTGACCAAAGTATAGGACCAGAGTCCTCATAAAGGATGGATCTGAAGGATCCATGGAGCTGTTGGCGGAGGTCTTCTTCCCATGTAGCTCTGGTGTGTGCCTTCCAGAGGGAGGTTCGTGTGGCTGGAGAGATGGGAAGTGTTCCCAAAATGGGAGTGGAGTGAGCTTGGTTTGCTGCTCTGTCCGCTTTTTCATTGCCGATGATACCAGAGTGGGCTGGGATCCATTGCAGCTTCACATGCCATAGAGGGTGGATGAGGAAGTCAAGTAGCAATGCCTGTTTTTCATAGCAGAGTTGTGGGTGGGTGAGGGGTGCGGAGGAGAGGAGAAGCTGAAGCGAGGACATTGAGTCAGTGTAGATGATTATTTTCCTGGAGGGGACTAGTGTCCGGGCTATTTTAAGAGTGTGGAACAAGGCATACAGTTCAGCCACCACGATATTGTGCAGGGGATCTAAATGCCATGTGAATTCAAATGGGCATTCTAGGCAGATGACTGCTGCTGTAGTTGAGGGGGGATCCGTATGGTGGGAGCCGTCTGTGAATATGGCTAAGTAGTCTTTGTAAGTGGCATTTTCTAGGCTGCAGAAAATTGCTCTCAATTTGTGGGGTGGGTCATATTTTGTCCATTGACATGGGAGGGAGGGTGATATCACTGCGGATAGTGATATCCAAGGTGGAATGGGAGGCGTTGCTGGAAGTGGAGCCTGCCGTGGGAGAGGACAAGCAAATTGAGCAAAAGTCTGGGCTGCACGGACTGCTACTGGGCGATGTGAAGAAGTTGGCCAGGGTTGAAGATATGCGTGGGAGGCTATGATTGTTGCAAGAGGGTGGTCTTCTGGTAGGTATGTAGTCTGATAGAGCCATTTTCCAAGGAGGTTCTTTCTTCTGTATTCTAAGGGAAGGATGCCACTTTCTGCATGAAGTGCTGAAATGGGGGATGATCTGAAGGCTCCTAGGGCAATTCTCATTGCACTGTGCTGAATAGGGTTTAGTTTTGCCAGCTGGGTCTTATTTGCCGCAGAGTAGACAATCGAACCATAGTCTAGTTTGCTTTGGATGTAGGCTGTGTAGAATTGAAGGAGTGTTTCCCGGGAGGCACCCCATTTCACACCAGCAATGCGGCGCATCAAGGTGAGACAGTTGAAACATTTCTCTCGCAGTTGGTTGATTTGGGTGTTCCAGCTTAGAGTTGGGCTATCTAACCATAGTCCAAGAAGCTTATGGGCGGACACCCGTTCAATAGGTGTGCCAGAAATGAGCAAGGGTGGTGGTGGTCCTAGATGGCGACGAGTGAACCAGAGTGATTTGGACTTGGTCTTGTTTAGGTGCAGGTTCCAACTTTGAGCCCATGCTGTGAGGCCGTTTACTGCGTTTTGGAGTCTGTCATGGACCAGTTGGGGAGTTTGGGCGGTGCAGAAGATGGATATGTCATCTGCATATAATAGAGATGTTGTATGAACACTGTCCGGTATGTCTGCTATGTATATTGTGAATAGAAGGGGGCTCAGAGGGGATCCTTGTGGGACTCCTTGGTTGATCTTGCGGGGAGAAGCTTGGGTTGACCCTATCAGCACTGTGTAGAGACGGTTAGAGAGGAAGTCTTTGATCCATGAGAGGGGGGGACCGTGCATTCCCAGGTTCAATAGTTTGTGCAGCAAGGCCTCATGGTTAACTGTGTCAAAAGCATTTGACAGATCAAAGGAGACGGCCTCTGCCACTAGATGTTCCTTGAAGGTGGATTGCACCAGGTGGTCTAGATGTATGAGTGCGTCCGTCGTGCTGCGGCCTGGTCGGAAGCCATATTGATTAGGGTGGTGATGGTGGTGGGATTCCAGCCACCAGGCTAGACGCTTTTGGACCATTTTTTCCAGGAGTTTGCTGGTGCAGGAAAGGAGGCTAATTGGTCTGTATGATGCCGGGTCACTAGGGTCTTTTCCTTTTTTGGGGATGGGGAGGATGAGGGCAAGTTTCCATGGGGAGGGGAATTGGCCTTGGGTCCAGCTGTCGTTGAATAGCTCCAGTAAGAAGCTTAGGTGAACTTCAGACAAGTGACTTAGGAAGTCAGAGAGGATCATGTCGGAGCCGGGGGCCTTGCCTTTTTTCATGGAAGAAAGTGCCCCATGCAATTCTTTGAGTTGGAAAGGGGATGCAAGTGGGTCATCTGTGGTGTTGGAAATACTCTCTGTGAGAAGCCTGGCTTGAGGTCTGGTTAAGAGAGAGTCTGCTTTGCCGCTGTATAGTCGGCTGTATTCTGTGGCAAAGGCTTCAGCCTTGTCTTTTTCATTTGTTAGTGGGAAGCCACCTGAGCAGAGGGGATAGGAATTGGGCTTTGAAGGTGAGGTCATGTGTCTGAAGAAAGTCCAGACTTTAGTGGAGGGGGTGGAAAAGGAAAGCGAGCTACAGAATTTATGCCAGGAGTTTCTTTTTGCCTGAAGTAAGATCCTTTTGCACTTGGCGTCCTGTCTGTTAAATCCAATTTTGTTAGTTTGGGAGGGCTGACGTCTCCATCTTGCAAATGCTAGTCGTCTGAGGCGGATGGCTGATGCACACTCTTCTGTCCACCAAGGACAGCGGGGGCGGCCATTGAAGCGACTGGTGGTCAGGAGAAAAGTGTGTTCCCCAGCTGCCTTGAGGGATTCTGAAAACCAGTTGGCTTTTTCTTCAACTGAGAGGAGATTTGGGGGGGGAGGTTCGAGTGAGGCTTGGAATTTTGTCCATTTTCCTGGGTTTGTTTTCCAATGAGGGCAGATTGACCTAGGGGGAGGGTTTGTGAGGCCATTTGAGGAGATGATCACTGGTAGATGGTCGCTTCCCATATATTGGCCGGTAGAAACTACTGAAGAGGTAACATAACATAACATAACATAACATAATTACACGGATGACAAAAGCCACAAGGGCCTATCAAAGGTCATCCGCCTCCGTCAAAACCCACCCACAAAAAGCACCATCACCAGGGGAAGACAAAATCAAAGTCCCCCACAATATAATATAATGGATGACAAAAGCCACAAGGGCTCATCATAGGTCATCCGAGTCAAGCGGCCTCTTTTTCAAGGCACCCAAACTCCCAGGAAAACTACATCCAGAGGATTGCATCCAGAAACAAGGGTATCACCAATCAAGGCTTGTCAAGAACTAAATCATGCAGCTATAGATATATACAAACAATATTAATATATACAAAACTTAGGAACCATCACAACCTTCCCTTCCCATAAACTCATCCAACCTACTCTTAAATACATTTAGATTTGGACTACCTACTACCCTCTGTGGCAATTTGTTCCAGAAGTCTACCACTCTATTGGTGAAAAAATATTTTCTTAAATCCAACCTACACCCTTGCTTTTTAATTTTCAAGTGGTGACCTCTAGTCCGATTTCCATCATCTAACTCAAAAAACTTGCTAACATCCAATTTATCTATCCCGGAAAAAATTTTAAACAGCTCAATCATATCCCCTCTCACACACCTCCTTTCGAACGAGAACATATTTAATACCCTCAGTCTATCTTCATATTCAAGGTGCCTCAGGGAAGGAATAATCTTTGTTGCCCTCCGTTGCACTGACTCAAGAAGGTTAATATCGTGTCTAAAATGTGGGGACCATGCCTGTATACAGTACTCTAGATGTGGCCTAACATAAGAGTTATAGAGTTTAAGAATAACCTCCTTACTTTTGTAACTGACATTTCTCTTAATAAAACCCAGCACTCTATTTGCCCTATTTCTTGCTTCAATACACTGCTTAGAAAACCTTAATGACTTATCTATTACTACTCCTAGATCTTTCTCATCCTCTACTGAGCTCAGCCAATGCCCATCCATTTCATAGTTAAATTCTCTATTATCTTTTCCCATGTTAATAACTTTGCACTTATCAAGGTTGAAAGTCATTTGCCACTTATGTGCCCAGGATAACAATTTATTTAAGTCCCCCTGCACTTTAAAATTATCATCAATATCTTTAACTACAGCTGCTAATTTGGTATCATCCGCAAAAATTGACACTATTATTAACTGCCTCCCCAAGATCGTTTATATAGATGACAAATAATAATGGACCGAGAACTGATCCCTGAGGAACCCCACTGATAACATCCCTCCACTCTGACTTTACACCATTTAGCACTACCCTTTGCTTCCTGTCTTTCAGCCACTCAGCTATCCAATTTGAAACACCCCCACATATCCCAATCATTTTTAATTTATGAACTAGTCTCCTGTGTGGTACCTTATCAAATGCTTTACTAAAATCTAAGTAAATTATATCTACATTCTCTCCCTTATCTACTTGATCTGTTACAAACTCCAGAAAGTCTAGTAAGTTAGTCAAACATGATCTACCTGATCTAAACCCATGCTGAGCATCGCTGATTAACCCCTCCCTCTCTAGATGTTGGCAAATCCCTTTTTTAACTATTTTCTCAAGAATTTTACAGACTACAGGAGTTAGGCTAACCGGTCTAAAGTTATTTGGATCCTCTTTACTACCCTTCTTGAAAATGGGGACTACATTCGCTCTCTTCCAATCATCGGGTATTTCTCCATATTCCAATGACCTAGTATATAACTTGTCCAGAGCTATTGAGATACTTTCTACCCCTTCTTTAAGTATCCTAGAATGAATATTATCAGGGCCGGAGGCCTTGGTAGTATCTAAATCACCTATTAGTCCTTTTATCATCCTCCGATCCACACAAATGTTAGTAAACACCTCTTTTCCTGACCTATGAGTACTATACATAGGACTATTTAGTTTCTCTTTTGTAAATACTGATGCAAAATGACCATTTAGTACCTCAACTATTTCCTCATCAGTTTCTCTCACAAACCCTTCATATTTGATAGGTCCTATTTTAACTCTGCCACACTTGTTATTAATTTTATAGTAACTAAAGAACTTTCTAGGATCTTTGTTGCTATCCTGAGCTAATTTAATTTCTGACACCCTTTTGTTCTTCTTTATAATCTTATTTAACTCATTCCTAGCCATTCTATAATCACTTAAATTTTGAATATTATTTTCTACCTGTAATTTTTTATATGCCCTTTTCTTCTCTGAAATTTTTCTAGCTATCTCCTGATTCCACCATAATGGTTTCCTACTTTTGTTCCTAATGGCCTTCATTGGGATACATTGTTCTTGGACTACATTTATTATATGCTTGAAAGTATCCCACATCCCATAAGCATTTTTACCTCTGAATTCTATATCCCAGTCTACCAAATTTAGCAAGCTTCGAAGTTTTACATAATCTCCCTTATGAAAATTTGGAACTTTTTCAGCATTCTCAGTTATTTTACCCTTCTCAATTCCCAAGTTAAAACGAACTATCTGATGGTCACTATTTCCCAATGCTTCCCCAACAGTCAATTCTTGAACTAAATGATCCCTGTTAGAAAGTACTAAATCTAATATATTGTCCCCCCTCGTTGAATCGTTAACAAATTGATTCAAAAAATTATCCTCAAAGCATTCTATGAACCTGCCACTTGTTCTATCCCTACCTATCATATTTTCCCAGTCCACAGAGTTTAAGTTGAAGTCCCCAATAATAACTGCATCTGTTTCACATCCCTTACTTATTTCCCTTATCATTAGTTCATCTATATCATCAGTCTGCCCAGGTGGCCTGTAAAAAGCTCCCAAATGCACCATTCTATTTTTACTGAACCTAATATCTATCCAAAGTGACTCAACTCCATCCTGCTTTATTGAAGTATTTAAACTTGAAACAATGTTGTTTTTTATATAGATAATTATTCCTCCACCAATCCTACCTGTCCTTTGACTAATGTACATATTATAGCCCTGAAAATCAAATTCACTTATAGTGTCACCAAATTCTATTTCATTAACCCATGATTCAGTAACGCATAATATATCTATATCCTCATTGCTAATATAACTAAATAGCTCATCCTTCTTGTTTCTAAGACTACGAGCATTTGTATAGAAACAATTTAACCCCCCTATCCCTGAAGCACCTCTTGAAACTTGAATGACCTCACCTCTATTGCCTTGGAACCTATTTCTGTTATCTGCCAAGTCCATTCTACTTTCAGTACTATAATGTCCTCTCATAATTCCCTGACCACTATTAGTATCTAGTTTCCCGCCCGCAAAGACCTAATAACACGATCATACTCCTCCCACAACACATCTACCCCCCTCCTACTCAAATGCAGTCCATCCATCGCATACATTTCTTTCATTCCAACAAACCTATCCCACACATCCACAAACATGACACCTTCCATCTCACACATCCTCCTCACATAATCATTCAGCCCAATTGCACGAGACATCCATTCTACCCCAACATCCATTCTTGGAAGCACACCTGTCACAACACCTTTCATTCTACTTTCTTTCACCTTTTCAATCAACCTCTTGTACCTCTCACGTAACTCACATGCACCCACTTTCTTCACATCATTCACTCCTACATGTGTAATCACAACCGCATCCCTTACACAGCCAGACACCAGTTCCTCATACCTATCAGACAGATCTCTCACTCCAGCACCCGGCAAACACACCCTCAAACCATTCAATCTACTTGCATTCAACTTCCTATCTTAATATCTAACTCGCGAATCACCCATCACAAGCACTTCAGTCAGACTCCTATTCCTAACCCCCACAGACCTAACTCCATCCCCACTCCTATTCTCATTCAAACTACCAGTCACTCGAACTCCACCCCCACCCCCATCAGTCATATCACTTCCAGTTACTTCCTCTCTTAGGGCACTGAATCTATTAGTCAAGCTAATAGGATCTGTGTCCCTCTGACTCACACACCTATTCTCCCCCTGGCTAACCACCTCAAAAGAGGCAACCCTATTCTCACAAAGAACAGGAGAAGCCTCCCTAGCTTCATGTTTCCTAACCACTCTCCACTGTCCCCCATCCTCACTAGGCCTATTTCTAACTAATCTAAGGGGGCTAACTTCACTATCACTAGAACTATCACATCCTACCTCCTCCACTGGCCCTCTACCTTCACCTGAAACATCTAACTGGCCTACCTCACCACCTAACCTATTCCCAGCTCTAGGCCTAACACTAAGTTCCCTCCTGAGCTCAGCAACTAACCCCTCCAGCCTACATATCCTGTCTAAATCCTGCCTTCTCATCCCCTCTAAATCTACAATGCATTCACGCAGCCCACATACAACACATGTATACCCCTCACCTAATACACCACAACCAATGCATACATTCCGACACTCATGCTCACTTTCATCCCCAAACTCCATCACTTATTCAAACAAAGAAAGAATTTAAGTAGCAATAAGAAATAAAAAAAGAAGAGCAACTTAGCTTTCGCTGATTGTGGTGAGAAAAAAAACAAAAAAACAAACAAACTATAGAAAAATCTGAAAAATAGATCAACAGACTGAGAGCTCTATAAAACACGTGCTACCTGTTCGAAGGTCAGTCGAATGAGGTGAAGGACCCACTGCCAATACACAGATCCAGGGTTGAAGGCACAGCTTTTGCTGGGTCCAAACTGGTGCAGAAGCCTGGTGGGGTGAGAAGGGAGAGGTGGGTCGAGGAGAGGAGGGCTTGAAAGAGGGCAGAGCCTGGGCGGCTTGTGATGGCTGATGGATCCCAGTGGGGGTGGGGGGCATTGAAATTTCCCATGATGAGGCTTGTAGGGGAGAGTTGGTCAAAATAGTGGTTAAATTCTTGCTCAGTGACCGGGAGGCATGGGTTGTAGCAGATGAGAATGTCACACCAGGTTCCGCCGATGGCTATCTGCACTGCCAGCAGTTCTAGAAGGCCTTGGGGGTATGGTATGAGTGTGTGGAGACGGTGGGTCAATCCATGTTTAATGAGAAGGAGGAGGCCACCACCTGCCCGATTTGACCTGTCTCTGCGGAGTGCAGTGTAACCTTGGAATGAGGGTGAGATTTCAGGCTGGAACCAGGTCTCACATATGCCAACTATATTGGGTGATAGAGAGTTGATGAGTAGAGAGAGGTCTCTCATCTTGTGACGAAGGGAGCGGGCATTCCAGAAAATTATAGGGCTGTGCATTGAAGCCATTATGAGAGGAATGAAGTGAACAGATTGATTACACTAGGGAGGAGAGTGATAAGGGCTTGTTGGACAGGAGAGCCAGATTGGAGCAGGGTGACGAATTCTTTTAGGAGATTTGTGATCTTCACTATGAGTGGCTGAGCTGAGGGTGCTCCTTTGCGGTGGTGAAGAGGCACATTCTGGATGACTGGGGAAAGTGGGTATGGAGGAGGAATTGGAGAAGGGCTCTTGGGGTGATAGTATTGGCTGGGGCAGGGCCTCTTGGGAGTGGTCTCTCTGTTGGCTCTGTGTGAAGAGGAGGAGGTTACAGGTGGATTTGGTTTACCGAGGTTCCTTGGTGGGATGGGAGCAGCAGCCATCTCTGCATAGGAGGGGGTCTGGAGGGGCTTTCTTGGGGGAGTTTTAGGAGAAGAGCGGATATCCTGGGAGGATAGTGAGGGTGTAGTTTTGGAGGCAGTGGAAGTTGTCCTGGAGTCTTTTGGGGCTGAGTAGATGGAGCGGAGCTGGGCATGGATGGTATAGGTAGGGGTACTATCATCCACTGATTTGCGTTGGATCTGCCTTGCCTTTTCTGAGAATGGACAGTTGTTGGAGGAGGGGCGATGGTTGTCGTTGCAGAAGTAGCAGTAGGGGAGATTTGAGCATTCTTGGCCTGCATGAAAACCACTGCATCTGCTGCATCTTTGTGTGGATCTGCAGGTCAGTGATCCATGGCCAAAACGCTGGCATGTGAAACACCTCAGAGGGGGGGGAATGTATGGGAGAACTGAGTAGGAGGTGAAGCCCAGAGCCATTCTTTCTGGTAGTCCTCCTGCAAATTTGAGACGCGCTGAGTAGGTGGAAGCCTCAGGATGGGAAGGTAGTCTAGAAATCTCCATAAGACTGGACAGGCTGTTAGAATCGAGGATCCGCAGGTTGTTTCTGAGGTCTTCTTGCTGTAGGGAGACTGGAAGGCCAGAGATCCTTCCATATTTGTATTTGCCTAATGAGGCATCTTCCGGGCGCCAGCACTTGACTGGCCATTCCCCCAGGGTGGAGACATCTTCAAGATCTACCTCTAGTTTATTTATATTAGAGAGTTCAATTCTTAGGGCTGTACCTTTTCCCAAGATTCGGCAGGATCCCTCTTTTATAAGTTTATGGAATGGTGATGAGTTTAGGGCAGTTGTGACTTTTAATGGATGGGAAAATATGGCCTTGTTTTCAGATGATCTGATGAGAACAACATTCTGAGACTCAGAGTTGTCATTTGGAGCCAGGGTTGAGTTGGAGGCATGGTGAGGTCGAGGAATATTAGGTCTTGGAGCGTCTTGGTTGAAGCGAGGACGTGAAGTCGGACGAGGGTCCGCTTCGGCGGAAGGGCTGGGGCCACGTTTGCCCTTAGGGGTTAGGGAAACTTCCATTGGGGGACCGTTCACCTGGGCCTGGCGGCCTAGGTCTCCCAGAGCTAAGCTAGAGATACTCCAAGAGGTTATTAGGGGCCGAAAGCCTTTAGAAGATTGTAGTTGCGGGCGACCGTGAGTGAGCAGGTGATATAAAGTTCGACGACGAAGTGAGAGCGATCAAAAACGTCCGGTTCCTTCAGAAGATCAGTAGAAAGTCCCTAGAGACTTTGGCCTTTGCCTCAAGTAAGTATGGTTCAGGTTCAGGTTGTTGAGCCACCCTTTGTATCGGTAATGTCCTTACTTGAATGAGACAAATGCTACGATGTTTTTCTTATCATAGTAACACGACTATAAAAGTGATATTAGAAACCGGCGCCAGAATTTTGTAGATGAAATTGATCAGAACAGACTTATGTATTTATAGTGGGCCCTTAATGGACATTAAACAACATTGAGGTAGCTGCCCTCTTGCATATTTATAGCTAAAAGTCTTTCGGAGATACTGAAGCATCGCCATACATTTTTGATTCTTTCGCGATGAAAATTTGCTCCTTATATTATAGAAATGTATTAATATGCCTAGAAGTCCGTACAATGCTTCAATATAAATATCAGTAGATAAAAAAAAGGGGATATGAAAATCCTTGGAAAAAATATATAATTTAATAAAAGTAGGCCAAAGAAGGAATCACGTGTGATTAAACGATCGATGAGATATAGTATAGAAACAAGGCAGGCATATAGATGTTATTCGGGGGGTTACCAGTTTATAGTGGTCAGTAAGTTTATAATGGGTCGCTTAGTTTATGAGATATGAGATGCCGGCCGAGTACCAGGTTAGAGGAGGAATAACTTGGGGGTGAGCATGGGTTACCAGTAAAGGGGTGTCGGACGAAGGCGTTTGAGGTCTCGCCGTCGAGTTTGCTCTGACTCACAAAGTTCTTAAGGGAAATCCGTTTATAGGCTGGGTTAGAAAAGCAACTTGGTTACACTGGATTAAAGGAAGGACTCGAAAAGTAAATGTGTTTTGTAGGTTTAATTTTTGGCATAGGTCTACCATAATTGGAATAAGCGAGATAGTCGAGTCTTACGCGGCTTTGTTGTAAGTTTCCCTCTACGTTAGATAGTTGGGGCTAATGGCGGCTGGATTTAAGGACGAGGAACGTACTCGTGACGCCAATAAGATTAATGTGAATCCGGCATCAAGAGGAATGAATGTATCCTGCTAATAGTAGCGATGTTACTGCCCCTAGGAAATCTCTGCCTGTCTTATTTATAAGAAACTCCATTAAGGGGGTGCGTGACTTAGCTATCCTTAATCAGAGCGTGAGGCGGAGCCTTATAGGTCAAAGCAACTTCCTTGTTGAGACTGCTGGGTTGAGTCAAAAGGTGTGCGTGTGTTCCAATGTAGACACATTTGGCCGCATCCGGGCTGGCATTGGTAGCAAGGTAATAGCAAAGTTAATTTTGCCGTTTCGCAGGTCCACGTCACTTTTAGCTGGTCAAACCCGACTCCGTTCAGGCTGCCTCGATATCTTGCATCGAGACCTTTCGGCTCGCAGCTGTTTCATCGCGTGGGAAACTCGAACTATTCACTTACCTTCTTACACTCATGTTTTTCTTAATACATGTACAATTGTGATTTAACATTGTTTATATAAGTATTTCGCTTTATTCTACATTAGTTCATTGCTACTATAGGGCATATCATTTCAGTAGTTAATATGTGTGCCCACTTTCAAGATTTCATAGGTCCAACAGGGTGCTTATTTGTGAGGTTCCTCATTGAGCCTACTTCACCTTGCAATTCGGATATCACTACAATACTCTCCCTCGAGCCACGGAGTATTACAAATGAAGAACTAATATACATCAACTCGGGGTACACAGTTTGCTTCATCTATAAAGCCACACATTTATATTCTTCGATACCCATATACATATTTTTAATAAATATTTCGGATTCTCTGTACCTCTTTAATTAGTCCCTCTGAAAATACTATATGTAACGATTACAAAACATGGTATATACAATTGGTTTGTAGGGTCTCTTTAACGAAGTTAGCTGGAGTAAGCTTCGAAATGGCGAAGAGTAATGACAACTTTTCTTCTTGAATAATAATGATAACTCTTTCTGTACTCACTGCCTTTTTCCACAAAAGTACACCTATATAAATAGTCATTTCATCTACTCATAATACTACAAAATTCAACCAATCAGGATTGAGATACATTTAAGTGTCATACTTATGTTCATTTTTTGCAATAACAGACCTTAGCGTTAACAAATTGACCAATCAGGTTTTAGACATAAGCATTGCAATAATTGTCCATTCAGCACCACGATAGATTAAAAAAGTTAATAACAATCAAGCCGTTTGCTTGTAACCAGAGCTGAAATCCATTTTCCGAATGACTGCTAAAACTTTCGTGTTATGATTATTTCTCTTACGTTGTATTTGCAAAAGGAGGTAAAGTCAGGCAAAAAGGATAAACATTCCCCGAAGATTTTGTGTGACCCGTTTAAATTTTTCATACGAATGTTTACTTGGTTCGACCCCCACAGGTTCACACGTGAAGTGTTAAGTAGAAAATTATTTGGCGTACAGACAATTGGCCGGAGCAATGAAATGGACGTAACTGGATTTAGAAATAAAAGAATGACGGACGTAACCCGTCTCCCAGAACGCGTAAAAATGTCCGGTTTATCGTTGTTCTCCCTGGTGACCGGAGAGGTTACTCTTCGATTAACTCTTACGTCATTTTCCTCCGTTTCACCTTCTTCATTGCTATGACCAGTGCCGATTTAACCTAGTAGCACGTGCTACGGGCCTCACTGGGATGTAAAAAATTAGTAATAATTAAGTTTTGTCCCTTCGGCACAGAAGGCCAAGACAAAATAATTATTCATTTTCCTGATTTTTTTATATTATTATTATATATGATATTACTATATTAAGAAAAATATAGAAAACTTCACTAAAGTATACTGCATAGTATAATAAGTCTAGCATTATGTTATAGTAGTATATATATATATATATATATATATATATATATATATATATATATATATATATATATATATATATATATATATATATATTTATATATATATACATATTTATAAATTTATTTAATAGTGTTTGCGCACAGTCCATATTTAGGCTCAGTGTGCTGAAAAAAAGAAGAAGGAGAGGTTAAGTTTTATATATATATATATATATATATATATATATATATATATATATATATATATATATATATATATATATATATATATATATATATATATATGAGGAATTAAACCACATTCTCCGAAGGCAATTTAATTCAGAACAGTTTCGGTGTATCTCACACCCTTTTTCAACTGACACTGGATAGAAAATATAAGAAAAGTGCATATAAGCATAACACAAGGTCTGGTCGTGAAAGATCCCCTCCTTTTTCCCCCAATCCCCTACTTGTGGCTAATCGGGGGGGGGGGAGCTTAAACTTAAACATATTGAAGCGCAGACATTTTACTATTTTGTTTTTTCGCTTTCTTATTACAGGATTAAAAGAAAATTGACCCTCAGGTAGATTTAAATTAGGAACTGACGATATCAAGCTCGATTCTACGATTCTTCTCTTAACATAGTTAGTCGATTTAAATACCATTTTACTTCCATTGAAATCGATCGTATGATTCTTGTCTCTAACATGACAAAATATTCCACTGCTTTCGCTGCCCACTCTAATATCTCTTTTGTGTTCATACAATATCTTGTCTCCGTTTCCCCTATATAAACTTTATGGCAATCGTTGCATGGTATTGCATATACTCCTATGTTAATATGTTCTTTGGGTTTCCTGGCAATCATCAATTGGTTTAAGGAATTATTATATTTAAAGGCTAGATTAATTCCCGCTGTTCCGTGCTACGGGCCCCGCAGCTCCTTAAAACGGCCCTGGCTACTACATGGCATATTATTTCAGTAGTTAATATGTGTGCCCACTTCCAAGATTTCATAGGTCCAATAGGGTGTTCATTTGTGAGGTTCCTCGTTGAGCCTACTTCACCTTGCCATTCGGGCGTCGTTAAAAGTAGTATAGAATTCACTTCATAAAATTGACGGAATGTGAATCTAACACGTAGGTGATTGGGAAATGATTAACTAAATAAATGGAAACAAATAATTATTTGACCCCAAAATAACTCCCAATAGATAGATAGTGGGTATAGTCTGGAACGATTTTAAGGCCAAGTACAAAGAAACGAGTCACAGGGCTTGCACAGGGATTCCGGCTGGACTCCAAGTCAAGTCGTGAACTTTTGTTACTCTGGTAGTAATACGAAATATAAAATAATAATTGTAACGATATCTTTATAATAATAATAATAATAATAATAATAATAATAATAATAAGAGGCGTTATATAATATTGAGGCGCTATTAAAATTATGTTGCACCAAGTATAGAAAATTTAATGACAAGTATTAATAGGTTGCGTATGATTATGCAAAGTATTAACAATGAAAGACAAGGATAAAAATAATAACAATATAAACGTGTGAATCTACAACATCACTGTTTGCGAGTCAGGGAAGGCAAAGAACAAACAGTGCCTTCAGATACAGACAAGCCACTGACAGGGGGAGGTAGCATTTGACCTGATGGTGATGAGTTTGGATTGTTCTCACTAACTGACGGATGGCGAGTGTAGATAGCGGGGAGTAAGAAAAGAAGCACAGAAAAAATAATAGCGTAGTCGAGTTGCGAACAGCTTTCCGCCTCACTGAACCATTGTTAGCCAGCGGCGAATCCACTCAGCCACCCTGAGTATCAAAAAAGACTAATTCAAACGAAGCTTTTAAGCCGCTCACCTGCACTTCTCGTACGCTATACACTCCCCCCCCCCCCTCCCTCCTAGAAGCGGAGCGTATTTTGAAGAAATGAAGAGAGCCCGTTTGGAAATGTTATCCAAGGGATAACGCTCCCCCTCCCAGGTATGGGCACCATTGTAGATAGAGGGGAGTAGGAAAAGGAAAAAAGAAAAAATAATAGCGTAGGCGAGTTGCGAACAGCTTCCCGCGTCGCTGGACCACTGTTAGCCAGCGGCGAATCCACTCGGCTATCCTGAGTCTCAAAAAAGACTCATTCTAACGGAGCCTTTAAGCCGCTCGCCTGCACTTCTCGTACGCTATACGAGAAATGAGCCTACTGAAGGTCATATGCCAAAGACGGGGTGACCAACGAGGAAGAAACTTACTGTTGGCGCCTACCGCTGCCGCCGAGAATGATACAAGGAATAGGAGACTAATATAAACATCATTATCAAGGACCTATGGACAATTAAGAATACCACTATAGGTTTTAAATGCATATTGCGATAATATCCCAGATAGCTCTTTGATCACAATAAACATAAAAACCTATATTTCGTGTCGTAGAATGACCCTTTGTTTTGATCCCTCTACTCTTTGACACCCTTTTAGTAGCGGTATGCTTTAAGGGGCGTGAGTTACTTCTATGATGAAGTAGGCTTTGTTCTAAGAGTGCTATTTTAGTGGTTTAGTCCTTAAGGAAGAGCTATTTTTAAATACATAAGGATAAGAGGAAACATCAGAATCTACCAAAATAAACATGTATTTTAAATTAAATATTACAAACCAACAGTAAACACAATATTTGGCCTCAAAGATCTTTCAATGACAAACATAAATAAGTAGGCTTCCAATAAACATACCAATTGCCAATTAGTATTTTTATCACGACCCTATTTGATTAGCATAAAACATTAAATTAACGTACTCTCATCTACAAACACATATGACCTAGGTTCAAGAATAATGGTTTCTACTCTCCTTTAAAACGTGGGACGTACTAAACTTCTACTATCGCAATAGAGATATAAATGTTATTGTTAACTTACAGGTAGGTATTAGGGATTGTCGGATGTCGCTGGAGGACTTATCTCTCGCTTTGAAGTGTGGTGGTCGCTGCTTGAATTTTCGTCGCCTGTGACGGGGGCTGATTCTTCAACGTAATTAAAGAACGGGAGCTCGTTGGGGGCTGAGTTCTTCTCCTCTCACTCTTACGGTGCTTGAGATGTGAGTCGCTCGAGAGTGAGTGGCTTTGCTTTTCTTCAGTCGGACTTCTTTGCAGACTGAAAAGGCTTCTTCGGTATGGCACCGATATAAAACTTGACTATTTAGGTTAATACGGCCCTGAAAGGGGGGATCGATTTTCTCAATCTGATCCTCTCGTTTCTCCCTGAAATAGTCTTGTATGGCTGAAGGATCGATCTTCACGAACTACCCTTCTTCTGGCGTATCGACTTCTAATCTTCTTGTCTGGCTGAAAGATCGATCTTTACGAACTAATTTTTCTTCTGGCGAATCGACTTCTAATAATCTTCTTGTCTAGCCGATGGATCGATCTTCACGAACTAATCCACCTCTGGCGTATCGACTTCTGATAATCCTCTTCTCTTTCTTTGCGGGGCTTATTTATAGGCGGATTGCCGCCCCATCTAAAGGGGGAAGTGACCAGGCCACAGATGCAAAAGGGGGGGGGGGAGCGAATGGTGAGTTAGCATCTGGGGAGAGCGAGAATTCCTGAGTTGGCACTGGGGTGCCCAAGTCAGCTCGCAAATTATAGGCTCGCAACCGCACCGCTACTTGGCGTGCCTTCTGACTCGCACCGCTTTTTTTTCCATAACCACGGGTTTATGGGTCTCGTAGGTAATTCGATCGTTAGAGCGTCGTTTAAGGACCTTAGGTGGTCGCCTTCAAACATATGTTAGCTCCAACTGCCCAAAGCGGCGGGGAGATCACACATGGTAAGGATTTTCGCCGGCTACCTTTCCCACGCTTCTCCTCATGAGGGAGGGGGGCTTGAATGTACCTATACTCCTCAAGGATGCTTAATGTAGCCATTTCTCCACATTTCGTTATTCAAGGGAATTAATTGTTAAATGATCACGCGAGTCTAAATTCTGTAGACGATTTCCTTAGGTCCTAATCTGGCGACGTTGGGAAAATACTTAAATTAAAAACAAAGTCTTTAGAAAAATATATATTATTGAATAAACAGTTAGATTATTTAACGGTGAATTTTTACAGTAACAGTTTATGATTGGATTGAGAATTACACGTGAATTAAATTTGAATGAGTTAACGGGAATGGATTTACAATTGATAAATATGGTTTGTTATAATTAATAAATCATAAATGATAAATTATAAATGATAATTAGATAATTGGTATTAGATTATTGATAATTAGAGTATAACATATGAGGATTGATAATTGGGAATTGGATAATTGGTAAATAGAGTATAACAAATGATGATTGACTATAAGTAAATTGGTAAATAGGTTGGATTCTAAGTAAATTGGTAAAGAGATTGGATAAATAAATTATAAGTAAATTGGATTAGTGAGTAATTGAATGATAAGTAATGGCATTATAAGTAATTGGATTATAACGGAGTTGAATGGGTCTGTTCACCGATGAAGGACAGCTAAGCGAATAAAGCCTCATGGCTTATTTTTAAGACTCTTAAATCTCCCGATTTAGGTCAGGGTTACCAACAGATAAGAAATAAATATTTACATATGTAGGGGTGTAAACCGCTACACCAGTAGAAGGATAAAGAGACAGAGGGTCCGGAAGGTGAACTGCGCCGATGAAGCCTGGTTTTAGTCAGCCCAAAGATACACTATCCTGCTTTGTGGCCACCCGGACGGACAAAGAACTTTGGCTTCTGGAAGTGATGAGGAAAGGGCTGTTCTAAAAAATCTTGCAGAGGCGAGCATGCTTAGTCGCTGTGGAGAAAAATATTGGTAGGAATTGACATTTCCTTGGAAAGAAATGTTGGGAGGGGGGTATTAGCATGCACTCTTGGGGCTGTAGGGTGAGTCTCAGTCGTCGCCCGTACCAACTAATGTAGCTATGTAGAAGGATCGAAAGAAGGTAAAGATCGATCACTGGAAGACCAATGTATGTACCCTAAACTAATTCTGCAGCAGAGCAAGTCGAATCATCTTTGAAGAATGAACGAATCCTAGAAGGATCGGAAGCAGATAGTTCACCCATGTAAAACTGGGATCCGTTGATCGTTGGCTAGTTTTGACATGGCGGTGAAAACGTTCAGCGGTGCCGTTGTTCTGAGCGTGGTAGCTCGTAGTAAAGGTGAGAAAAGAACCAATAACTGACTGCAGCATTTGCTGTTAGTGGCGTGGCGTGGTAAGATTGCAATCGGGCTTCACTCACGATAGCCGAACCGACTAGGCCTCTACTCAAGGCCGTAGCTACATTGAAGCAAACGAGGCACTTGCCTCGGTTAATTTTCCTGGCTCATTTTTTTAATCATCTAACTATTAAATTTAAAATTTTTTGCCCCATGCCGTGAGATCAAGTGCGTGTGTTTTTTTTATAAATAAATCAATATCAATTATCTACTATATTAATTTTGGGCTATCCGTAAGAATAATACTTTGATCTTTTGCTACATTTAACTATATACCTAAGCTTTAGACGTACTTTCCAATTATTTGTCTCAGTAAAAAATTGACATTGGCTACTGTGTAGCTATTACCTTGGTTCCAGCTGGTCGAGGAAGGCGTTCACAACTCGCTGCGCGCTCTGTTCCTTCTTCATTTTTGAACGCCCTTCCTTCTACGCACCTCTATTAACAATGGTGCCCAGGCTCGGGATCGGGTGGAGCATTACTTCTGGGATAACGATTTCAAGCGGCGTTTGGCTTTATTTCAATGCGCTACGATGCCTCTAGGAAGGGAACTGTTTAGCGTGGCCAGATTTGAATCGGAACGGTTTATAATCTCTGCTTGAAATTGAGTCTTTTTGTAGGAAATGCTTTTATTTCGGAATATGAAAGGTTTGAGGTATATAAATTACGCGAGCCCCTGACTGCACAAGTGATTGTGGACAGGCGACCAACCTGCTTTATAGACAACCTTGAAAGAGATGGCTCGGGCTGAAAGTGCAATTTAAGCTTTTTGACTTGCTCTTAAAAGCGATGTTTATATGTACGATTCCCGACTATATTCGCCACCTATTGGCGGTTGGGGGTGCGCTTAAATTGGGGGAAATGACAAAATTAGCCGATAAATAACATAATAGCGTCAGTTAAAGGGGTGGGCCAGTCTCGTTTTTCCATGCCCCCAGTACGCCTCGGAATACCTTTTAACACCATCATCCATTTTGAAAAAAGTCCCACTAGCTTGTCTCCAACAATTGTAACTAAAATCATCAATCCTCATCATCTTTGTTGCCGCTTGATTAATTGTTTCACCTGACATCCATTGATATTCCAGCCTATTGCCCAAAACTCTGGTTCACCCAGAGTAACTCTTACCTCGAATTTACCTTGGCGCGTTTCTGCTCCAAGAGTGTTGATTCTATTGCTTCTTTCTTCCGAACGATTCACCTCATGGACTAAAGCCACTGCGTGGTAGACATCCGATCTTTAGAGGTTTACCGGGGACTTTTTATATTGCAGTAGTTTTTTATGTTATTTTATATTGGTGCAATCATTGATTTCCACTTATGGACAATTGATTCATCTTCAACAGTTGAAAGAAATATATTGAGTAATTTCTCGAATGAGTTTATTAAAAAGGCGAACACCGAACCCTGAGAGTGAATTGTAATGTTGTCTCTTTAGTTTGGTTTAATGTGATGAGGGTAATGGAAGCTTTTTCCATACCCTTTCTGTTCGTTTTGACAATAAGGGCACAATGTTTTCTGACTCTAGAGTTACTATTAAGTGTTTTAACACTTTACAAACAGAGATAATTATATATCATTTATATCTCCTTTGGATATAAAATAAATTAAATTTAGAAAGTCTTCGCCAGTAATCTAGATTGAATAAATTATTAATTCGCGCTGTTAATTATCTTTGAACAGCTTCTGACTTTTTGCATGTTTTGCGCTTTATGAGGGGACCATAAATAGACACTATAGGACACAGTAGTCTAGATTGGGTTGTACAAGTGTAATCATAGTTTCTAGGTGTCTTTTCTTCTAGGTTCTTACTATGTATCCAGATACATTTTGGCATTTTGCGACAATATTCTGTATAAAGTTAGTATAATGGAGATCGTTAAATAAGTTCGAACAAGGTATTAAATGCTGGGGTTTTTTTTCAAGTATAGAATTAGATGAAGGATTTTTATAGTATAGATTTGTTTGAGATTTTCATTAATGCCATATTTAATCACTTCAATTTTATTTTCGTTAAATTTAAAATTATTAGCTTCTTTCAATTCCTATATTGCATTATAAATAGTTCTTAAAAGCCAAATTTGTTTGATTCTCGTTCCACCGCGTTTTACACAAAGAAGTCAAGTGAGTTAGGAGGCTAAATATCAGGTGCTGTGTGATCAAAGAAATTTTCTAACAGACACGCTTGGGTCTTCCGGCGACTGTGACAGAGCGCAGTCTTGCTGCCACGCATAAGGCCTTGCTGTAGCTACTCGATCGATCCAAGGCTTTACCACTTAGCCCAGAACACGGATGTATCAGTCGGTGTTCAGCCTGCGGCCCGCAGGAAAGAAGAGCCACAAAGAATAGTAGTACCTCAAGGATATTGCTGACTATAGGGTATAGAAGTGCTAGTGGCAACCACGCGAAAAGGGCAGAGGGCCTACCAGATCGATGTGAACAGCGTCAAAATGTGCCGATGGAAGAGGAAAAGCAGCCAGTGGGGTCTTTGTGTGGCGTTGAACCTTTGCGCGTTGACACGGCAAACATGCACGGGTCCATTTGGCCACGCCGGCGTTCATACCTGTCCAGATATGACTTTATGTAATGAGCTTGCGTGTTGCTTGAATGCCAGGATTAGAGAGGCCGTGAGTTTGGTAAAAAATGTGCTGACGGTAAGCTAGAGGAATGAGTGGACGAGGACAGTCAGGCAATGAATAGTCAACCAGGGTGCGCCTGGAAGGACTGTCCGGCAAGTCAATTTCGCGATGAAGAGGTGATAAGAGTGACGCAGTGTTTGCCTGTCTTCAGCTTGTTCCTGAGCGACTGCTATTGTCGCATGATCGATGGGCACAGTGTGGGAGAGTTGCGTGCCCGAAATCGATGAACTGCGAGAGAGAGCGTCCGGAACGACGTTTGATGAACCAGGAACGTAGCGAATATCGTTTGCCATCTGCAGGGGCTCCCCGACCGTTGTGGATGAAGGATTAGGGACTGGAGATAATACCATTTTCTCGCGGAGGGAAGAATTTTGCCAAGACTCTCCTAGTGAAAGCGCCAGACCAGGACAGACTCTACAGCACCCCTTCACTCCCCATTGAGAACGACCCCTCTCCTTTTCTCTAATCGATTTACAAATAATCTTGCCAAGTTTAAACTTGGTTTAGAATTAATGAAGATGGGGGAAATAAAAATTAGTGAAAGATATATTATCCGCAGACCCATCTGCGGGCAGTGACACCAGGATGGTACGCAATGGTCCATATATCAGCTGCAGAATGTTCGCGCGTGTTATATCTAACAACCCCTTACTCATTCTCTTCCCATGCTCATCATGCTCATGGGGGCGTCGCTCTACCGAGGGCCGGCCGGAAATCCAGACAACAACTCTACCAACCTGTCAGCGATTTGCAAAATATTTTGAACTTCTCTGCAGTTGATTATTATGGTTCGCGTTTAGGAGAGAATTTCAAGCTGCTGCTCGATAAACCTGAAAAATTGATGAAGAACTAGCACCTGGCCTAGAAATACTACTAATATTATTATCCCATGATCATAGTTCTCTAATTTTAAAATTTTAAACACGGCAAATTTCTATTTGAACTTAATGAGTTAGAAGGATTTTGATTGCCATGTAATTTATCGGAGGCTTCTGAAATTGGTGTACTAGCAGGGGGAAGCTAAAATTGTCGGGTAGAGTGGCAAGGAAAGCCTCCTGAAAAATGAGATGAACTATATCTGAGAACTTCTACCGTTCTTTTAAAACTAATGATGTGAGTGGAGTAGTTGATGAATATAGTCGATTTGCGAATGCCACACTTCTTGGGTCGGCAAATACTTGACAGTACTCTTAGAACACGCTTTCCGAGATTATGAGTAACAATAGTCCTTAATTTTTTCGTCTTCTCCAGTGATGCTGGCAGACAAAAGCGATTCTTTACATGCTTCGTCGTTTGGATCAGGCAATTAAAATCAGAGGCTTCTTTGGGCGTCGTGCATGCATAAATTCGTCTTGAAGGAGGAAAAGGCATGAACTATGATTCGTCAGACGAGATAACATTCTTCAATTTACCCATTCTCCACTTATCTAGGTCTTTGCAACAATTTAGAAATTTTTTAACATCGATGGAGAAAGACAAGGTTTGGCAATATCAGCCTTCCATGGTATACAGCTGCATTGAGCTCTCGATGAACTGTTTTGGTTGATACTGGGTTGCCAAGATGGTGGTCTAGCTCTGCAGGCATTTTAGTAGTTGTTGTTTCTTTGATTTTTTGCAGTAGCTGTCTCCGAGGTTTGCTTTCGTCCAGAATTACGCTTCCTAGAGATAGTATGTCTATTTTTTTGGTATGCTAGCATGACTTTAGACATTTCCTCTTGAAAAGTTAAACAACCTGGCAGTTTTTGTTAACGAGGCACCAGCCATTCTCGATCCAACAATATACCTTCTTTTGAAGTCAGAAATGTCTTGACTATTACATTAAGTACATGATGGGAATATGCAGTACATATTCATAAGATTCTTTTTACATTGGGATTCTTATTTATGTGCAAATGTTGGCGAACTTATAGCTTTCGAAATATCACGTTTCCATTATTTTGTCTAATCCCTGAATATTCATTCAGGAAACAGAAAATATAGAAAAAAAGAGAAGTAAAGATGCAAAATAATAGGAGAGTTAAAGAAAATTGCTGAAAAAAATGAGAAATCCGTACTAAAGATCAAAAAACGCAAAAAAGAAATTTCACTAATCGAAAAAAGGTAAAATAACCAGAGAGATAATGAAGAAAACAAAGAAAAGGGAAAATGTTAAAAGGCAAATGATGGAATGTGTATAAAAATAAACTTATTAGAGTTAAAGAACATTGAACAGACGATACGAGTTAAAGAACTAAGTAACGATACGGAAATTATTATTCAAATTAACACGTAATGATTTATTTATACCTAAAAAATAAAACGTGTTACTAGAGACCGAATATAACAATTTCCAATACGAACATATTTAATTGCAGTTGCACTTACACATTGTCAATGTGTAAGTGCAACTGCACGTTTTACTTTAATTCATTATTTTTACCGGTGCAAAATCCCATGCTAGAATGAAATGTTCATTCCTCAAGGAACTCTCCGACTGTTGTAGGCGGGCCATTGGGGAATGGAGAAAATACCACCTCCCTACATACTCTATGACAATGTGCCTATGACCCTATGTTTGCAAACACATTAAACAGAAAAACAAACTCTATGACAGAAAAAAATTTCGTACGTTCAGCCTACAATCCTTTATTCTCCACTCTATGAGCAATCGCCCTATTTCCTTCGTCAATATAAAAGTTTCTTTCCAAATTATAACTTACCTAAACCAGTAAATAAGTTATATACTGTAATCATATCCTCTTGCAAACATCTTTCTAATGAATATATGGCGACAGTATGACAATACTTAAAATGCTGGCATGTATGTAGCTACAGAATGGCCAAGTATGAAAAGTAATACAGTTTGATCTAGCTTTACAATTACTAGAAAATAAATTTATACGAGTTTCTCCAAAATAATATGCCGCGTAGTAACTATGGAGCAATATAACAATTTGGTACATACGCCCGGCCGGTTGGTAAGGATCTGAGCCGTTGAGAGGGCTCTAGCAGATATACAGTGCGGGAAGGGTGATTTGTTCTTAAGGGAGAGACAAAGTTGGGAGGTACGCAAGCAGTAACGATAGAATGAAGGGGAGTATGAGCTTGGTACTGTATGAGGAGGATTCGTTTAAAACGCGCAGTTTTCACCTGTACGTCTGCTAATTCGTTTCTCGTGACACGGGCGATTTGGGGCCCAATAGATGTTGACTGTTTTTTGCCCGGATACATCGAGAAAATAATCTGATTGTTGGATAGAGCAGGTAGATGAGGTAGTGATGTTGTTTATGGAGTCCGAATAGATAACGTAATGGGTATTTGTTACGAAGCAAATGATGTAAAGGTCCTCAAATAGGGCTATTACTTGTATGGTATTTGGTTATTAGTGGGATTGATTTTAGTTAATAAATCAGCCTAGATAGCTATTTGAAAACCATTACCATAAATTTGTTGAATTGGATGGAATAGTCGTCTGCTAATATTTAGGCCTAACGACTGACGTGAACTGAATTTAGAAAATTTGGGGCGCTAGGTTTATAAGAATACGGACGATAAACAAAATAAATATATTTATAAAATCAACGAATGCACAATGAGAGAATTGAATTAGGAAATAACTAGTGAGTGGTTATTACAATTATAAGAATGAATGATATAATTAAATTGAGAATTGTTAAGGAATACAACGTAATGCAATGTATGAAAGTAATGGGAAGTAGAGTCAAATGCAAGGTGAAGTGAGGTAAGGCATGGTAAAGTAACTAAGGTAACTATGATAGACTGTGAATTGGGATCTGCAATGAGAGAAGTAACCAGAATTAGGACCTACTCTCGTATGGCAGTTTGCAGAGAATAATTGTGAGGGGACGAGGAATTAAACTAAGTATGATTTGTTTGGAGTTAAATGATTAAATGGAGAAGGAATTATTACTGACCTTTATGCTGAGAATCACGAGAGACGAGTATGGAATATTTGTGTTCAATGAGGTTGAGCTGAAAGCGTGTTAGTTCGTATGTTTGACTAAGGTAACTGTTGCCGAAAAGAATGTATCTTAGCCATGATTTTTGGATGGCAATTATATATTACAAAAGATATATTGAAAATACATATAGAAAATATTTGAGATTTTGGATTGATTATTTGTACATAACTAAGTTGAGATTTTACATAAGATTTAATAGAATTTGTAGAAATTGAAAGAGAAAATAAATGGATAATTTTACATTGAATTTAAAAAGGAAAGTATGCTAATATTTATGCATGAGGTACATTACGTTAAAATGATATTAGGTAATGGTAATATTTAAATTGATGCAACGGAATATTGATACATGTAATATTTTATAGGAATGCCAGAGGGCATTGCTATACTTGGGATGTGTAAATGACTGCTGTTAGAGGCATGGGGGCGTGTTCGACGTAGTCGAGAACCGGAATCACAAGTGCTGCTCATGTCCCGTTGGCACATCGTGAGTTGTCCTCATAAATGGAAACTTCGGCAAAATGCTGCACGGCGTGTTAGAGGAAAGTTAGTCTTTTTATTGTTATCGGAGAATTCATATCGGCTCAATGATCAAATATATACCACTGGAGGACTGGTTGTAAAAATAATGAAGAAAAAATGGTAACGAACACAGGCAATGTCAGGTGAAGCTTCAGCAAACAACTTTCTAGTAACTTTTTCGCTACAAAGAAGTGGCGGGAGCTTAACAGGTTGGTAATCGGCGAGGATGGCAGTATCTGGGTTCAAAGTACTTTCAGAGCATCATGTTGGGTCGTTCAAAATCCAGAGGGGATACATCACATTCAATTGGCAAACTGATAAGAAGGAAAATAAAAAAAAAAACCTTACGTGCTATACGCAGTCCTCTGAAATGAATCTAGTTTTCAGGGTTCAGAGTATATTAGATGATAATTGACTGCATAGCTCAGTCATAACCCTCCTTAGACTATGCCCATACAAGACTCTCTGCACTTCGAACGAATGCAATTTCTTTCTAGCACGTGGAACCCAAGCCCTTACATGTAAGCCCATTATCACCCACCACAAAACTACACAGAGATACTCAACGAATATCCCCCCTCCTCCCGTTACTATGCCACCTCTACTCACAAAACACCTCCACACACTTAATGCAGCATAGATTCCAATATCTAGATCGAAACCACCTTAACGCCATTCGACCATATATCGAACAAAGAGGAAACCTCCCACGTCACACTCGGATCACCAAACGAAATTAAAGACACAAACACCGTATTGGCATGAGCGATACAGACACCTGCCCCCGTTACAACTGGGAACGAAAAGTTCAACACATTCACAACGGAGACAAAAGTTTTGTATCATTGTTTTTTTTCTGATTAATGTGCGTGGACTCATAGGGTCATAGGTACAGACACAACGGAGACTAAAGTGACACAGATTCACAGTCGACCCAGTTCACCAATACTAGTGGGGGTAACCTAAATAAAAAATGGGTGTAATTTCCTTATATAATTTAGGATAAGTTTGTGAAATTTAGTATTCTAATTAAGAATTGATTTAAAATTAAATCAACTTTGATTTGGGTTTAATTGTTAAGTATTGGTTCGGCCACAACTCTTGAAAATAAGGGAAAAGAGAATCGAATGTTTAAATTCAGGAGTGTGGCCTGGATTGTTTATGTAGATTGTTTTAACGGATAATCATGGACAAATGTAGACTGGAAGTTTAGAGGATAGTTATCTGGAATCCCGGGACGTCCCGGAACCTTCCGGGACCTCTCGAGATAAAGGTTGTCTTGTCGGTTGCGATTTAGGCGCTCAGAAGCCCAGAATGAAAGGTCGGTTTGTACATCTGTCTTCAAGTGGTACCTTGGTCGTTCGATACTTAACATACATTGTTGTTAGTGTTGTATTTGAAATCACAATTCCAACTATTTTTTAATAACTTGCATATTTTTGTTAAACTTTACTTTTTGTAAAAAAATTGCTAAATTGTTAGGTTACGTTACTCTCTAATCCAGTTGTTTTTTCTCGGAATTGCCTGTATCAAATACATTACCCAATGTTACCTCGAGGGCATCAATCTTATTAGTTTTGCTTTACGATGAAGACATATTTTATCCCTCATTTCTTTCCCCTTCCCAGTGCTTAACGAACAAGTGTGTAGAAGAGGGATATTGTATCTGCAAACCCTCCTGGTATAGCGTACGAGAAGTGCAGTCGAGCGGCTTAAAAACTGCTTTGAATGAGTCTTTTTTGAGACTCAGGATGGCGGAGTGGATTCGCCGCTGGCTAACAGTGGTCCAGTGACGCGGGAAGCTGTTCGCAACTCGCCTACCCTATTATTAATTCTTTGCCCCTTTTCCTACTCTCCTCTATCTACACTGGGAATCCAGGATATAAGAATTAACACACCACGATTGTTTCTGAGTTGTGAACTAGTATTCAGAATTACTCTAGAAAACGCTGCAGATACCTGATAACAACTCCCTAACGGTGTCTATCTTTCTTGCGATTATTCCTAAATTATTCTCATTTTATTTTAGTTCATTAAGGGTTTTAGTCCCGATCGCTACCTATTCAAGATGCCGTTATTTCTCTATGGGGACTTACTGATTAACGTGAGTTTCGAATCACCGATATCTATGGCACCTACCGTGGTCTACCTAAATCGGGACTCCGAGTAGCTTACCATATATAATATAGGTTAACTTTGCTGGAATTGGAAGATGTGATCCCACCTGGCTAGGCCGTAGAAAAAAAATGGTACGAGTTTCATCATCGTTCTGCACTCGTAAGATTTTTCTATCAGTATGAACCTACAGTTTAGCGTGTAAGAAAAATATTTGAAGCCTGTAAATTTATAGGGGGTCGAATTGATGGGTCACCAGTTTACAGGGAGGCTTTGGTGTAACCAGATTATGAGATCACCGTAAATCACTACCTTATTGAGGGAGCGACTAGTTCAAGTTTTGAGGTGAATAATGGCTTTACGGCGAATTATTTATCTGACTCCAAAGATAATTGTTTTTAACGGTGTTCTTCTTGGCTGGGCTTGTCGAAGGTTCAAGATGTACTACCAAAATAAACTCTTTATTCTAACAACGAAATCTTATGATTGCAATCGGCAAGAGAGACGGAGCGTATTAAGCGAGAGACAAGTAGTCTATATATTATTCGACGCGAGTAAGAGTTAAGGGAGAGACAAGATTTCGCGAGTTTCAGCGGGAACGCGAGCGCGGACGTATTCGTTATTATTCTCTCTGATTCTTTCTGATTAACTACCTTTTTAACTTACTGTTTTCTTCGAATTTATATTTGAGATCTAAATCCAGAAGGCGTAGCTTATACATGGGTCGGTTACCGTTGGACAGCCTCCGTTTCTTATTATATCCCTAATCTCTGGGCGGGGCTAAGAAGTGTGTGTACGCTTACATGTTAAACTTTTATTTGTCTTTTGATACAACTTTCGCTGCGAATCTCTTATGGTCAGCAGCTGTGTTTATTCGGGCTCTTCCTAAATAAGTATCCGTCTTTGATTACTCTATTTCGAGACACAGCTTTTTCAAAGGCAGGTGTTCAACCATTTCTTTGCTCGTCTTTTGTCTCTCCCGCTTCTTGCTACATATGTTTTTTTATAAACACATTTTATTTCTAATACACAATTAGATCTATACACTTAATAGGGCATGCTTGGATTTAATAGGTCCAATTCGCGTCCATTTGTGGAGGTATCTTTCGGGCCTATTGAATCCAGCAATTTTGGGAGTGCCATAAGCCTGCCTATGCGTAATCCGACCCCTACAAATTTTCCTCTTTCGTGCTCCGCATGCATACCATGCTTTCATCTATCTACCTTGCATTCGTCTGTCTACGAGATCGCTCTACACTCGACGGGTCTAATATGATCTTTTTGATTGCTGACCATTTTATGACTTTATTTTGACTATATGGACTTTATTGTCTACAACATTTTAAGACAGGCCCTTGTGTAAACCGTCTAATGCGTTTACAACTCTCCCCCTACTTAGGGTTGAAGGTGTGGACATAGGCAACGAAAGTGGCTATACACTTTGAAACATAAGACCTGGTTGGTCCCTCGATATTAATCCTGGCCTTCTTCTCTCGGGGGGGGGGGGCTTTTCATAAGTTAAACATTTTCAAAATCAGATAGCTTAGAGATTTATTGAGGTCAATACTCTTAATTTGAGGATCTACCGAAAGCCCTTACTCAGGGAGAGGACATGGATCAGCGTCGACTTCAGAATACCATTCATCTTCAGGTTTCTCCTTTTAATTTCCGACCTATTAAGTATTTTTAATGATGTGTGTGTTTACAGTAAGTCTATTTAAAATAAACTCGTATTGAGTGTGGAAAGGTAAGTTTACATTTATTATTTTATCGTGGTATCCCATAAATCGTCAAATATTTAAAGTTGCAAGAAACTTTGGTGCTCTTTCAATCCACTTTCAAATTCTTCAAATTTCTTTCAGAGTCCAACTGTATAGACTCCTTTCAAATCCATTATCGTTATCGAAGCTAATTATCAAACTCCATCTCTCATTCTAATTTCAAGCTTTCAATCGAGAGACTTTGAGACATACAGCAACCTCTCTTTCAAATGCAAGAACTTCCAGTATGACGCATTTAGAGGAATGGCAATATAAAGCTTCCAGGAGGGCCAAGCGGACATATACCTTAAAGTCTTTCCCTTTGTGGAGAAAGCCAGAGAAGCAAGCCCCATGAGGAGATTCGTGAGAACGGTAGCCGGCGAATAATAGTAACTGCTTACCCCGTTTGATCTCCCCGCCGCCTAGGTAGTTGGAGCGACCATCTGTGTTAAGGCAACCACCAAAGGCCCTTAAACGAAGCTCTAAAGATCCAATTACCTACGAGATCCGTAGGCCCGTGGTCATGTCACCAAAAAGCGGCGCCAAGGAGTGTGGCCGTGGTGGGTCTCGCTAATTAACAAGCCGACTTGGGCACCTCAGTGCCAACCTCTGCACTTCTCGCGCTCCCAGATGCGAACTCACCATTCGCGCTCCCCTCTGCGGCCTCACCCCTTCCTCCTTAGATAGAGCGGTGGTCCGCCTATAAATAAGCCATTAAAGGAAAGAGAAAGAATCATTATTCGGTGATAACGATGTAGGATAAGTTCGTGAAGATCAATCCTTCAGCCAGTCAAGATTATTCGGTGTGAAACGATAAAGGATCAGATAGAGAAGATAGATCCCTCCCCCCCCGTCAGGGCCGAATTAACATAAATCATCAAGTTTTGCATCGGTGCCAAACCGAAGAATCCTTTACAGACTTAGAAGAAGTCTGACTGGAGAAAAGAAAACCCGCTCACACTCGAGTGACTCTCACAGCTAAAGCTCCGCAAGAGTGAGAGGAGATGAACCAAGCCACAACGAGGTTCCGTTCGTTAATTACGGTAAAAATCCCTCCCGTATACGCAAAATCTAGTTGGGGACTCAGCGTTAAAGAATAAGACACCAAGAGGCTTCCAGATTATTCAGAAGAGGACTCTTGGAGCAAAGAGCACCGTAACTCTCTTCTTAACGTAACCGGAGGACAATTGGCAATAAGAAGTTGACCCCGCCCAACCTCGCTTCCTACATCCCATCTCGACGAAATTCTAACATCGGACACTCCAAATCTCCGAGGCGCGAGATAAGCCATCCAACGACATCCGGCAATCCCTGATCCCGTCTGTCATGTAAGTTAGAAAGAACATTTATATTCATATTGCGATAGTACGTTTCACGATTTAATGGAAGCAGAAACAATTGTGCGTGAACCCCTGTCATATTTGCTAGTAGAAGAGAGTACTTTAATTTAATGTTTAACGCTAATCTAAAAGGGTCGCGATAAAAATACTAATCGGCAATTGGTGTGTTTACGTGTAGCCTATTTGTTTATTTTTGTCATTGAAGATATTGTAATATGCCCAGTTGCTCCAGGGGTTAGTCTCGGTTAGCGTAGGAAGAGGATATAAATGTGTTTACTGTTTTGTGTCATAGTTAATTGTTAAATTTAAAATATATGTTTATTTGGGGATAATTCCTGTGCGTTTATTTATATCCTTACGTGTTGAAGCGGTTCTTCCTTAACAAAACAAAATTCGCACTCTTAGATCAAAGCATACTTCAAAAAAGAAGTATATCACGTTCCACAAGGTATCGCACGACAACGCAAGTTACCTTTATCAAATTTTCAACACCTTTTTCTTCAAAATATTCAAAGGCAATGGATCATATTCACCCCTTTCTATAACTATCTACCAACTAACTAAAGAATTTGGGCCTCAACTCGTCTCAAAGCATTTTTGGAGAAGGCATTTAACTTTTTCCAAAACAATCCCTCCATTGTCTACTCTGAAACCATTTTTAAATCAGTAAAGACTAACCCCTAACAGCGGGGACGGTCGATACTAACAAGCATGGGATCCGAACCATGGCTATTTACAGCGTATGACAGTCACCATGAAGGCGACCCGAATCGATAATATATCTGACCCCATGCCACACCAAATGTGATTTATCTTCGCTGTACTCAGAAGCCGTGTCCACTCCACTAGGTCATAGCCCAAACCCCAAAATATTTATTTTGTAAATTTAATAATTGGTAATTTATAAATTTGTTTATCAGATTAAACGCGGTTACAAATAAAGATTATTATATTTCCCTCGAAGCAATAAATCGGAAAGGACAATTAGCACTTTTTGTTCTTCGGATTCATCTTGACACGAAGTGTGACAGAACCAGTTGGACGGATATGTTGGTAAGCCTGTTTCGCTTTCACCAGAAAAGAGTCTTGAGGTTTCAGAGGGGTAGAAACCCCCTTCACTTTTAATTCACTTTTACCTTCCTGTAGGAAAAAAAAAGGATTCATTTAAGATTAAGAAAGGTTCAAATTAAAACTAACAAACCAGGAGCTACGAGGAAAGGTCTCTCTCTCTCACACCCACACGTATTCTCTCCCCTTATCTCTTTCACACACACACACACACATTCTCCCCCTCTCTCTCACACACACACACACTCGCCCTCTCTCTCTCTCAAACACACACACACATTCTCCCCTTCCCTCTCTCTATCTCTCTCACACACACATACTCGTACATATTCTCTCCCCCCCTATCTCTCACACACACATACTCGTACATATTCTCTCCCCCCTATCTCTCTCTCTCTCACACCCACCCACGCATTATCTCCCTTATCTCTCTCTCTCTCACACACACACTAATTCCCCCCCCTCTCTCTCACACAAACACTCATCCCCCCCTCTCTCTCACACACACACTCATCCCCCCCCCTCTCTCTAGCCTAGTGGATACAGCAGTTGGTTTCCAGCATCAAGGCACGGGTTCGATCTCACCGTCCCCGAAAACAATACTTTCATCGGTGTCCCGAGCTGGCCACCCATTGGGCGGATACGCTGATACCCTGATAATCAAGCTCCCTTCCCCTGCTTCACATCACAATATACACCCGTTTCGGAGCTCTGCCGATGGAAAATTATTATCCCCTATGGGGGGTCTCATATCCACATAGCTCCCAGGGTTCTACAGTCGCTGGTTGTTACAAAAAGACCACAGCACCAGGGTTCGGCTGCACCTCCCGAACCCGGGGTCACTGCCAATCTTTCAAACGAGTTTGAGTCTACCTGGGCTTTATTCCTTTTTAAATTATTGACGGGGGGAATTGGCAGAATAATCGCTGATTATCCCTGATCGGAGCCATGAGGGGGGGATGGGGTTCACTACCACCTCTAGGCTACAGTTGGGAGGGGGGAATGCCTGTATTCTTCCCCCCTCTTGGTTTCCCCTACCTCCCCTTTTACACTCGCAAGAGGATCTCGGGTGTTATCTGGTGGCGGGGGCCTCCCTGCACCAATGCCTACAGGGGGGATCTGCGGCTATTTCTCCCCCCCCATTTTGCCTTTGTCTCTATATTCTTAGCCCCAGAGGAAAGGTCAAGGCAGGTCAAGTACTGTAATTTCCTTAACTGTTGAGAAGGTTTGCTACTGACATTTTTATCCTTTTCAGTATTCATTTTTTATCCATCTTGCCTTTCTCTCTGTTCTTTCCATCATTCTTTCTGTTCCGAGTAAAAAATCCCCTCGTTGCTTGCAACAGTTTTCCCTCTTTTTATAAAATATAATTTATTTTTATTCCTAAGATAGCAACGGTTGGAGGGAAGGAGGGGAAGGAGGCGGAGGGGGGGGGGGTCAGCGAGAACAGGAACCGACTAATTAGCTTTGATCGCCGTGTTGAATGAAGCGATGGTCAACCAAATCCCTTAGAGTCGACTTAGATTCGATCCATTGGGCGAATGATCCGAAGCTATCAAGGAAGACTAATTAGCATCATTTAGCAGGTCCTTTTTTTTAACACGATCAGTGATATTAAATTGAGATTAACTGGCTTCGATCACCAGGTTATTTTCTTAACAATCAGCTGTAGTTAATATAACTTAATTAGCTTAATCACCAGGTTATTTTTAACTTTACCATTGATATAAATTGAGATTAATTAGCTTCGATCCCCAGATTATTTCTTAACTTAATCAGTGATAGTAAATGAAGATTAATTTGCTTCGATCCCTAAGTTATTCTTTAACACGATCTGTGATAGTAAATTGAGATTAATTAAATTAGATAAACAGTTTTAAAATATGATCAGAGATAGTAAATACAGATTAATTCACTTAAATCACCAATTTATTTTTAATATCATCAGTTTAGTAAATGGTGATTAATTACCTTCAATTACAGGTTATCTTTAATATGGTCAGTAATAGTAAATGGAGACTAATTAACTTAGATCACCATTTTATTTTTAACATGATCAGTGATCGTAAATGGCGATTAAGTAGCTGAGAACACCAGGTTATTTTTTTATCATGATCAGTGATAGTAAATGGCGATCAATTAGCTTAGATCAGTAGGTTACTTTCAAACATTGATCAGTAATATTAAATGACAATCAATTAGCTTAGATGACTAGCTTATCTTTTTGCATGATCAGTGATAATAAATGGAGATTAATTAGCTTCGATCCCTAAACTATTTTTTTAACATGATCAGAGATCGTATATGGAAATTAATTAGCATAGATCACCATCTTATTTTTAACATGACCTGTGATAGTAAATGGAGAATAATTAGCTTAGATCACCAGGTTTTTTAACATGATCAGTGATTGTAAATGGAGATTAATAAAATTCGATCCGCAAGTTACTTTTTTAACATAATCAGTGATAATAAATGGAAATCAATTAGTTAAGATGACCAGGTTACTTTTTAATATGATCAGTGATAATAAATGGAGAATAATTTGCTTAGATCACCAGCTTTTTTAAGATGATCCATATATTAAATGGTGATTAATTAACTTCGATTACCAGGTCCTTTTCAACATGATCAGTGGTAGTAAATGGAGATTAATTAGTTTCGATCATCATGATATTTTTTTAACATGGTCAATGATAGTAAATCGGGGAGAATTAACTTAGATCACTGATCAGTGATAGTAAATGGTGATTAATTAACTTTGATTACAAGTTTCTTTTCAACATGATCAGTGATAGTAAATGGAGACTAATTAACTTCGATCATCATGATATTTTTTAACATGGTTAGTGATAATAAATCGGGATTAATTAACTTAGATCACTGATCAGTGATAGTAAATGGTGATTAATTAACTTTGATTACCAGTTTCTTTTCAACATGATCAGTGATAGTAAATGGTGATTAATTAACTTCAATCGCCATACAATTTTTTAGTATGATCAATGATCGTAAATGGTTATTAATTAGCTTAGATCACGACGTTATTTTTTAACATTTGTAGTAATAGTAAAGGAAAACCATAGGTCAAAACACGTCATTTTTGAACGCTAGAATTTCATTTAACTTTTATAACACTTACAATCATCTGTTCTCGATTTAAAACTTTTACTTCCTAAATACGAACAAGGACTGACGAGAGTTGAAATTTTGGTATGAAGGCTGCAATCCGAAAGAACCCCACAAAAACCTGGCCTCTTTAAGGGAAATTTGCGTCGAAAAGTGCAACAAATTATCAAGAAATGATTGCGAAAAGCTAATATCAACCTTGGTGGTGGGTGCATGCTCCGCCATTCGGGGAGACGGGCCTCCCTCCTACCTCGGAGCATGCCTTAACTATTTGTTATGTGAGGTTTTGGTTGTCGTTTTATTCTTTCTTTGTGTTTTTCTTGTTTCTATTTAAAAAATATACTAATTAATAGGGAAAACCGTTTGCGGCGACTATACCCTTGATGATTGTCGCCATATAAGAGGCTCTAGAAAAAAAATCGGCCTCTTACTTACGATTTGCCAAATCCAGTGTTCAACCTCCTCTTGGGAACTACTTTCCCCGGCGCCAAATACAATGATTTCACTCTCGTACGAATCACCAAAGAGATTTTTCCCTCCGCTCTGATTAATCTGTAAAACAAGATCAACAGACCTAAGTCGACTCAATTATTCTGACTTATCATCTTATGACCCTATGACCTTCAAAACTTTCCACAAATGGGGTAATCCGATCCATAGTTAGTTTTATTTTAATAATTCCCGGACTAACCTTGGGGGGACCTTAGCAATTATATCATTCGAAATAGAATGTAAAACAACATAAGGTTTCAAATTTCGTTAGAATCGGCCCAGGAATTACGATGTTAATGCCAAATAATTCCAAAACTAACCTTGGGAGGACCTTAGCAATTATATTATTCGAAAGAGAATAAAAAAACAACATAAGCGTTTCAAATTTCCTTAGAATCGGCCGAATAGTTACGATGTTATTGCCAAAAAACGCATTGAAAAGTAGAATGGTCACCATCCGATTGACCGACCTACGGACCGACATAGTAACTTATAGAGTCGCACGCGACTAAAAATTAACTACATTTTATTAAATTTGAATTATTTTATTTAATGGAAATATTAATAAAAGTCACAGTCAGAACTCTATACATGTTCAGAAACCTCCGAGAGAGCAATAAGAAGATCTACAATGCACCTATAAGATCTAGGCTGTTCTGCCCCGCTTCCGCCCTCTCTTGTGCCTCGAAGACGCAAAAGAGGAAACTACAGGTCATGCAAACAAATGCCTGTACCTAACTACGGGTACAGGCAAACGAGATAGATGACGCCAAGAGGTGCAGAGGGAGACGGGGTTAAGTCCCGATAACGTCATCATCGAAGAACGGACAAGGAATATGCAGGAACTGGTTAAGCAGGAGACCAGGCAATAGCTTCGCCACTGGGGGAGCTTGCGCTTCGCTGCTGAGATTAAAATTTAAAATCTAAAAAGAGCAGCCATGGTTAAATTTTTATAAATTTTCTGAACTTAGCCAATTATAATAATTTTAAAAAGGAACTCTAATCTATTTCCCCCCTTTCAAAATATCACGTTGCTAAAATATAGTTATAGAAGAAGATATATCAAAATAAATTTTCTGAACCTCACCATTTGTAATTCTTTGGGTTTTAAAAATTCACACAATTTCTATACTTATACTTATTTCTGAACTTAATCATTTTGTTTTTTGATATTATAAAAGAATTATTCAAAATAACTTTGATAAAAAACATCAGTCATAACCAAACTAAGATGAAATTATTATGCAAATACTCAAAAAAACCCTTTCTTAAATTATAGAGTTAGTGACGATGATGATGATGATGAATGAGGAAATCATTCAAATGATTAACCAGAACAGAAGCTATGCAAGATTTCCAAGCTCCGCTAAGCCTCCTGGCTAACGAAGACAAAGTGCCGTTCTACCCGAGGAAAGTGTTTAACACCGGATAGGAAAAATAACACCGATCATGAAACACTGAAATAAGGAAATACAACTGATTATGATAAAAACCTACCAACTATGACACCAGGATCCCGATTAAGACAATGAGAAAGAAGAAAGAAGACTACAAATACACCAAACCAACATACACCACAGAATAAACAACATACAAAAATACTACTAATTTTATAACAAAAAAAACAAAACAGTAAATGCGCACTGCGCATACAAAAACATTAAAATATTTAAGACAAAAGGCTTGAACACCGTTATAATAACTAAAACAACAACGAAAGATACTCAAAAACAGAAAAAAATTAATGAAAGCGATAAGCCAGATCACCAGAAGCCTTGCATCCCTTTGCAAATATCCTACACTACCTTCTTTTTTCACCTCTATCTACGCATGCATTTTCCCCTACACACACACACACACACACTTATATTAATTGGTAATATTAATAAATAAAATCTTCAATATGATTCCCAGCATTTGTGATACAAAGTTCGATGTCCTTTGTGAGATTCACCCGATGCATTCATTAAGTCCAAATTTCTGTCAATTTGAGCTCATTCATTTATGAGGCGCTGTTCCTTAAAGGTGTCTCGTATCTTTAATTTTCATTGCGTACACCTCCTTTAGCATAATGACCCCAGTTCGTCAAACCATCACGTAATTAATTATCTGGTGAAAGAAAAACCATTGTGATTTCCTGTGTCCAAACTTTAGGGACAACTTGTATAATAGAGTAATCAGGAGCTCATAAGTACGAACACCCGTCTACACTATCTCCTATAAGACTCATTTTAATTGGCTTAAAATGAGTGTGTGTTCGTGTGTTTCCAAGACGTCGTCTAAATTAGGTTCTGGTAAAAGCGACAGTTTCAGGTTTTTTGCTGGCGCGATCTTCTATCCCTTCCTTATTGGAAAATAATCAATGCAAAGCATGGGAAAATGAAATGAAGCGTTATAGCTTGAATACTAATAGGGCAGCAATAGTTCAGAAACTTCAAGGACAACCGGACGACACGCGAGGTGCGATAACAGTGTCATAATTGATGTTTTGATGTTAAAAATATGCCGGAAATTGACAAACCATAAAATAGGAGAAAAGGTATCTATCACACGGATTAATTATTATATATCGATCGTCAATTCGCAAAAGCAGGTAATCATATTCCATTCTCATTTAATCCTGTATCAACAAGAGTCGATTCCACTGTATAATAGTAAAAAAAACACACGAAAGCAAGAGTAGCCTTTCCTAAGGCAGTTTTTATACGTACATCACCAAAAATAACACTCAATTTTGTGTGAGCCACCTTTTTCTTGTAAATGACGTCATCATGACGTCATTCACGCGCTGAAAAAATCATTGGAGCACGCATCACGTGTCCTATGGTAACTTGAATGCGTAATTATCATTTTGTACAAAATTCTAAGTTAATTTAGATCATCTAATTATATTTTTATTTCTTTTTGTAGGTAACTTTGATATTACTTTAACAATAATGCATAGAGAATGCAAAAAAATGTCCAGACCGCTTCTGCAATACTTGCGGAGCGCTGACACTGAAACGATATAAAAGACACTTTATTCAACAGCCGACCTTTCACCCTCACCAGCCAAGCACTCCAGTAAAACACACCTACCAAGAATATAACATACACCGGTGTATAGCTACCGGCCTACCTCCCTCCTCCTATCTCCTCTTTAGCTATTTCCGAAACTTTCCTCTCCGCCGCAACTTTACTGTAACTTGACTACAGCCATCTCTCTACTTTTCTGTGTATTCTAATCTTTACTCCACACGTGAAGAAACGATATGAACTGTGCTTCGGATGTGAAATTGATGATTAGGACAAACGATGGGCACCTCATATTTGCTATCTCAAACGCACGAATACATTTTCGGTATGTGTCAGGCACCGGACCTGGTTACACATTTGATGTTCCAATGGTCTGTAGAGAGCCGAACGACCATTCAACTGACTACTACTTCTGCTTAACAGATACCACAGGTAAGTATTCTTCCCTATATGTTCCCTGTTAGTTGGAATTTTCTCACAAGATATCTTATTTCTAAATACAAATTAAGTGCTGTATGATTTATTTTCTCACTAAATGTATCAACCGTAAGTGCTAAAAAATAATTGTCTATCCAAATCTCCAATTTTCTATTTGCCCTGTCAGACATTCAAGTGAATATACCTTTTCCTCAGCTACCATCTGAAATACCAAGCGATGACACGGACCAATGGGATCGCCAAGGATCACACGATGCTACGTATAAGCCACGACCTGAATACCAGAAACCTAACCTCGTCACCCATCATGAACTCAATGATTTGGGCCCAGTCTACCCCTCTCACTCTCCCAGTCTACCCCTCTCACTATCCCAATCTACCCCTCTCATTCTACCTTCTCTCTCTCCTTTAGAAAACAGCAGAGCAAACTCCTGGCCCCTCCCGTATGCAAGAATGGAATCTGTTGGAAAAAAAAAATGCATGGACTACAGCATTCAGGAAGGTCTCGTAAGATATGCCGCAATGATATCAGAGGAATCTATGATACTCTTGAATTGAGATATGACACAAACCAATAGATATTGCTTATTGATGCGTCACATTACAGCATTAAAACTGCTTCACTGCACATTGGGAACACCATGGCATCCGTTTAGATTGCTCATTCAGTCATTTTAAGAGACATGGAAATTTGTATTTAGTTTTAAATTGCATAAATTACAGTGAGCATGAATAGCTTATTTATACAGATTTTAAAGTTATGGCCTTTTTTTGTACTAGAATCGTGTGCACGCGACTAAAAAAAAAGGATAAGATCATTCGCCACTCTACATATAAAACTAGGCTTAATGAAACAGTGTCAAATCTTTGCAGCATCATAAGCCGTGTTTCCAGTACTGCAATGAAATATTTCCAAAATTAAGTGATGCTAAAATTAAAGAAGGCATATTTTATCGGGCTTCAGATTCGTCAACTTATGGATGACGGCGATTTCAAGTCAACGATGGATGAAAATGAGCTTTCTGCATGGTGTGTGCAATGGACAACTGGGAAAACATGAAGAGGGTCAACGTAATATTTTAATAGCTGAACTAATCAATTGTTACCATTATTTTGGGTGCAGCATTTCACTGAATTTTATTTTATGCATTAACATCTGCCCCTTTTCCCAAAGAATGAAGAGGATGGAAGTGATGAACACAGAGAGAGGTTTCATTAACAGATATAAATAATGGGGACCAAGTACATAGGAAAGTGGACTCCAGCCATGCAAGACGATTTTCTACTAGAATCTAAAGGATGACCAACAAAAGATCACACAAACGCAGAAGTAAATACTAGGTACATAAACTCATTCTATAACACTTGTTAATGGACATATAATATTAACAATGGAAACATGTCCTTTGCCATAAACAATGTCATTATTAGATTTTCTTAATCTGAAGGTATTTTTTGTAGGCACATAACCAGAAAATGTAACGTGATGTGGGTATTTGACTATTAGATTCAGATTGATCAGTGTTTCTAGCAGAATAATGGCAGGGAGAAAAATTGGATATTTGGGCTGACAAAAAGAGAAAGGATATTATTCTGTTTATGGCCGAATAATGGCAGGGAAGAAAATTGGATATTAGGGCTGAAAAAAAAGAAAGGATAATCTTCCATTTATTGCAATATAATGCCAAGAAGGAAATGTGGATATTTTGGCTAAAAAGAAAGGATATTATTCCGTTTATGTCAGAATAATGGCAGAGCCCGAAAATTGTACTTTTGCGCTGAAAAAAAGCAAAGATATTATTCCGTTCATGTGAGATGAATGACAAGGAGGAAAATTGGATATTTTGGCTGAAAAAAGAAAGGATATTATTCCGTTTCTAGCAGAATAATGGCAGTAAGGAAGTTGGAGATTTGGGCTGAAAAAAATAAAAGATATTATTACGTTTATGACAAAATAATGGCGGGGAGGAAATTGAATATTTGGGCTGAAAAAAAGAAAGGATATGTTTCCCTTTATGGCAGAATAATGACAGGGAAGCAAAATTGGATATTTGGGCTGAAAAATAAAAGAAAAAAATATTATTCTTTTTCTAGCAGAATAATGGCGCGGAGGAAATTGGATATTTGGACTGAAAAGAAAAGAAAAGATATTATTCCGTTTATGGCAGAATAATGGCAGGGAGAAAAATTAGATATTTAGGTTGAAAAAGAAAAGAAAGGGTATTATTCCGTTTCTAGCAGAATAATGGCAGGGAGGAAAATTTGGATATTTGGGCTGAAAAAGAAAAGAATAATGGCAAGGAGGAAAATTGGATATTAGGGCTAAAAAAAAGAAAGAATATTATTCCGTTTCTAGCAGAATAATGGCAGGGAGGAAAATTTGATATTTAAGGCTTAAAAAAAGATATTCTTTAGTTTCTAGCAGAATAATGGCAGGGAGGAAAATTGGATATTTAGGACTGAAAAAAAGATATTAGTAATTTTCTAGCAGAATAATGGCAGGGAGGAAAATTTGATATTTAAGGCTTAAAAAAAGATATTCTTTAGTTTCTAGCAGAATAATGGCAGGGAGGAAAATTGGATATTTAGGACTGAAAAAAGATATTAGTAATTTTCTAGCAGAATAATGGCAGGGAGGAAAATTGGATATTTAGGGCTGAAAAAAAAAAATTATTCAGTTTCTAGCAGAATAATGGTAGGGAGGAAAATTTGATATTTAGGGGGTTAAAAAAATAAATTATTCAGTTTCTAGCAGAATAATGGTAGGGAGGAAAATTGGATATTTAGGGCTGAAAAAAAGATATTATTCAGTTTCTAGCAGAATAATGGTAGGGAGGAAAATTGGATATTTAGGGCTGAAAAAAAGATATTATTCAGTTTCTAGCAGAATAATGGTAGGGAGGAAAATTGGATATTTAGGGCTGAAAAAAGATATTATTCAGTTTTTAGCAGAATAAGGGTAGGGAGGAAAATTGGATATTTAGTGCTGAAGAAAAGATATTACTAATTTTCTAGCAGAATAATGGCAGGGAGGAAAATTGGATATGTAGGGCTGAAAAAAAAAGATATTATTCAGTTTCTAGCAGAATAATGGTAGGGAGGAAAATTGGATATTTCGGGCTGAAAAAAAGAAATTATTCAGTTTCTAGCAGAATAATAAAATGGAGGAAAATTGGATATTTAGGGCTAAAAGAAAAAGAAAAGATATAAAGAAATACCCAATAACAACCCCATATGGGTTCAAATTTACATTTTTTAGTTTTTGCTCTCTTTTTGCGTGCCTCTTTACTTAGGTTAGCAATGCACTCTTTTGGTCTAATTATTTAAGGTTGAAATGGGTTTCTATTGAAGTCCTTCAGCTTTGATCATTTTTAGTATTCTTTTTGTTTTTTTGGCCAATTCGATTTCTTCCTTTTATTCATCTATTTCTGTGCGTACTCTTTCTTATTGTGAAAGAGCTCCAAATGTTTCAAAACTCAGTTTCGAACGGCCATACTACATGAGTTTCTATGTTGCCCCAAACACCACTCGAAGAAATTTGAGGGCATTTATATACTCGGTTCTTTCTACCAGTCCAAATAAAATCCTGCATTATATAAAACATCTACCCCCTCACACTCTCAATCTACCCCTCTAACTCTCGAAATATACCTTTCTCACTCTCCCAATCTACCCCTCTCATTCTCCCAGTATATTCCCCTCACTCACTCATTCTAACACTCTCACTCGCTCCCAATCCACTATTCTTACTTTCCCAATCTACCACTCTCACTTTCCCAATCTACTCCTCTCTTTCCAAATCTACCCCCCTCACTATCTTAGTATACCTGTCTCATTTTCTCAATTTATCCCTCTTACTTTCCAAGTCTGCCCCTCTCACTCTCCCAATCTACCCCTCTCATTCTCCCAGTATATCCCTTTCATTCTCCCAGTATATCCCTATCACTCTCCCAATCCACCCTTCTCACTTTCCCAATCTACCTCTTTCACTCTCCCAATCTACCCCCCTCACTATCTTAGTATACCTGTCTCACTTTCCCAATTTACCCTTCCCTCTCACCCAGTCTATCCCTCTCACTCTCCCAATCCAACATTCTCACTTTCCCAATCTACCTCTCTCAGTTTTCAAATCTACCTCTTTCACTATCCCAATCTCCTCCTCTCACTATCTTAGTATACCTGTCTCATTTTCTCAATTTACCCTTCCCTCTCACCCAGTCTATCACTCTCACTCTGCTATTAGCGTGGTTCACCCACACAAACGACGAATCTGAAATAAAAATAGAAGGACATACACACAGCAAACTGAAAACATAACATCAGTGTGTTTCCATATTTTGCCGAACAGCTGGGAAATTTTCCAGCAAAACTGATTCACTGAGAACCGAGAAATCCTGACTTTCCCTAACGAGCCTATTAACGTGGTTCAAGGTGTAGTTTGAGGATCCGTGGCACTGGAGCCTCCAACCCCAGTTGTAACAGTCTACACATGGAATCCTTTTGCGTTGCCGGTATAGCGTACGAGAAATGCAGGCAAGCGGCTTAAAAGCTTCGTTTAAATGTTTTTTTTTAGACTCAGGATGACCGAGTGGATTCGCCGCTGGCTAACAGTGGTCCAGCGACGCGGGAAGCTGTTCGCAACTCGCCTACGCTATTATTTTTTCTTAGCCCCTTTTCTTATTCCCCTCTATCTACACCGGCTCCTAGGAGCCAGGAAACACGGACACTGCCAGGCAAGAGATGTGGAGATTCCAATCCCTGAAGGGATTGTGCTCCGTACCCAGTCTTTGAATCGGGTACGGCGAGTAATCTCCCGGACCGAGCAGTATATTGCAACCTGTTCACCCACGAAGACAGACAACGCTCGGATTAGCCTTACCGGCCTCAAATAAGGAAGGAGTATGGAGCATGAAAGCCAGCATCCCACCCCTTCCACCCACTCGGAGCCATATGTGTACACAGGCATGGCTCCAGGGTAACAAGATACATACACCAATTGTTTAATATTACAATGTAAACGCATATTTATACTCGTATGTTAAAATAATAAAAAAAAAACGTGTCTAACTGCATCAAAACTATAATTGAGTACTTTGTTGAGATCGTCGTAACGAGTGTAACAGGACCTTTGCAATACCCGGTATGAAATATCACAATGGTGTCCTCGGTCACCAGACCTTACCCCCCCCCCCTTGACTTCTTTTTGGGGGGTATGCTATATATAGCAGAAGGTGAACTTAATGACAATTAAAGATACGAGGCACCCGAGGGAACAGCGCATCATAAATGAAGGCGCTTAAATTGACAGAAATTTGGAGTTATGCATCGGGTTCATCCAGTGAATCTCCCAAAGCACATCGAACTTTGGATCACAAATGGTGGTGGAGATCACATTAAGGATGTTATATATTATATTTCAATTAATTAAAAAGTATTCAATTTTTTGTAGATGCAAAATGTCTCAAATGGTCCAATAGACCTTAAAAAAGTTGCACATATGTTTTAGACAATGGTCAAAATTATTTAAGAGTTGGTGCTTTATTACCTGGCCTATATCAAAAGTAAATTCCAAACGCAGGATATTGTGAACTGATCTTACACACAGCAGTGTAGGCGAAGTTTTAAGATACATCTTCTGTTGGGGGGGACGGGGAGGTAGATATTTTTAGACGTTCATCTAGCGATTAAAAACATAGTCGCCGAAATCAAATCAACCTACTTATTAGGCTATATTAAAAAAATAAACAAGGAAAACCCATAACAGAAACACAAACACAAACAGAAAACCAACAAAGATCCGCAAAAAAAACTAATATAAAAATGAAAAAGAATGTGCTCCGTTATTGGAGGTAACCCCCTCTTGTCACCCGAAGATCACCCAACCAACAACCTAGCGCAATATACAATGGAGGAGGCCAGCTTCAACTAAAAACTAGTCCACAATCAAGAGTGCACAAATTCGTTCCGAGTACAAGGGACAAGTGATAGCGCCTCCTCTCGTTCCGATACCGGGGGGGACGGGGATGACAGACTTCTCCATCAGTATGGTGACTGATTATGTGAAAATTACTACAATCTTACACTTTTTAAAATCCCTTACCTTTTCTCTGTTCTCATTAATCCAGCGTTTTAGGGAAAAAGGTGCGTCCGTTTTTCTCTTGGCATCCGGTATCCAGGGAGGATTATCAGTGATAGTACCTAAGAAAAACAAATTATAAATGGCTTTTTATCCTTTTAATATCTATTATAACTAAGATTGTATATGATCCTTCGAGATAATATTCGGTGAAACTGTAGTGCCCAAATACAAGGTAGAATAGAGCCAACAAGGAATCTCACAAATTGAGCAGCCCGTTGGCCCTATAAAATCTTGAATTGGGCGCACAAATCAAACATTTAAATAATATTCCATCTGTTAACAATTAATTAATGCAAAAAAAAACCAGATACTTGTAAATAACACTAAGGCGATAGTCAATAATCAATGTATCAATGCAAAGCAAAATACTTGTAAATAATGCAAATGCTATCGCTGTGCTCTCACGCTAAACATACAAACGGTCACACACATTAGGAAACAGGCGGGAGCCGACGGCTTAGCCGCAGAGATAACAAAGACAATTGAAACAGCTGTGCACCCAAAATAATGAATCTGTTATAGAGAGGGAGTCTGACCCACCACCCATCTTATTTTGCTACGGATATCGGCGTGATAAAGATCGGCCAGATTTCCTAATTCAAACACTCTCTTGGTATGCACGCGCCTACACTAATACACACACACACATACCATCATACCCTTTAATCAAAGAAGCTCCTCCCAGTCTTCGGAATGGAGAAACGGAGCCACGCTCCTAAATTTTAGTTATAATAAAAGTGCTTGCTAAAACATACAATGACAGTGTGGCAGAGAGAGAAATACAAGAAACACTGAGTCTATTAACGCCCATAGCCATTTACAAGGACGTGAGCACACTACGAACTAGGATCTCAGTGATTTCACTTGCCAGACCTGATGTGGTTATAAGACCAAAATTATAACCTACAAAACCGCCATTTTCTTCTGATTCCCTACCTCTGCCAAGCAATAAGTTGGTTACTGTTTACCCAGCCTACTAGTGAATATAATCAGCGGATATCTTAGAGTCAAATTGAATTCTACGATCGCCTCAAGCCAAATATTACCATTCATTCAACCTACCTTAAACAGGTGGCCTACGAATAAACTTGAGGTGAGCTTACCTATAAACAAGTGACATCCCACACCTATAAAGCTTCAGACGACCTAGGCCGTGTTTTAAATATTAAAAACAACACTAATGGTGTTTTTAGGCATTGTACTCGTTATATATGGTTTCGGTTAAGCGCGGAAAGTACATATTTTTAAGATACTCCACCTTGATGGATTCAAAATGAAATTAAAATAAGTCCTGATTTCAAACATTGGCAACCCTGATTCAACGTAATGCTAGGCTTTCAAATTGCTAATATGGGTAGGTGATTAAAACGAACGGGGATGGTACAACCTCTCACATTTAAAGGGGGTATGGGGGCGAAGCCTCCCATTTCGAAATAATGACCTTAGGGTTTAAAAAAACATCAAAAGCCTATCATTAGGTTGAAACCAGGCTTGCCAATGTTTGAAATCAGGAATTCTTTACACATCAAGAGAAGGCAAGGCAGATTTATTTTAATTTCATTTTTACCCAATCAAGGTGTAGTATCTTAAAAATATGTACTTTCTGCGCCAAACTGACACCATATATGACGATTAGAATGCCTAAAAACACAATTAGTATTGTTTTTAATACTAAAAATACAGCGTAGGTCTTCTGAAGTTTCACCTAATACTCTTCATTAGGTCTGTTACTGAGATTAACTATATATCTGTTATTTTATTTAAAATAATTAGTTATTTAACACTGAGATAATGACTGTAAGAGAGAAAGCATTCCGAAATTTAGGAGGAACGTAGGCGAATATTCCCCTAGCTATGGGTTTGTCGTATTCAAATGATTTCTAATTTATAAATTATATACAGTTGCAAAGTTGGCATGTCGCACTTTCCGCTGAATTTCTTTCAGTGACGAGATATTGAGTAGTGCCAACTTCTGGTGCCACCCCTAGGCAGATACTCCTCTAAAAAGGAGGTGGCCCACTCTTCTTTCTCAGGTACCCCCACTGAGAATCTCGTAGCAGATGGGGACTTCCCACCCTCCTATGTCTACAGTTGAGGTAGTTCCACCTTCTTTGGAGTCGTCCTTGGAAGACCACTTCTTGACCAGCGTCGGACACCCATCTCTCTTTGGCAGGGACCTGCCAAGAAGGAAGGAAGGGTGTGGTCCAGAATACACTAGTTCCAGTAGGAGCAGTTTGATCGGGCAAACCCCCTTAGAGGGTTAAGGGGTGGTGGGGCACATTGGGCTATACCCCCTTATTAGCTTGTTGGGCTCTAGGGTCTCCCCCCCCCCCCGCCACCACATTGATTCACTATGGAGTTAGGCCTCCCGGCTTCCGCGACTTATTCACAAGCGCGCCACATGCCTAGTGAGGCCCTGGTTGTGATCCTCCAGAGGAATGGTCAGAAGGAGGCTCCTCCCGAGATGGACAGGGAGCCAAAGGTTACCTTGCCCAGGACGACAGGGGCTTTTCCCGGACCTAACACTGACTCGGTGATAATAAGAGGAGATGACGTCCCTCCCCCCTCTAATAGAGTCCCAGTGAGAGCTAGACCGTTCGGCGAGCCCCCTGAGGAGGGAGAGAAGACATGCATTCCCCGTCACCTCTCCTAAAAGAAAATAAAATTTAAGAAGAATAGGGGTTCCTCTCCTTCACTAGCGGTTCTAGGTAGGGACGGGTCCCATACCAACTCGTTGGGCGAACAGGCCAATGTTGGCACGTCCAGCCCGTAGACGCCCTCGGACTGAAGGAGTAAGTCTCAAGACTAAAGTACATTGATAGTAACGTGAGCGGAGCCTCGATAACGTCGATACTGCTCTTCGAGAGCCTGCCCGGCGTCTTCGAGACTGATGGCTTCAAGCCATATTTCATCAGCGCCAGGCATTTGCTAGAGTTATAAGTAGAGAAGTGAATGTCACCCGATATTGGACAGGACCCTGCTGTTGAATGAGACGGACCCTGCCCAGGCAGCCATTGTGAGTGCTCTTCGGACACTCAATGGCTCTCCTATACAGGTGACACTGCACTCTACCATGAACTTATTGAAAGGAGAATTATATGCGAGGGAACTGGTTGGCTACTCGTAAGAAGACATCACAAAAGCGGTCAAGCTCGAAAGTTTGATGAGGAAAGAGGGGGGAGGGGATCAAGACCCACCTCTACGTTTTTCGTATTATTCGATCGCAACAGGTTCCCTAGATCTGTGGAAGCTGGTTGGTATTGGTACCGTATCAAGGCATCATTGTAATTCCCGAGGAGGTGCTACCATTGGCACCACTTCGGCTATACGAATCGAAGATGCAGACGTTCTATGTCGGATCAACCCTAAATCTGCGCAAAATGCGCCAAGGTCTTAAATAATAAATCTGTATTGATTTAGGCCAAAGTGTGGGAATTGTGGTAGCCACACCCTGCTTCCTCGAAGCAAAGTGGCTCGTATCTCTCTCTTCGAGGAAGAGGTCCTGGTCGCTCAAGCTCCGACTGAAGCTCTTTTCGAGAGACAAGAAATTTGTCTTGTCGCACTTGTGCGACCCGAGACTTCCTACGCCTCTCAAATAAAGAAGGTATCCTCTGCTTCTCGCCCCCCCCCCGGGGCCTACGAGCACCCTAGGTCACCGCTAATATTCTGAACCTGTCTGTGAGTTCTCTCTCTCTCTCTTTTGCACTACCCTTGTAAAGCTGGCGACAAGATGGGCTCGCACGCAGCCCAGGCTAACACCAACCCCACCCCCTTACCACCACACGAGACCTCCTCGCAAATAGCGAAGCGGCCGCACGCCTCTCCTGAGTCGTTAGACTCCAGGACTCAAATTCTCGAAAGATAGTCGTGAGACCATCCCCAGTACCTCCTAGGTGTGGCCCCCCGAAAGGAGGGCAGCATCATAGGAGCTTCGGTGCCCTCAGCCCTTATCCAAGGCTGGAATGCGCACCTTGGAAATTGGAACCCTCCAAAGGATGAGAGAACCCCGCCCCCCAAAGGTTTCGAGGCAGGGAATGAGGAAGGTTTGCGTGACGAATTAAGCCCTACCAGTAAGCCCTCGAAGGCAACAGCGCATTCTGTGATCAACAGACCCAGGTGTTTTGTTTCTATGAAGGCTACGGCCAGTCCCGTGATGGTCTTTAAAATAAAGAGGTCTCTCGCATCTCCTTCATACTGGACCTGGGAGGCACTTTGCTTCAATGGAACTGCCATAGAGTACGGGTTAACTGAGAGGACCTGCGGAGGCTCCCTGCTCTTCTTGGCTGGCTTACGTGTCTTCATTTAACGAGGAAACCTCTCTTGGAGATGTATGGAAACTTGTCAAAAGGATTCTCGCAGGAGCCCCTTCACGTCCTCTAGGAGATTGTACCACAATCTTGGACACCGTCTCTATTGTGGAGTCCTTTGTGTTCACCTTATCCACATTATCTAGCTAAGATGCAGCTCTGCCAGTATTTAAAGCACGTTAAGCTCGCTGAAGGCCACTGACTGGAATTTACCTCCACAGGCGGGGAACTCTAAAACGATCTGTTTGCGCTAAGTGAATTGTGCTTCGCTCTCACTTCGTGCGCCGATACCATCGCCAATCATATCCTAAGTCTTTCAGATTGCGTAAAGGCAACTCCTTGGAGAGCTGTGTAACTATTGGGTCGATGATACCTTTACTTCTGCCCAGCACGCCACCCTGAACGGTACCACACGTGTATATTTGAGGCTACGACTTTGCTACTATAGCTTATACAGCGCTTTGAGTACTTCGTTCGATTTTTTTGGAGCACACACCGAGTCACGCTAGCGTCGTGCCAGTGTAGATGGATGGCTCCAAATTCGAAGAGAGGGGCGGATTTCATGCCGCCTTCCCCTTGTGTGAAGCAGCGGGCCGCCTCGTGACGTTGCGGCTGTCTTTACGGATGAGATGGTTACAGTTTAAAGTTCGATGAGGGAGATAACGCGATGTGCGCGGTTCTGAGCCAGAATTGTGATTTATAGCAACTCACAGAGCACATTCGGTTCTCCCGAGACATAGGAATCTCTTCATCCCCTTGTTCACAGTATCTGTGACTCTACGGCTGCCCCAAACAGGAATTATTTCGAGATCGTCATCTGCTGGGTCCTTGGACATAGGTAAATTGCGGGGTATGAGTGCTCTGAGGGCACTAAAGAGTCCGCACGGACTGGGCGACCGAACTAGGGCTTCGGTCTTCATCATTCTAACTACCTGGCATGAATCAGGTCTGACTTGCGAGCTGCATGGCAAAGAGGCTGTGTGATTGCAAAGGGGAAAATAAGGTTACGTACCATTGTGCCGCGACTCTTCTTGCGGACCTGACTCCCGCACTTCCTCCCTTTTGAGGGAAGACTGGGAAAGGTGCCAGTGTTTGAGCCTTCGTTACCCCCACGGTGAAAGAGGAAAAGAGTATGTTGTGTTGTTCTGTGAAGGCGATAGAGGAAAAAAGCGGTGTTGTCATTGATTACCCCGCGGAGGTAAGCACAGCGCGTCTACCAATCGATGGCCGGAGCACTACGTCCACTGACGTTTGTGACCCTTCCCGCTTAGGCTCGAACTTGGTACCTCGAGAGCTCCAGTAGTAGTTGTGGTAGTCGAAATTATTTTAGGTTGCAATTGTTGTTAGGAAATTTGAGAGAAGTCGTGCGGTTAGTATAGAGCAAAAAAATGACAACCAACACTGCTTAAAACCCCCTTGGGTTTGAGGGGAATCGTCTTCCCCAGGGAAGCTATGGTCGAAGTACTTTTCTAAACAAAAGACCCAAAAGGAGTATCTCAATTAGTCTTTTCGTTATCACAGAAAATGGAAATCTTTCTAATTATTTCCAGCGTTGTCTTCGCTAAATACTTTTTTTAACAGATGGATAAATTTCTCGAATTTACCCATCTGTTAATATTTTTGCTATATACTAACCACACCAGTAGTTGTTGTCCAGGGTTGGGGATTGATACCCCTTTCAGTACCTGGAATTGGTTTTCCCGTTTTGTGCTGCTCAGAGGCGAAGTATTCCTTGATAACTGGCCCGATCTGAACGCCTAAGTCTTCGCAGTAAAACCACTTCTCGAACAAAATGTCTGTCGTTCCTTCGACGAAATACCTGAAAATAATAATTCATTTAAATGGACGCCAAGATATAAATAATTATCCAATTGACATTATTATGTTGAGTAATTAGGTCTAAGGAATTATAGATATTTCTTTTGTTTGTTTCGGTATGCTCTTTTTTGTCTTGAGATTTTTTTGGTTTTGGATTTAGTGTTTTTATAGATATATTTTGATTTTAATGCAGCTTAGTATTAAGCTGGAAATAATGTTTTATAAGCTTAGCAATGTCTGTACCTCAATCATAATCATCATCATCATCATCATCATCATCATCACTACTCTATATTTTAAAAAGGGGATTTTTTTGAGTATTTGAATAATAATTTCATCTTAGTTTGGTTATGACTTATGTTTTTTTATCAAAGTTATTTCTAATAATTCTTTTATAATATCCAAAAACAAAATGGTGAAGTTCAGAAATAAATATAAACATCGAAATTTTGTGAATTTTTTAAAACCCAAAGAATTACAGATGGTGAAGTTCAGAAAATTTATTTTTATATATCTTCTTCTATAACTATATTTTAGCAACGTGATATTTTGAAAGGGGGGGAATTTAGTTTCGAGTTCCTTTTTAAAATTATTATAATTGGCGAAGTTCAGAAAAATTAGAAAAATTTAACCATGGCTGCTTCTTTTTAGATTTTAAATTTTAATCCCAGTAGCGAAGCCATTGCCTGGTATCTATATATGCATCTAGATGGATAGATAGATATTAAGGTACATACATTGCTAGGTTTATAAAACATTTACGGATTAGCACCGAAATACGTTCATGTTCAAAGGTTAAATTCTTTATCCTGTAATTTTAGAGTAGGAACTTATAAGTTGCAGCAATATTTGGCAATCCACCGTACACACAATCCAAGACCATGGGTGATAATACTCTTCTTAGTTATAATAACGAAGTGATTATGTATCTATTTTTATTTCTGTTTCAAAGGCAGGTTACGGTAAAGTCAGGTTTCCTGCAACATTGACTTGATTAGGACTTCGCTATTGAGTACAAAGGTATTCGCGAGCCATAGCCGACAAGTCCGGCCGCATTATCTGAATTTAATCATTTTTTTTGCGTTTTCGGCCTCTTATTTATTATTCTTCTCTCTGCTTTATCCCTAACCTTTGTACAGTTGCAAAAACATAGCCTCTTTGGATTGCACAAGTTTCCTCTTATTGATATCAATCTAATCTTCACTACTTAAAGAGTGTAAGAGAGTAAATATGATAATAGAGACCTTGTAATCAAAGGTCATCATAGCACAGACCAAATCTTATCTCAAAATTCACCGTGGGAAGCGAGAGTCTTTAGTACCGATCTGTACCCCTTTTAGGCCCTTTTATTTATCAGTGAAGACTTACAATTTAACGTGGGATCCGAACCAGCGATAACGAGAGTGTATTCCACCTACCGAGAAAGCGACTCCAATCTGTACTCCATCCAATGACTAGCCACGCCGGGTGTGGTTTCACTTCTTTGTAATTGGAAGCGGTGATTCCCTGCCTCTTTTCGAGGCAGGAGAGGCGGGGGGGGGGATGGGGGGGTATCACACTCGTTGTATCTTTACTATCAAAGATACATCGTCTCTCCACGTTGCCAACGGTTCTCATTTCTTCCTCGGCCTATCTCGACTGTATCCATGACAACGCAAAGAAACTCTTTCGAAGATGGTTATGGCCAAGACACTGAACAGATTATATAATACATTTTTGGACTCCTATAATTTGTAATTTTATTACTTTTTACCCTATGGGGCCCTGACTTACGAGATACCTTGTTTTCTATTTTTTAATTGTTTGTTGGGAATTTGAGAACTTAAACGTTTCTCCCATTTTTTTTTTAATATGTAATTTCTTGTTTGTTTATTTCTAGCATATTATTAAATTACATTAGGGTTAAATTAGTGTATTATTTAATCTTCATTTGTTTTTTCGGTCTGTACCCAATATTTTTATAAGAATCCCTGACCGGATAATGAAATATAAATAAAGGTCAGTATAACAATCGCTTTGGAACAGAGAAATGTGTGTATTGTGTTGCGAAGACGGGAGATGAAAGAAAGCAGTGAAAAAGTGTTGTTATTGGCTATGTGTGTATTTGTGTGATTAAAAGTGAAAGATCTACCCACACCATTACAGGGTTGAGAACAGCGCGGGATCGAACAAGGTACAGCGACGTTGGCAGACTAACACCGTATCCACTCAGCTAACAAGAGCTATTTGCATTCTCACCTGAGGCAGTCCATTTCGCGTTTGAGTCTTTCTCGCTCAATGACGAGCCCGACCGTGTTTTCGTATCTCTGAGGCGAGTGCGGGATCTTGCCTGGCAGCTGAAACACCTACCGATAGAAAAGAAATATTCCTGATTTAATACTTAGGAAGTAATCCAACGTAGGACATTCCGGAAAGGAATGAAAAAGAAGAAAGAACATTATTTTTGAAAAAAAAGGTACACATAATGAAAATATGTATAACAAAGATTACTATAACAAATCGTGTTAATCTTAAATGAGTTTGTACATAGAGGCACACCAAAGTACGAGAGGGGGGAGTTGCGAGGTTCGAGTGCACAGAAGAGCACTATAGGTCTTAATTGGGTTAATTGGAGGGCTTGGTGGTAACGTAGTGGTTGGTGTGCTGGGTTTTAAAACCAAAGGTCTCGAGTTCGATTCTTGACGCAACCCAAAAAAATTCCGAAAGATGAGAAAGGGTTTTTTTCCTCAGCAGTGGAAGGCAAATGCCTGAAAGAATAATGATATAATTGTTAAGGTTTAGGTTAGGTTAAGGTCTATCATTTCTATTGGGGCCTACTATTAACGTAGGATCCGAACCAACGATGTCTACAGCGTATGTCAGCAACCGTGGTTCGAAACGAATCTTGACTCCATCCGGCGATTTGCCACACCTGATGTGGTTTAACTTCGCTATAATCGGACGCAGTTTCCACTCGCCTAGCAGTACTCCATAAAGTATAAAGAGTACTCTCTGTAACTTAGTTTCATGCACTTAAAAGACTAGGTAATTAAAGTTTAACTTATTAATGTGGAGTTTTATTCCCAACTAAATGAGTGATCTTTCAATACGTCAGCTACCAACTTTTTTGATCTACCAATTATTTTTGGTAACATACTTTTGTTTAGAGATTGGAGTGGTAGGGATATTTTTATTCCTAAAAATGAAATCAGGACTTAAATAGACTATTAACTCATTAAAGGTATCTATTTATTTCAGTGAGCGTTTCGTTTGGGAACGGGGGATTTTTTTTTTTACCTATCAATATACCATTTCCATATACCCGATTCAGTTGTCTCATAAACAAACAGAAAACGTTAGTTAATTCACTTCTGTCTAAAAATTACAAGTTTTGAACGAGTTAACTCAT